>CANTUR010000800.1:0-417669 GCA_947683625.1 Mallotus nudiflorus | reverse complement strand
ACTCCTCCTTGTATCAAGGTTAATGCGGACACATCATTCTGCTGGATACAGCTCAATCTGTTGTTGGATGTGTGCTTTGAGATTCTGCAGGTGATTGAGTTAGTTGAGGCTCAGGCAATTTGGTTTGGGATATCTATGGTAGCCTCAGTTGGGATCGAGAGAGTTGAGTTGGAGATTGATGCTTTGTTGATCATCAATATGTTGAATGATAGGAAGCCTTGTTTATCTCCTGTGTCTTCAATCCTAGAGGAAATTACTTAGTTCCGTAATCACTTTGATAAGCTTAGTTTTTCGTTTGTTCCATCTTGTAATAACACTGCTCATCATTCGGCATGTTGGGCTCGTAGGACTCGTACGTAGGATTTCGTTGTTTTGTACAATCACACATCTTGGTTTAATGACGTTTGGTTTCTTTGCTTCTTTGCTGATTAAAAAAGATGTCGCTAGAAGTTACATTTATTTATTTTTAAGTAATTATGTTACCCTAGATAAATACTAATTTATTTCCATCTGTATCTTCCATTTTAATTTCTAAAACTTAAAATGTATACTACTTAAAAAATTTTATTTATATTTAAATTCTGTATTTAATTTAATTGAATTAGCATCATTTCAAATATAAATGTTGATAAAAATTATTAAAGTAAGATATATTATTAATTTTATCTTATTGTGGTCATTGTATTTATTAATGCACTTCCAATTGAAATTAATTGTATTAAATTGGTTTTAATTGTAACTAAATTAAAAATTTTGGTTAATATATATAAATTTCAATATAAATAGTGAAGCAATTATTAAATATTATTATTAGGAAATTGGCATATACAAAGTAAATGATGTGACAGATATATATAATATAATATATTTATTGTGTTTTTACATTTTGACAATGGTTTTGACATTCAACTTTTGTTGGTTAATTATTATGATATCCCTCGGTTTAACCTATTATATTACTAAATTTTTATGTTTTTAATAACTAATTTAAATATTCTTCAGATTTTACTATATTAAACAATTACATCCTTATCATTTAATTACTCTTAAATGGATCAATTTGAAAAACTAAAATTTTATTTTGTACCTGACCTTACAATATAATCTTATCAATTTGTTAATCAATTTTCATTGATTTTTTTAATTATTTTATAGTTATAATAATTATAATATCTAAATAATTTTTATTTTTAATATAAAAGCAAGCCTCATTTAGGTTACAATACCAATCATAAAAATTCAATTCAAATTACTATGACAAACCCTTAATTGATAGGCATCAATTATATAAATCACATTAGTATGATACCAATTACAAAATTAAGTACATACCAATATGATAAATTATAATCAGTGCAATATCATTACATAAGTTGTATTAATGTCACGACCCAAAACAGGGACCATGACCGGCGCTAGGGAATGAGAATTCTTTCGAATCCGGAACCCGTAGCAAGCCTAAAAATAAAATAAAATAAAACAAGCAATAGTAATAACAATATATAATGCAGCGGAAATAAAAATCATAAATATCACCATAACATTTCTACCAACTGGATTTAAATTAAATACTCATCTCATATATATATAAACTCTTTTAATACAAATCCAGTTCAAATATAATACAATATTTCTTTAAATATTTAATGACTACTGCAGTGTCTAGATAAAATAAACCCAAAACTCAGGGAAGCAGTTTACATAAAGAAGCCGGGGCGGAAGAAATCCGGCGTACAGGCCTGCTACTGAGGTCTAAGGAAGATGACTCTCCTGAAAAATAGTCAACGGAGGGGAGTCAGACCTCACTGAGTGAATTACTATAATAATATATACATGCATACTAAATGACAATGCATACAGTCAATAGTATATATATAGATATAATATACAGGCAAATACACACAGATGCTGTAAAATTATTTTATATATATATTTTACTGAAAATCATCGTTTATGAAGGATCAAATAGAATCTTAGAAAATTGCAACCTTAAATAGTGTTAGACAACACTCTAGCCATACAGGCTCACTTATTCCAATATATGATCACTTGATCCATTTAGACAGTAGACTGGACCCGAGACACTAAGTCAACCAAGCTCCAGCAGTCTGACTGTCAGTGTGATTGGCCCCTAAACACTTGGTCAACCGAGCTCCAGTAATCACACCCCCAAATCCTTTCTCACACATCAATTAATCAAAATAATCAGATTCAATCAATATCCCCAAATAGTTAGTAATATAGCCTAAATGCTATAAGCGTACCGATACGTACTCGGTCCTAGTGCTACCCACTAGGTAGCACGTTCTATTGATATCCTTCATTAATAAATATAAAACATTCATTCACAAATAAATGATGCATGAATTTGAAATAAATAGCAACATAAACCATATATATACTAGAAATATACCAAAAGTAAACCAGGTATATTTCGAGTATATATACGTCAAATAAATCCAATTAAATTACAAAATAAACTGGAAATATATTCAAAAATATTTTAAACCTGTTTTATTAATAAAACATGCATATAGTTTAAAATAAACCAAAAATAAACTAAAATAAACTCAAGTACTAATTAAACTATTATGCATATTTAATCAAGATAAAACATATATTTCTAAAATCATGCACCCTAGAGCATATATATATAAAATAGTAACTCACACTTAGTGCGCTCCACGAGATGGGTCCGATGGGCCTAGTCCACTAGGCCTCGGTCTCGGCGCAACTAAACAAACAATAATAACAGACATCAGAATAAACCTAACAGAAAATCCTAGAACTCAATCTAGAATATTAAACATAGAATCGAAATTAGGGTTCAACCGGACATCACATTTTACGAGAATTCTACCGAAAATTCGGCACAACCTCCCCTATAAAACGGACATCTCTCTACTCAAAGAGTAGAGCCGACCCTGCAAAGAATACACTTCAAAAATAAACGCAAAATTACATTCACAACCCCTCGGTCAGACTCCAAACTACAGTCTACCGACCGGGGTCCACAATCACAGAATAATTTCAGAAATACCAAAAATACCCTTATAACATAGAAATTCATTTTATACGTAGAAATTACATAATTAACCTTTAAACACAGTAAAAATCGAGAAGAAACTCATTTTATTAGTAAAATCGTATATTATATATATAATTGAAAATAATTCACGAAAAATAGTTTTAATTAGTTAAAAATACCAAATAATTTGTAGAAATCATTTTTATACCTTAAATAACTATTAAAACCAATTAAATTCCATTTTTAGCCAATTTCATGAAAAAATTACCAAAATACCCCTATATATATAAATATACTAAAATTACTTCAAAAATTCACTAAAAATAGTATAATTATCCAAAATTAATTTTCTCAACATATTTATCAATAATATCAATAATTAAACTCAATTAACCAATTAATTTCAATTTAAAACATAATTAACCCTAATTTTCAAAAATTCCATAAACTAATTAAATTCAAAATAATTACATAGAAATTCATAAAAATTCCAAATAAATTCCTATAATTTATTTCAACATCTATAATTATCATAAAACACAATTTCATAATTTAATTAATTAATTTTTGAAAATTAGAAAATAATATTAAAATATTCAAAAATACCCAAAAATCCAAATAATCTCCAAAAATTCCACAAAAATTCATACATGTATATTAAGCTAAGGGGAACAATATTTGTGAAGGAATTTTCATGTGTAAATCAAATTGAAGTTCAAAAAATTCGAGAACCCTAATAGGCCCGAATTCGAAAATTCGAAACCTAAGCAAATCAAGACCATTTAAGCTCAAACCAAAGCTAGAATCACACTCACCGGAGCTCAAGGAGAAGAAAGAGACCGGCGGTGTCGAAAATGGTGGCCAGAATCGTCGTGATCGACGGTGAAGAGGAATTCGGCTTCTCCGGCCAAAACCGATCTCCAGATGCCGGAAACGGCTGCTACAGGTGGCAAGTAAGGCTGGGGAAGGTGGTGGCACGCTGGATGGCACACCAACGGCAAGGAATCGGCGAGTAGCAGCGGCGGAATGGCGATGAAGGCAATCGGGGAAGAAGGAGTTCGATCGGGGGCAAAAAATGTAATTTTCCAAAAGTTTTGTTTTTTGACTTATAATATGTATATATATATATATATATACTTTATACTATATAATAAAATAATATTAAATTACACACATTAAATATACACCACACACTTAATATTTAATATTTTAAAATTTAATAATAAATAAAAATAATTAAATAACAATAAACCTAATAAATAAATAATAAAATATTAAGGTAATAAATTAAACCCTAATTAAATAAATACATATACACATAGGCTTTATTTAGTAATTTAAAAATACGTATGAGTTCATGCAAGTCCGTAAATCTATTTAAAATAATTAATAGTAAATTATTTACGTGAAATTTCTTCGAAAATACAAGTCCCGGAAAAATTTTACGTAAAGCATTAAAATAATAATAAACAATTAAAAATTCAATTTAAATTAAATAAAAGCTTATTAAATATCAATATTATATTTAAAATTTATTAACACTGCATATCCTGATGCAGTATTAAAATATTTAAAAATATGGGATATTACAATTAGCATGATAATAATTAGTTAAACTGAGTGAAAATCAATATGATAAATCTTAATTAATACAATATTTATTATATATTCCTATTGGAGTAGTGTTAATTTTAAATCAATATGGTTTAAAATTTTTTTAATGTTAAAAATAAAAATTTTACTATTGTAATAAAAATACAATGAATTAAAAATCTACATTAATTTAATAAAAGAATTGGATGAGTTTACTACTATATTTTTAGTTTAGGGATCAAATAGAACTTTTAATATTTTCAAATTGCTCCATTTAATAGTAAATTAAACATATAGATGTAATAATTTAAGGTATCAAAACTTTAAGGATGCTATAGTAATTATTGAAAATACATGACTTAATAATATAATAGATAAATCTTCAGGATATTATAATAATTAATCCAATTTTTTTTAACACACTATTATAAGAGGTTTAATTTCCTATCATAAAAAGAAAAGTAGAGTGGGTGGGGAATTGAGCACTTTTATCTATATTTAATGTTTACATTTTTTGCAACTTGTACTACTTATAAAAGATAATATTAAATTTTTTTAGTTTATAAATTTAAACAAATTAAATAAATTTTTTAACATTGAAAAAAATTGTGTATACATAATTGTTCAAGTACGAAATTTATTAAGATTTTAATAAATTATAATTTTATTAAAGTTGTAATATTAATAGATAAAAGTAGTACTTTTATTATTTTTAGAAGTTTTATTAAAGTTTAAAAAGAAAAAAATTAATTAATTTTTTATTTATGTAATGATTAAAATATATATCATTATTCTTTTTAAAATATGTTATTTACATTTTTACTGTCTTGAAAAATGTCATGAATTCTGGGTATCTTGCATGTGTGACAATTTTTAATTTGATAAGCTCATTAAATTTGTCGGGTGGCATTAGCAATATCCATCAATTCCTAGGAATAAGTAATGCTCGATCAAATTCTAATAGATACTTACTTATAAAAGTTGAATAAGGTAAAAAAAAAAAGTGTTTTAATCAATAATTTTATGATTAATTTTAATATAAAAATGGATAAAACTTTATTTTATATATATATATATATATTTTAACTATGTCAAAGGACTTGAAATCTCATTTGTTAATTGAGATTTCTGTTTTATAATAAATATTTATTATATTATGAAATGTGAAATTAGAACCAGAATCTCATTTCACAATTGAGATCTCTCATGTGTGTATATATATTATTTTTGCTAAGTCAAAATAACTTGAAAATTATTTTGTGATACATATATTTATATACGTAAACTATTAATTGTGTAAAATTTAATTATTTGTATATGGAACTTGCTACCCATTATTAGTTGCATTAATAACTAACAATTCATTTCTTTTAAAATAATTTTAACTACGACATAAATTAATTAAAATTTTATTTGGTTAACTTATTATTTTCTAAGAAAATTCTTTTTCTTAACAATAATAATTACAACAACAATAACTCACTATATAAATGATAAATTTTATCTCGTTAGATTTTTTTTATATATATTATATAAAAATGTATTTGCAAAAATATGTTATGCTAAACAAGCGTTGGTTAATCTCTTTTTACTATTGTGCCAAATAATTTATGGATCAATCACATTCACTTATTTTTTGTCCCCTACTATTAAAGATTCATAATAGAGAAAAAATGAAGAACTCATCATTAATTATTTGATCATCCATAATGATCTTTATTTAATAATTCAAAGTGACAATGTGCTAATTTTTGTTCCTCAAGACTGGTAAAAATCGAATCAAAATATCCATTTGGGCAGCCATTTTGCTTCCTGTCATTTGGGTTCAAAATTTTTTAAAAGAACGCAGGCAAAATATACACTAGCAAGATACCTTATCTTCTAATTCAAGAACTTTAGTTTCCATGATACAAACTAAACCCTTCTTGCCCCTCCATTTTTGGATCCATTGTAATAGCAAATGTTGCATGCTTTTCTTCAATAGAAAGCATTGTTAACCTAGTATCATATTCAATCTACCATCGAATTTGCTACTTCCATGTTCTAAGCTAGTCTTTAAATATATATACTGCATTTGCATTATCTATACTCCAGTATTCATCAATGTATTTTTCACTTAAAATGGTTGTAAAAATGGCTGTATATTATCCCTTATTATGTGAGAAGATTGATTAAAAAATGAGTATAATTTGTAGATATATCTATTGGGTTTCGTGATACAAACGCAGCGGAAAAATTTAAATTTTATCACGTTCCCAAGCTTGGATCCATATAATTCGACTACTTGATTAAATCTAGGGTTTCAAGAATCTTACCAAACCGCAGAAGAGACAAGATTTTCTGGAAGGATGAGAGGAGGTTCACACCAGTGACACCTTACCTCGAGCTTTTTGGGCTTGGTTGTTCGGATCAAGACGTCTCCAAAAGGATGCGTCCTCTATAGGTATCCACACGAACAACCCTTCACAAAATGAATTGGAGTGTGTGTGCTAGCAACCTCCTTGATTGTCTCACAAATCAAGAACAAAAGAAAAACTCTGTCTTTTTTTCTAAGAAGAAGAAAACGAATTTGGAGGCAGAAAAACAAGTATGTGAAACCCTAGAAAATAACATATTTATAGACTCCAAATAGGATTTCAACTACCAATGACCTTTTGGTAATTTTTCATTTGTTATATTCTGATTTTGTTTAAAAGTAAATAAAAAATAATATCTTATTTATTTATTTAAAATAACATTTATCTTAAATAAATAAACAAATAAATAAAACACTTTAATTATTTATTCCACAGAGTTTATTTTGGGCTTATTAACTCATATTCGTTTTGGGCTTGTTTTAAGTGTATGACCTGTAGGTTCACATAACATTGGTAGTGGGCCTAAATCTCTATTTAGGCCTACAAGTCATAAGTGGCCTCTAACAAGACATTATGACTACCCAAGTTATGTGAAGTCAAAAATCTGACATAACCTAATTACAATGAATTTTGTCATCCCTTTATCACATGATATCTTAATTGAACATAAGACATAGAATGTCATCCTTATATAGTTCAATATTATGACTTGATTCCAAGTAGACTGAAAATGATAACTCTTTATCAATTCATTTCAACATGACCATGCAATTTTCTTCAGTCTAAGGGGCCCATCGATATTTTTCTCATATTAATGAGGGATAAATTCCTTCTGAATCACTCACATTCCTTACATAACTAATTTTATATCCAACAACATTCCAATTTAATTCATCCAGTTAAAGACAATGTTAGAATGTGTCAAAACATAAAATAACTATGAAGAAATCCATGATGATTTCAAGGTCAAGGACCGAAATAAAATTACTGTGATGAAAAATACTTATGACAATAATCTATGTAGTATTCTCATAGTGGGTCAATCCAGTACATGATCTCTCATCATGTACCTATAAGTTGACTTAATATCTCATATTCATGATTAGTAAAACATAACCATCAGTCAACATCATACTAGCCTTAATACTTTAATATTTATATAATGAATAAATGGCTAGGGATAATTAGAATATAACTCTTATTTTAATCTAAGGATTTTACTATCAAGTCACATACTTGATGATCTTAGTAAGAATTAACCATTCATATAATTATCATAAAATCAAATGATAATGAAATACCTCTTTATTAATAAAATAAGAAAGTCAATGTATAATCAAATGATTGACCTAGTGCATATCACTAATAATATCATGTCCTTAGACCATGATACATAAAACAAAGGCCAAGTATTTTTAATTGTTGCCCTCTTTAGTGAACTTTGGTCTTTCAAGGCAGAAAATAATTTTACATTAAAAAATGCTACATTTCAGCTGATCGAAGGGCCACTGCATATCCACAAACTAGTTGAGTGAAATTCTTTGGATCAACACATATCCACCAATATAAATCCAAACATTGTAGCCCGAATCTAAGCATTTCCTGAGACATTTTTTGGACAATATCAGTGAGGTCATGTGTAGAACCTTACATCTTATTGCTTCGAAAACTTCTGAGAAACATTTCCATCGATTAAACCATAGGAACCTAACACATTTACGCTTAAAAAAGAAAAACAGAAAATCCTGATGGGAATATCTAAATATATTCGTCATCCCTTATGCACAGAACCTGCATGGAAGAAAGTGATTCTCATCAGGCGGAGAGATCCCTTAACTCCATACTGTAATAATAATATGTCAGAAGGAGGAATCCCCAGTAATGGAAGAAGCTTGTCATCCCCAGATTTACAGCAGCAGAGAATCCCTTATAATTATACACCACCTCGTGTCCCTAGATGTAGAATACCAGAGGCTTCAATTACTGTCAGAATGTCTTTGAGGACTCAGGTCCATGCCATCTCCTCGATCAAGCTTCCAGCCATCACCAGAATTTGTGTCAATTGCTCAGTCACTATTAGATCTTCCACTGAGTACAAAATCATTGTCGCCAATGCCTCCATTGAGTACTACTCCATCCAAAAGAAGGGATAACGGTAGCACTGAAGAAAATTATATCGAAGTCTAGTCTAATACAGCTTCTTCATAGCGTATTTCTCCTTAGACGACTGTTTTCTATAGCTGTGATGATGGTGAAGGCAACCATGAAGCATTCAGCAGACGGAACACAAATCATAAGGTTAAAACCTGATCAAAACGATAGTTTAGTGCCTGTGTCGCAATTACTAATAAATTAACAATAAATGCTTGCTTCTTGCTTGAAGGTTCTAGAGTGGATTTTTTTATATTGCTAATTTTATCATAGAGCTTGCGTCGATAGTTTTTGACCAACTCTCCTCTCAGCAAAATTCTCTTTTCTTGCCATTTGTATGGTGATGTCTTTCTTGGCCCTCATTCTCTCCCTCTTAGAGCTTGTGTACAAGGTTCGTAAGGAAGAGCAGCTTGGAAGTGGAAAGGACACATGCCTTGCTTCTAAATCCATCAGAACCTGGGCTTCCTTCAGGTCCCTACATTGAAATCGTTGGGCTAGTTTGTGCCTTCGGACAGTGTGTTGTTACCATAACTTACTTTTTGTACCTCAGAACGAGTAAAAGTGCAATTAAAATATCCATTTGGGCTGCCATTTTTGCCTTGTATCAATTGTGCTCTCAACTTTTCAAAGAATTCAGACAGGATGTTCGTAGACAAGGTGTCTCCGCTGTAGAATTAACTTCTTCAGCTCAGTAAGTCCAAATAAGATTATAAAAATTATCAACAGAAAACATATTTTTAAGTGGCAATTAAATATATTTGTCAGTCTAGATTATCTCATGTTGGTTTCGTAATTCAAAAACGCAGTGAAAATTAAAACTTTTAATCACAAATCCTAACTTGGATTCAAATAATTCGATTAATTGATTTAAAATTAGGGTTTTTTAAATCTTATCACAAGCGCAAAAGAGGCAAGATTTTTGGAGAATGCAGAGAAGAGATTCACTCCGGTGACACCTTATATTGAGCCTTTTAATTTTGGTAGTTCGGATCAAGACGTCTCCCAAAGAATCTGTCCTCCACAAGTGTTCACACGAACAGCCCTTGATTAAAACAAAAACTTTGTGTGCTACCACTTCTCTTGATTTCTCACAAATCAAAAACAAAAACACTTTGTGTTTTTAGTTTTTCTAAGAGGAGAAAAATGAATTTTGGTGGCTAATGATTGAGTTAGTGAAACCATAGAGAATATAACATATTTATAGACCTCTAATTAAGGTTTCACTTACCAAAATAATTTTTTGGTAATTTCTCAATTATTATTGTTCTAATTTTATTTAAAAATAAATAAAAAATAATATTTTATTTATTTAAGATAACTTTTACCTTAAATAAATAAAATATTTATTTATTTCCACAGAGCATATTTGGACTTCTCAAACCCATATCTGTTTTTAGGCATGTGCTAAGTGTGTGACCCTGTAGGTTCACATGACATTGGCAGTGAGCCTTAAATCTCTATTTAGGCCTACAAGTCATAAATGGCATCTAGCAAGACATTATGACTACCCAAATCATGTGAAGTCAATAATCCGACATAACCTAATTTATAATAAATATTATAATCCCTTTGTCACATGATATCTTGATTGAATATAAACCATAGTTTTTGTCATCCTTATATAATTCAATCATATTATTTCTTGACTCTAAGTAGACTAAGAATGATAACTCTTTATCAATTCACTTTAGCATGACCATGCATTTTCCTCAGTCTATCTTATTAAGGGGCTCATCGATATCTTACTCAGATTAAATGAGGGACAAATTCCTTCTCAATCACTCACATTCCTCATATAACTCATTTCATATCCAACAATAATTTATTTAATTATCTTATTAAAAACAATGTTAGATTGTGTCAAAATATAATAGTTATGTAAAAATCCATGATGATTTCAAGGTCAAAGGACTAAATCAATATTATTATGGTGAGAATTACTTATGACAATTATCTATGTAGTATTCTCATTATGGGTCAATCCAATACATTATTTCCCAAATAAGTACTCATGAGTTGACTTAATATTTCATATTCATGAGCAATAAAACATAATCATCAATCAACATCATACTAGCCATAACATATTGTTATGACTAGGGATATTTGAATAGAACTCATATTTAATCTAAAGGTTTTACTATCAAGTCACATACTTGATGACCTTAGTAAGAATTGACTATTCAAGTAATTATCATAACACAAAATGATAATGAAAAATATCTCTTTATTAAATAAATGATAAAGTTAAAATATAGTTATACATGATTGACCTAGTGCATATCACTAACATCTCAAACATTCAAGGATTTGTTGAATGTATTGGGTGGAGAATGGAGCGCACTTTTAAATAAAGCAGAAAAATTAATATGCTAAGATGCATGTGAAGCTAAATGAATATTAATCTATCTTTCAATTTAAACAAAATTTTTTTATATTTATATCTATATTTTAGAGTGTTATTTGGTTAAATGCTTTTTATATATAGATATCTATACACTGTTACTTGTTGCTCCCTATTAATAATAGAAAAATAAAATTTCATTTTTGCCCCTCATGATACAAGGAAGGCAAATAAATTAAAGAGAGATGAATTAGTAAAATGTCATTGTCACGGATATTAACACACTGTTGATATTGCTACTCACACTACTAAATGTTTCCATATATAATATATGCACACTCACTATGGTGATCCATTGTATCACTTTTTTAAGTGGGCCTTATGTGCAATACCTAAGGTACTAATCTTTTGAGGGTGTAGAGGGAGATCTCATATGCAAGATTTCACTTCATGAGGTAAAAGTGTGACTTTAGTTATGAGTTGAAGTTTATTTACATAAGACCCACTGTATCACTTTTTTTAGTAGGTCTTATGTGTAATACTTGAGGTACTAATCTTTTGAGGGTGTAGAGGGAGATCTTGTATGCAGTATCTCACTTCATGAGGTAAAAGTGTGACTTTAGCTATGAGTTGAAGTTTATTTACATTTATATTGTACTTGAATTGATATTGTTTTTATTTTTAAAAAAACGTAGTTACTTCATATCTATATAATTATAGTATATATTTATCTTGTTGGATGGAAACATAAGTTACGATATCACTTAAAGTGTCCTTCCTTTATAGTCTAGTGAGTCAGGTGATGGATTTTGTAAAGTTAAGATTATATGTTTGATTCTCTTTCTCCTTATCTTTTGAGTTTTTTTAAAAAATATCACATAGAAATTGGAGTAATCTATACCAATAAAATAAATTGTTCAAAACATATACATTAAAGATTATGTGACAAAGGTTCTTTCAATTTCAAGTTCTCTCTATTCTTTCTTTTTTTGAACAATTTTTTATTCATTAACAAAGAGAAGAATTACAATGAGGTACAAAAAAAAACACTTTGCAAAAGTGATTGCAATTGAGGATGAACATTAAAGCATTGATCTAACATCAATAAACTATCATGGTGCTTAGATATCCAATTTACAACTTTGTTTGCAGATCTATAGATGAAGCGAATGGAGATATTGGGATTAATAGTAAGAATTTGTCTAATATCGTGAATAAGAACAGCAGCCTCCTAAGGAATGTCATCTAAAGAAGAAAGACAAGCCTGTACAACTAGCTTGCAATTATATTCCAAAATAAAGCTTTGACCTGTAAAGCTATTTGCAAACTTTAGACCTTCATGAAGAGCCATTAATTTAAATTAAAGAATTGAGTAGCTTACTGTTATATGAATTATGCTACCCTGGAAATTCTTGCAGACATAAGCCAACTTACTATTATGCATGACGAAAGAGAAGGAAGCATCACAATTTCTTTTAAAAGTTACCTTTGGTAGAGGAAGCCAAACAGAAGGAGCATAATTTCAACAATAGATTGAGAACTCTGATCAAAAGAAGTAGAGATAAATAACCATTATGCTTGCATTTTTATCAATAATTTATTTTGGATCTTCAAGCTTACTATTAAAAACCTTTAATTTTTTGGTCTTCCATATGAACCAACACACACCAGTGAAAATTCAATTAAATCAGGTTGGCCATTATCATTCAACATCTTATGCATAACTTTCCACCAACTAGCAAAAGAACCAAATGTAATGGCATTTGGCTTATATTTAACCAAGCTACCAAACTAGATTAATTGAGAATGATCATAAAGAAACAACATATGTTCTAATATTTCAATGGATTGAGAGCACCTTGCTCAAGAAATATTATTATTTCAACCTCTATGTATCATACCTTCCCCTATCGACAACATATTCCTCATGCATTGCTAAATGATATTTGTTACTTTATGAGGGAGGGATGAAGAGAGACCAAAAAGTTTTCCACCCTTGAGAATCAAACTAGAAGCTTAAAATGGGATGGATTGCTTACTCTTTAATAGTTATAAGCCAACTTTAAGAGTGTCTTGACCTCATTATTAAAAAGAGGGAATGGGAATGCTTTTGAGGCTTTGCACTCTTCTTCATCAAATACTCTTCAAAAGAGTTCTCTATTCCATTGAGTACTCTGCCTGTCAATTAAGTCACTAACACAATTGACATTAGAATGAAGTGGTGTAGGAGATTTAATACAAAAATAAGGCAATAAAGGGTCCCAAGAGTCAATCCGTGGATTAATATTCAAACTAGAATGAACATTCTATCTGGTCCCTTCTTTTAAAACCTCTCTCCTATAAAGAAGACTACACTATAACCATAATGGGTGAGAGCCTTGTTTAGTAGATAGAAAATTAGTATAAGGAAAATAAATTCCTTTCAAAACTTGAGCACTTAGAGAATTAGGGATTTTACAATATTCCACCCAAGCTTTGTAAACATTGCCTTATTAAAAAGCTACAATTCATGAAAGCCCAATCTGCCACTGAATTTGGATTCAGTCAAAAGCAGACTAATTTACCCATTGTATTTTCTTATCAGCAATATTCTAAGACCCCAAAAAATTCCTTATGAGCCTTTTAATTTTATGAATAACATATATAGGTAAATGAAAGACAACCATAATATAGGCAGGTAAAGACTGGATGATAGATTTGACTAGGATTTCTCTCCCGGTATGTGTTAGAAACTTGCAATGCCAAGATTGAATTTTTTATCTGGCCTTTTTAATGAGATAGTCATATAACATTCTTCTTGTCTTAGACCAACCAAAGGAATCCTAAGGTATTTATAGGCATAGCTAGATTTCGCAATCTTCAATCTTTATTCGTCAAGAAAAACTTGCAGAACTCTTTTTATAGTTGTTGATTCTTCAATAGTAGCTTTGATGGAGCCAAGAAGATTGCTTTTTTATAAGAGCATATGATAAAGAGTCATCAACCATAATGAATAAGTATGGAGATAAATAACCTCCTTGGCTTAAGCCCCTTTAAATTTAGTCTTCAAAGCATATATAACTTCATGATTCAAGATGATGTTATCTTGAATACTTTATCCCTGAACAAAGCCATTATACTTTGGACTGATGATAATGGGAAGCCATGGCCTTAAGCTACTTATAAGAACCTTAGAAATTATTTTATAAAGAACATTACAACAACCTATTGGCCGATAATCATTAAAAGATTTGAGGTCTTTAAGCTTGGGAATTAGAGTAACGTATGAGTTATCAAGTTGAGGAGGCAAACTAGAGCAAGAGAAAAAATTTTGTACTAATGCCACCATATCCTTTTGAATAACCCTCCAATGATTTTTAAAGAAAGCTCCAAGGTAACCATCAAGGCTTGTAGCTTTAAATTTTCCCAAAGAGAAGATAGTTTTCTGAATTTCATCTCTAATAACATCTTTGATAAGCTCTTCATTCATCTATGTAGTGACTAAACAAGGAATAACATTCAAAGCTTATATTGAACGGAGGAGCAATTCATGCCTATAGATATTCTAGAAATGGTCAATGGAAACTTACTTAATTTGATATTCACTTAAAATCCATTTTTTGAAAGAATCAAGTATCTTTGTAATTTGCTTCTTTTGATGTACGTCAATGGATAATTGTAAAGTGAAAAAACTTTGTGTTTATGTCACCTTCCTTTAGCCATTAAACATGTGATCGTTAAATCCAATAAATCTCTTCATGCTCTTGAAATTTGTTAATCTCATTTTGTAGTCAATACTCTTTTTTCTTTTACTACCTATCATAATCTTCTAACAATAACACATCCAATTGTAATTTTAATTAATTAATCCTCAATTGATAATTGCCGCCTTTTTTCTAATCCATCAGCATAACTCCAACATTAGCAGTTAAAACTTCCTTTCAATAATAGAGTGCCTAAGAAGAGGATTTACTTGCTTGTCCCAACTTTTAGTTATTACTTCCTTCTAACTTTCATCAAGATCCCATTTGACATTGATGTGAATTTTTGTAAGCGCACAGAATCATACAAGTAGAAAATTAATATCGTCCCATAGAGATTGCAATCAAGTATTGTAATATTAAATGTATTTATTTGTTTAAACAATGAAAAATGGTGTTTTGAATTTAATTTAATCTAAATTAATCAACAATCAATTTAAAAGCTAGGATTCTTATTACCAATTTAACTAGTTCTTAAAATCAGTTATCATCTAAGCCATTTCTAATCTTGATTTAATTTGAGGCTATCTAATGAATCCTAAGCCTTCTTCTCGGATAAACCCACAAACCAAGTATTTTACCATCAAGATTTATAGTTCTCACTTACTAAATGTTTCTTAACTCGATCTTAAGCTTCAAATTAATATTAGCTGCTTTAATGTTTGTAAGCACCCAATTTCGGGATGCAATTGTGCACAATTGCGACGTAAGCCCTATGATGAAATTTATTCAAAAATTAAACTTGGTTGTTGATTTTCTAGACTTTGGGGACTAAATTGCAACATTTTATTAGGATTTGATTACAAATAAGTCAATTTTTCAGGGGTCTTTCAATAAATAAGTCATTTGGCATTAGGCAATGCCGATCGACATTGCACAATGTCGATAATGCCGATCGGCATTGCACAATACCGACGTGTAAAATTCCTATTTTTTTTATTTTTCGTGTATTTTTATAAATTTTTTCAGTGTTTTGATTGGCTGAAAATTCAATTTTATCTTTATTATTATCTGATAAGGTTTTAAACGGTAAGTTTTTAAAATAAAAAATAGATGCTATTATAAGATCAGATGAGATAAGTTTGTTCCTCCTCCGAAGGAGAAGTCAATACGTAAGCAGACTTTGCATTTAAAAAGCAGAGGTTTTTTTTTGGAGGACTTTTTCGGCTTTAGGGAGAGGATTTTTACTCATAGTGAGAGACTCACAGAGACACACATTGAGAAAAAGATGAAAGAAAAAACAAAGAGACTGTGAGCGTAAAAAAACCCTAATTTTGGATACTGAAGTTTTCGAAAGCAATCAAATCCCAGTCCAGAATCAACAATACTTCAATTTCTATGGTGATAATCCAATCTGAGGGGCTAAAAAAAGGGCATTTGCACAACATCTAAATCTTCAGTGTTATTTTCTATTTCATTTTTTACCCTTTTCTATTATTTTCTGTTTATGATTTTTCTTTTATTTTTGTTATTATTTTGATTATTTGATTTCATTACTAATCTGCTTATTTTTGTTTTTTTTTCTTGATGTCCGTATGTGGATTGAGGAGGAGGATACCACTTGTGTTTAATTGAATAAAAGATCCATGGAATGTCATGCATGAACCTATACTCTTTTTTAATAGTTCTTAGGATTTTAATCTTTATTTTGCATTTATATGTTCTGTGTAGTTATTTTAATTCATGGATGTATAATTGTTTAATACGTAGTTTGTAGTAGCCCCAGTAGTGGGAATAGTAAAAGATTTAATTTTCTGCATTTAAAATCAATTAGTAATTAGGTTCAATTGGGTAAAATTAATTAAAATTAATGGTGGCAGTAGCTAAAATTAGGATTTGCATGTAATTAATTTAGGGTTTCTAGAAAATCACTATAATGTTTGTTTGATCCATTTTTTGTGCTTGATTTATTTTGGGCTTTTTTTTTTTATTTTTTTATCCTTTTGCGCCCCAAGCCCACATTTAGGTCTAACTCACTTAATAAATAGGCTTAAAAATGGTTTAGGGCTTTAAATGATTAAAATCAACTTACGCCCATTAGGTTAATTAGATTTTAGGCCCACTTAGTTTAGGGCTTTAAATGATTAAAATCAACTTACGCCCATTAGGTTAATTAGTTTAGGGCTTTAAATGATTAAAATCAACTTACGCCCATTAGGTTAATTAGATTTTAGGCCCACTTAGTTAATTAAAACTTATTTAGACTTAGCTCAGTTAAATTCATTTCTTTTAAAAAATATATAGACCTAGGCCTACATTTCATTTAAAATAAAACCAAGTTAGACTTAGGCCCACTAATTTAATTTTCCTTTAAAATTGAATAGACTTAAGTCCATATCTTAGACAGACTAAAATAAATAGATCTAGACTCACTAATTAATAAAAATGTAGGCCCACCTTTAAGTCCATTTCACTTGTAAATAAAATATGTAGATTTAGCTAACTTAGTTTAGACATAGGGACATTGCCTTTTTGATGCATTTTTACTCGTAATTTTATTGACTTGTTGCCTTTTGGGTTAGATGGATGTTAATTAGGGTTTAATAAAATTGCATGTAATTAAAGGATGAAATAATCATTTATAAAATTATTCTAAATGAATATGAGACTAAGAGAAGTTAGTATTCCATATCTAGAATCTCCTGGTTGTGGTGCTAGCTTTCTTTTAGGGAATCGAGTACCACCTTTTCAATTTGTCCCAGTTATTACCCTGGGTGGTGACTCCTCATCTCCACGCCATGTCTTTGTGACAGTGGTTAATGTGTTCTCTAAGGCCCTGAGCCTAAACAATGTCGCGGTTGTTAAAATCTTGGACGTGCGCTAAACCCCGCTGTCTATAATGTCCCTCAACTAATTTGATTTCCAATACAACCTATCTTTCAACCAAGTTTCATTGTGTGAATTCAATCAAAGGGTGATCAATCCTATGATGATATTAAGTTCAACAACAACCAAAGAATCAAGATTAATAGCTTATATTTAATTGTAAAATTTACATGGTTGAATTGAAATAAAAACCCTAACAAAGAACTTAGCTACTCATATTGATAATAATAGATAAAAAAAAAGATAGAAGAAAATAAACATCATCATTTATCAAAATAGACATGAACAATAACAAACATTTAGAAAAACCCCCTTCTCCACTCAACCAGTTAAAATGGAAGGCCTATTGTTCTTCAATCCTTATTTCTTAATCTCGAACCAACATGAACAAGAACTCGTCTTTGATATAAAATATGATAAAAAGAAAAGCTAAGAACTGTAGAATAATGTAGAATGTTTGTTTTTAGTGGCTACACACATAAAACCCTATCCTTTTTAGCCTTTTGATTTGTTTCCTTTTAAAATTGCCATTAAATCCTTAAAATTAGCATTTGAAATTCAAATTTTAAAATTTCAAATGCTATCAATAGGGCACTCGACCATTCATGTGCCAGCCTTTATATACTTTCTTAAATCAAGCATGGCCATGCACGTGGGGGGCGCATGGTTGTGCATCCAATCTCCAATCAGGCATGGCCATATGCAATTATACACACGGTCATGTGACTTCTCTAAGCCTTAAATTTGCTAGAAATTGCCTTAAATACTCCTTAGACACCTCTAAAAGTGCCTTAGAGGGGGTTGAATAAGGCTAATGAGGATTTTATAAAAATAGAAATGACTTTAAGATATTGAGCAAGAATTAAAAAAGAATAGAGTAGGAAGAACAATGAACATAATGATTTAAGGAGTTTAGATTCTCAACAATCCTACATCTCCACCTAACTTATTCCCAAGTTAGGATTTCCAATCTCACACAATCTTATTCATAAGATTGAGATTACATAAGAGTTAAAGGCTCACTCTTCAACCTTACAATTAAGAGTTTCTACGCTTACTCTTAAACCAATTCCCAAGTGTTTTAATGGCTAAACACTTAAAACTAATTCCTTTAGAAATAAATCTGGCTCTCTTCTAATCTATCCTAAGACTTAGATAAAGTAGAAATTCTATTTCTAACACATAACCAAATCTCACAAGAGTTAATTAATATAATGAATATTAATAGAAAGAAAAATAAAGCTTAATGAATGCTTAGAGAGTGTTTTGATAATCAAAGATTAATGTAATGTATATGTTCTTATTATCATAACTCTAGTACACATATATATAGATTAAGGTTTAAAAATATGGTTGTTGGAGCCATTGATTATGTCTTTAACGTTTCTTTCCTTCAATAAACAAAAATTTGACTTTTGTAGGATTTCTGATGCTCATAGTCATGAGCATAGGCTTAAGGTCATAAGCGTTTGAAAAATATGACTATTACTTGTAAAAGTGGGTAATACTTATGGTCTGGTCATGGTTATGAGCATAGACTATGAGTATATCAGCCATTTTTTTGATAAACGTTCATGGTCAAGTCACCTTTATGGTCTGGTCATAGTCGTGACCATAGACTATGACCGTGTCAACCACTTTGCTCATGGATGCTCATGGTCAGATATGGGTCATGAGCATAGACTATGAACATAGTCTGGACCGTGAGCATAGGCTAACCTTATAAAAACTTGTCTAATTATCCTCCAAATGCACTCCTTTGCACTTGGCTCTTTTTCCAAGCTTAAAGGAATATGTTTAGAATTCTTTAAAGGCTTCAAATGTGTTTCAAATATGTTCAAAAGGTTGGTCAATTGACTTCGCTTTCATTGAGAGTAATATTGTACCTATGCTTATAATCACAGTTAAACAAAGAACATTAGTGATCCAAAAATGTTTGTTAAATTCAAAATAAGAATGGATTAACACTTGATCATACAAATGTTCAACAATCTCCCCTTTTTTGACTTTGACAAACAATTTTGAATGATAAAGAATAAATCATAACTGCAAGTGTGTGTAATTTTACTCAATGTCTCCCCCTCAACATATAATAAGGGTTTTAAGGATTTTTAATATACTCCCCCTCAATATATGCTTGATTGGTAAAAAGAATGAGTAAAAACAGGAAAAAAAATAATAACAAAGGAGATAATTTTTGAAAAGATACCAATTGAAATAAAAAAAATATTTATCTATTTTAACAAATATATTTCTTCATTTCTCCTTTTTTTGGGACATGATAAGAAATATAAATTTAATAATTTATTCCCTTTTTGTTAAAAACAAAAACAACATAAAATTTAATATGAGGAAAGAAACATGACCTAACATAAAAAATATGTTAAAAACATAAAAATATGATAATATGATCATTTTTTAAAACAAACGTTAGGCAATATGAAGGAAATAATTTCAAACATATATGCATGTAATGGTACTAAAATGCGTCACAAAAATAGTACACATAGCACTTAACAAAATTAATTATCACATGATCATATAGAGCTTAGCTAGCTAATATATATGATCATGTAGCACTTAGCATATCATAAACATAGCTTTTTCTCCCCCTTTGTCAAAGATAAAAAGAAAAGAGAGAGATATAAAGGGAAATGAACCTAAAGGAACAAAAAATTCTAGAGGGAATAAAAGGTCATGAACCAAAATAATGAAAACAAAAATACACTAAATATTTATAAAATCTATGTCATACATAAACAAAGTAAGAAAACAAGGCCTTTTATTAGAAGTGTAAAATCATGAAAGTATGATTATTAAATTATGAAAAAAATTAGCCACACTTACAATGTTTCTATGCATGCATAAATAAAATTATGTAGAATAAATTCAAACAATTGATATTAAGGACACATTATCACATAGTTATATCACGAACATAAACACATCTTAAAAAAAAATTTAAAAGCCTCTCCCTTAAAAGAAATTAACTAAACACTCATGAAAATTCAATTATTTCTCTCCCTTTGTCAAAATGAAAAAGGAAATTATAAAAGAAAATAAAAAGGCAATAATGAAAAGGATAGAGCTATAATGATATTAAAATACCAATTGTAAACTAAAGAGAATTATAACAAGACATAAAACTAATAGCTCATGGCTTATATCCAGAAAATAAACCGAACATAAAATTACGACAAAATTAATAAAAACATATAAAAAAAGCATATTTAGAAAAATATAAATGCATGACAATTAAAAAATGTTAATATCAAAATCAAAACATTTAATAATCAAAGTAATAATAAGCACAATATGATTTCACATAAAAATAGTCCAACCATCAATTAGGCATAAAATCAAGACAACAGAACCATCAATCATGCCAAGTTCATGCTTACTGAAATTCAATCTCTTTTCATTGAAAGGTTTGGTGAAGATATCTGCAAGTTGATTATTTGTATCAATAAATTCAAGTGAGATATCACCAATTTGAACATGATCATACAAGAAATGATGTCTAATGTCTATATGCCTAGTTCTGGAATGTTGAATGGGATTTTTGCTAAGGTTTATAGGATTTGTATTTTCACATTTAATAGGAATGCGATTAAGTTTAATGTCATAGTCCTTAAGTTATTATTTTTACCACAACCCTTGTGAGCAACAATAACTAGCCGCCATATATTCTGCTTTAGTGTTGGACAAGGCAACCGAAACTTATTTCTTACTAAACCAAGAAACTAAACAATTACCTAAAATTTGATAAGTTCTTAAAGTGCTTTTTCTATCTAGTAAACTACTGACAATATTTACATCTGAATAACTAATTAAGTCAAAGGAAGAACTCCTAGGATACTAAAGTCCTAAATGCATTGTCCCACAAAGATATTTGAAAATTCTTTTGACAGCATTCAAATGAGACTCTCTAGGACTTGATTGAAATCTACCACATAAGGAAGTAGCAAACATAATATTGAGTCTACTAGTAGTTAAATAAAGAAGGGATCCAGTCATACCTCTATATTACTTTTCATCAATCGATTTGCCATTCTCATCTTTGGTTAGTTTAGTGGCGGTGCTCATAAGAGTCGTGCTTGCTTTAGCTCCTTCCATCCCAAATTTCTTGAGAATGTCCTTATGTACTTAGTTTGGTTGATGAAAATCCCATCCTTACATTGCTTAATTTAAAGTCCAAGGAAGAATAAGAGCTCACCCATCATGCTCATCTTAAATTCTCCTTGCATCAACTTAGAAAATTTCTCACATAAGCAATGGTTAGTAGCACCAAAAATAATATCATCAATATATATTTGTACAATAAGTAAATCATGATTGGATTTCTTTATGAATAGAGTTGTGTCAACTTTTCCTTTAGAGAAACATTTCTCTAACAAAAAATTACTCAACCTTTCATACCAAGCTCTAGGAGCTTGCTTCAATCCATACAATGCTTTTGAAAGCTTAAATATATGATTAGGAAACTCAAAATTTTCAAAGCCTGGAGGTTGTTCAACATAGATTTTGTCTTCAATGAAACCATTTAAAAATGCATTTTTGACATCCATTTGAAAGAGTTTAAAGTCCATGTAAGATGCAAATGCAAGTACCATTCTAATAGATTTTAACCTTGCAACAGGAGTAAAGGTTTCATCATAATCAATGCCTTCATTTTTATTATAACCTTTAGCTAATAGTTTAGCTTTGTTCTTAGTTATGACACCTTATTCATTTATTTTATTTCTAAACACCCATTTGGTCCTTATAATAGAATGATGTTTAGGTCTAGGAATGAAAGATCCAAACCTTGTTTCTCTTAAATTGATTTAACCCTTCTTGCATGGCAAGGAGCCAAAATTCATCACTCAAAGCATCATTAACATTTTTGGCTCAATTTAAGATATAAAGGCTAAATTAATAATGGATTTGAGTTAAGTTATAATAGTTATCCCCTTTGTAGTGTCACCAATGATGAGGTCTTAAGGATGTGCTTTTTTGAATTGCCAATCTTTGGGAAGTTCCTCCTTCAATGTGAGTTAAGGGACTTGTTCCTGAATTGGAGCTTCAAGTTCCAAGAGCTTGTTTTTTTTTTTGAAGGTTTATGTTCAAGAACTAATTTTTAACATCATCAACACTATAAATATCCTTTCTAGGATAGAGTTGGTTAAATTCATCAAATAAAACATGCATTGACTCTTCAACCACTAGAGTTCTTTTGTTAAATGCTCTATATGTTTTGCTAGTGGTGGTATAGCCTAGGCAAATTCCTTCATCGGCTTTGGAGTTAAAATTCCTAAGATTATCCTTAGTGTTTAAAATGAAGCACTTATAACCAAATACTTTAAGATATGAGATCTTTGGTTTTCTATTGTTCTAAAGCTCATAGGAAGTTTTGTTCAAAATTGGTCTTTTAAATACTTTATTTGCTATATAGCAAGAGGTGTTAATGGCTTTTGCCCAGAAGTATAAAGGCAAGTTATACTTATGAAGCATTTTTCTAGTCATTTCCATTAGAGTTCTATTTTTCCTTTTAATAACCCCATTTTGTTGAGGTGTTCTAGGAGAAGAGAAAGTATATGAAATACCATTTTCATTATAAAGGTTTTGAAGAGTTCATTTTCAAATTTGATTCCTTGATCACTTCTAATAATTAAAATGCAAAAACTTTTTCTTTTTGAAAAACTTTCAAAAGCATTAAAGGCATCATTCTTATAAGCATGAAAACACACCCAAGTGTATCTAGAGTAATCATTAACTAGAACATACACATAGTGCATTCCACCAAGACTAGCAACTCTAGTTGATCCAAATAAATTCATATGTATAAGTTTAAGTGGTCTAGAAGTGGACACCACATTTTTTAGCTTAAATGAGGACTTGGATTTTTTTTCCCTTTTGACAAGCATTATAAGGTTTATCCTTACAAGCTTAGGTAAACCAATCACAAGCTCATATTTATAAAAATCATTCAAAAGCTCAAAATTTACATGTCTTAACCTTCTATGCCATGTCCAAGTGTCATGGAAAATAGACATTAAACATTTGATGTCTTTGTTATTAATCTTGTTCATATCAATAACATAAACATTGTCTACTCTTTCACTACTAAAAATTACTTTGTCTTTATTAAGACTACTAATAAAGTAATTTATAGGATAGAAAGTCAGTTTATTTCTCATGTCACATAGTTGACTTATACTTAGCAAATTATGTTTAAAACCATCAACAAGTAATACATGATGTATGGATAAGGATTGCGGATTACTGATTTCTTCAATGCCTATAATTTTCCCTTTGGCATTATCTCTAAATATGACATGTCCTCCACCCTTAACATCAAGCTTGTTGAATTGCTCCTTGTCTCCCACTATGTGCCTTAAACATCCACTATTAAGATACCACATGCTTTTTTTTCTTATAGATTTCAAGCACACCTCTTTTTCATCTTCAAGAGTCATGAAGTAATGGTTGGCCACATCTTGTTATTCCTCTTCCTCTTTGGATTTGGAGGGATCATCCCAAGTAGCTTTGAAGGCCTTCTTTTTATATTTTGCTCCCTTGTTCTTGAATTTGAGTTAGGGCACTCACTTTTAAAGTGTCTCAGTTTCTTGTATTCATAGCAAGTAACCTCTTTGGTTTCCTTCTTTCCTTTGCCTTCATACTTCTTGTTGAAGTCACTTGTTCTTGAGAAATTTTTCTTTTTCAAGAACTTTTTGAAATTTCTAGTGAGCCTGGAAATATTATCATCTTCATTACTAGAATCTTTAATGCATTCATCTTCACTATCTTTTTAAAGAGCTTTTAGTGCTATGCGCTTTTTCTATTCTTCCTTTTTTCTTACTCTTCACCTCTTTACTTAATTGTAAGCTCATATGTTAAGAGCTTTCCAATAAGTACATCAATTGAAAGGGTAGAGAGGTTGAAAGAGTCTTGGGGGGTGAATAGGACTATCGAATAATAATAAGAAATTAAATTAATTTAAATAAGAATTAAAAAGAATGTTAAGAAAGAAGAATAATGAACATGAGAATTTAAGGAGTTCAGATTCTTAACAATCTTACATCTCTACCTAACTTATCAACAAGTTAGGATATTGAATCACTATAATCTATTTCCCTAGATTGATGTTTACAACTTGATTTTTTAGGATTAAAAACTTGAGTTTTCAAGGCTCACTCAAAAACCAATTCACAAGTGCTTTCAAGGCTCATGCCAAAACTGAATTCCCAAGTGTTTTAATGGCTAAACACTAAACTAATTCCTTTAAAATAGAATCTCACTTCCTATTTCCTCAACCCCAGAAAATAGAAGAATAAGAATTTATATTCTAACACTTACCAACTCTCACAAGAGTATACAACAATAAAATGAATTTCAAAAGAGTTTTTGAGAGCTTAATTGAATGCTTAAAAGTATATAATGAATAAACAACTTTCTTAACTTCAAAATAATATTCGGAGTTTATATTTGTACTTGAACAATTTGATTGTAGCTGTTGGAAGCTATAATTTCATTCCCAATAAAATCAAAGTCCATTTGAATGTAATTTGGATTTTTGAACTGCAATTTGTCAGGCCTCGGTCGGGATATCATCATTCCAGTTGAGAAAAACATTGAATAGCTATTACGGGCCATTGTATTTGAGTTTTTGCATTGGTCCCAATTGGGATATTCTTGTTTTGATCGATACTACCCTGTCCTAGGCCGTGCCCTGATCAATTTGAGCTTAATGCATCATCATTTTTTTTTTATCAATTTGAGAAATAAAGGCTAAATTAATAATAGACTTTAATTTAGATCTAGTAGTTACCCCTTTTATAGTGTCACCTATAATAAGGTCTTGAGAATGAGCTTTCTTAAATTGTTAATCCTTTGGAAGTTTATCCTTTAAGGTATGTTGAGATATATCTTCATTGTCCTCCTTACTTGGACCTTTAAGATCCAAAGGCTTACTAGTATTTTCTTCTTGTATATCCACAATCTCATTTGCACCTACAAAATCATTAATACTACAAACATCAAGTGAGTTTAATCCATTAAAAACAACATGCACCGATTCTTCAACTATTAGAGTTCTTTTATTAAATACTTTATATGCTTTACTAAAAGTCAAATAGCCTAAGAAATTTCCTTCATCGGATTTAGAGTCAATTTTTCTAAGATTATCCTTGGTATTCAATATAAAGTACTGCCATCTAAATACTCTTAGATATGAGATTTTAGGTTTTCTATTATTCCATAGCTCATAAGAGGCTTTATTTAAAATTGGTCTTTTGAAAACTCGATTTGAAATATAACAATATGTGTTAACGACTTTCGCCTAAAAGTATAGAGGTAAATTATACTTATGAAGCATTGTTCTGGCCATTTCCATAAGAGTTCTATTTTTCCTTTTAATAACCTCATTTGTTGAGGAGTTCTAGGAGATGAAAATGTATGTGAAATACCATTTTCATTACAAAAGGTTTTAAAGAATTCATTTTCAAATTCGGTTCCATGATCGCTTCTAATAGATGAAATACAAAATCCTTTTTCTTTTTGAACTTTTTTAGTAAAATTTTCAAAAGCTATAAAGGCATCATTCTTATAAGCAAGAAAACACACTGAAGTAAATCTAGAGTAATCATCAACAAATATATATGCATGGTGCATTCCATCGAGACTAGTAACTCTATTTGGTCCAAATAAATCCATATGTATAAGTTTAAGTGGTCTAGAAGTAGACACTACATTTTTAAGCTTAAATAAGGACTTGGATTGTTTCTCCTTTTAACAAGCATCAGAAGGTTTATCCTTAGTGAATTCAAGCTTAAGCAAACTAATTACAAGTTCGTGTATACAAAGATCATTCAAAAGCTCAAAATATGCATGTCCTAACCTTCTATGCCATTTCCATGTATCATGGGAAATTGACTTTAAGCATTTTATATCTTTGCTATAAACTTTGTTCAAGTCAATAATATAGACATTATTTACTCTTTCACCACTAAAGATTGCTTTATCTCTATCAAGACTACTGATAAAGCAATTTCTAAAATAGAAAGTCACTTTATTTCTCATATCATATAATTGACTTATACTAAGCAAATTATGTTTAAGACCATCAATAAGCAACATATAATGTATAGATAAGGATTGAGGATAACCTATTTCTCCGATGCCTATTATCTTTCCTTTAGCATTGTCTCTGAATGTAACATGTCCTCTATCCTTTGCATCAAGTTTGTTGAATTACTCCTTATCTCCTTTCATGTGCCTTGAACATCCACTATCAAGATACCACTTGCTTTTTGTTCTTGTGGATTTCAAGCACACCTACACAAAATAATTTAAGTGTTCTTTTAAATCTAAACCTTTCACGGTATAGGTTGGTTAGTCTCAAGATAATCCAAAGGAAGTAAATTTATATCTAGTCTTCTATTGAAGCACACATTGTTGGTATGTCCTTTGATCATGCAATATGAATATACAATAGTTTCAAATTTGTTTCTCCTAGGATGATATGCTTTCCTAATATATGAAACATGTTTTTCGTGTTATGGTGGTATGTGTCTCCTTTTATTTTAAGTATGAGACATACATTAGCAATGACAAAATGTATTTTGATAGGTTTGTGCAACATATTTAGGTGCATTTTATTGTGCAACATGCTTATAAGAGTTGTATCTAGTATACATAGAAGTATGTTGAGGTAGTAACTTACCTCTTTGTGTCATATAAGATTGAGTATTATGAGACTTTCCTTTAATATTTGTCACATGAGACTTATTAGCTTTGAAAGCTTGAGTCTCAATCAGTTTTAAAGTGGAGGGAATGGAATTGCATGATGCTTTAACAAATTTAATATGTGATGATGATGAAAATAAGGGCATTTATTAGCATATCCAATTCCATAAGTATTTCCATAAAATTTTTAACAATTAAGTAAGTTATCTAAACTCACTTTTCCTTTTTAGAAATTGGATATGGAATTTTTAGCTCAACTACCTCATTAAAAAGCTTATAATTTTTATCACTTGCTTTCTTAAGTTACTCTTCTACTTCTAAGGAATTAAAAGATTTTAAATCACTAGCATGTTTATCATTTGATTTAACAAGATTAGAAAATTCAATTTTTAACTTCTCAAGTTCCTTGGTTAAGCTATTTAACTCATGCTTATAATACTTCTTTTTAGAAAGTAAGCTTTTGCACTTAAGCAAGAGTTTACTCATAATAGAGCTCTCAACATCATCATCATCATCATATTCATCATAAGCACAATATTCATCATAAGAAGAGTTAGAAGTAAATGGTACCTCTTTTTCATCTTTAAGAGTCATGAAGCAAAGATTAACCACTTCTTGTTGTTTCTCTTCCTCTTTGGATTTGGAAGAGTCATCCTAAGTAGATTTGAAGGCCTTCTTCCTATCCTTTGCTCCTTTGTTCTTGAATTTGAGTTTTGGACACTCACTTTAAATGTGTCCTAATTTCTTGTATTCATAGCAAGTAACTTCTTTAGTTCTCTTTTTACCATCTCTTTTGAACTTCTTATTGAAGTTCCTTATTCTTAAGAAATTTTTCTTTCTCAAAAACTTCTTGAAGTTCCTAGTGAGCATGACAATAATCATCTTTATCACTAGAATCTTTAATATTTTCATCTTTACTTTCATCTTATGAGACCTTCAATGCTATGCTTTTTTTCTTTTCTTCCTTCTCTTCTTGCTCTTCACCTTTTTGCTTAATTATGAGCTCATGTGTTAAGAGCTTACCAATAAGCACATCAATTTAAAGGGTAGAAAGGTTTTGAGCTTCCTTAATTGAAGTGACTCAAGATTCTCAATCCTTCTTAAGTAGGATTTTTAGAACCTTATCGCTCATCTCTTCATTGGAGAAATATTTTCTAATTTTCTTAAAGGTTGTGAAAAGAGCATTGAGATGGTTTGTCATCTCCATGATTAATTCTTAAAGGTTTATTTTAAAGAGTACATATTCATATATATGAAGTTGAACCTTTTTTATTCTTATTTGTACATTGCCTTTATAATGGTTCTCCAAAGTCTCCCATATTTCCTTGGCTGAAATGCAATGTTAAAGCTTACTTCCTTTTTCTCTTGTTATGGAAGAAAGTAGAGTGATCATAGCTTTCTTGTTTTGTAGTTTTCTTCTTTTTAATAACTACTCCAATCACTTCTTGAAAGAGTAGTTTATAAACAATTAATGATAATTTTTAGTGGTTGCCAACCCTTAAGAACAACTTCCTCAAGTCTAATGGAATCATAATCTAGATATAGTTCCATTTTCAACTTCCAATGAGGATAATCACTACCATTAAAGAATAGTCCAAGTGAAGACATATTTTGAGATTCATTCCCTATAATCTTATATTTAAGTAATTAAGTTCTTAGAATCCAATCTTTAATACCAATTGAAAGAGTCCTAGAGGGGTAGTGAATAGGACTATTAAAGAATAATAAGAAATTAAAACGATTTGAATAAGAATTAAAAAGAATATTGAGAAGGAAGAATAATGAACATAAGAATTTAAGGAGTTCGGATTCTCAACAATCCTACCTCTCCACTTAATTTATCTCCAAGTTAGGATTTTAAATCACTATAATCTATTTCCCTAGATTGATTTTTACAACTTAAGTTTTTAGGCTCAACTCAAACCTTATAATTTAAGTTTTCAAGGCTCACTCAAAAACCAATTCACATGTGTTTTCAAGGCTTACACTAAAATTGAATTCCCAAGTGTTTTAATGGCTAAACACTTAAAGTAATTCCTTTAGAATAGAATCTCACTTCCCATTTCCTTAACCCCAAAAAATATAAGAATAAGATATCTATTCTAACACTCATAAACTCTCACAAGAGTATACAACAATAAAATCAATTTTGAAAGAGTTTTTAAGAGCTTAATTGAATGCTTAAAAGTATATAATGAATAAACAATTTTCTTAACCTCAAAATAATCTTCAGAGGTTATATTTATACTTAAGAAACTCAATTATAGTTGTTGGAAGCAACTCAATTATAGTTGTTGGAAGCAATAATTTCATTCCTAATAAAATTAAAGTCCATTTGAATGTAATTTGGAATTTTGAGCTGTAATTTGTCAAGTCTTAATCAAAATATCATCAGTTTTGGTCAGGACAAATATTGAATGGCCATTATATTTGAATTTTTACATTGGTCTCAGTTGGGATATCCTTGTCCTAGTCGAGACTACCTTGTCCCAATCAGGACATTAGATCAAAATTAGTTTTGTTAAAATTTTAAGTTTTTATAGAAATTGGTCTACCTTAGTCCTAGTTGAGACTACCCTGGTCTCAGTCAGGACCATGATAGGATTTGCACTTTTTGTGCAATTTAGTCCCTATGTTGAGTCCGATCGAGATAATGCTAGTGATGCCCTTTTGAGATGATTTTTCTTTAATAGTTCATCATTATTTTGACTTTCAAATTATTCCTAACTTATACACACTTAAACAAACACATTAATTGCTAAAAATTAAGTTGGTTAAGATCAAAATCAAGATTGATAACTTGCTAAGGTTAACAGAGGTCTTAAACTTCCTTAATTGAAGTGACTCGAGATTCCCATTCCTTATTAAATAGGATTCTTAGAATCTTGTTGTTCAACTCTTCCTTAGAGAAATGTTTTCCAAGTTTCTTAAGGGTTATGAGGAGAGCATTAAGATGGTTTGTCAACTCCGTGATTGATTCTTAAGGCTTCATCTTGAAGAGTTCATATTCATACATGTGAAGTTGAACTTTCTTGCTTCTAACTTGCATGTTGCCTTCATAATGATTTTCCAAGGTCTCCCATATTTCCTTGGCCAACATGCAATGTTGAATTTTGCCTTTTTCTTCTCTTGTCATGGAAGAGACTAGAGTAATCATAACTCTTTTATTTTTATAATTTTCCTTCTTTTGTTCATTATTCCATTGGCTTTTTTTAAGAGTAGTTACCACACCATCAATGGTAGTTGTAGGTGGTTCCTAACCTTTTAGGACAATATCCCAAAGTTTGATGGAATCACAATTAAGGTATAGCTCCATTTCGAACTTCCAATGAGTATAGTCACTACCATCAAAAAAGGGTGTAAGTAAAGAAATATTTTATGATTCACTCCCCATGATCTTATATTCTAGTAATGAAGTTCCTAGAATTCAATCTCTGATACTAATTGAAAGTTCCTTAGAGGAGGGGGGGAATAAGATTAATAAGGATTTAAAAAAATAAAAATGATTTTAAGGAATTGAGTAAGAATTAAAAGAGAATAGAGTAGGAAAAACAATGAACACAATGATTTAAAGAGTTCGAATTCTGAACAATCCTATGTCTTAAACTAACTTAACCCTAATTTAGGATTTTCAATCTCACACAATCTTATTCATAAGATTGAGATTACACAAGAGGTTGAGGCTCACTCTTCAACTTTACAATCAAAAGTTTCTAAGCGCACTCTTAAAAAAATTCCCAAGTGTTTTAATAGCTAAACACTTAAACTAATTCCTTTAGAAATAAATCTCACTCCCCTTCTAATCTATCCTAAAACTTAGATCAATTAGAAATTCTATTTCTAACACACAACCAAGTCTCATAAAAGTTAATCAATGCAATGAATATTGATAGAAAGAAAAATGAAGCTTAATGAATGCTTAGAGAGTTTTTTTATAATCAAAGAGTAATGTAATGTATATATTCTTATTATTATAACTCTAGAGTGCGCGCGCACACATACACATATATATATATATAGCTTTGAAAATATGGCTATTGGAGCCATTGATTATGTTTCTAACATCTTTTTCCTTCAATAAATGAAAATTTAACTTTTGCTGGATTTCTGATGCTCATGGTCATGAATGTAGGCTTAAGGTCGTGAGTGTTTGAAAAATATGACTGTTACTTACAAAAGTGACCATTGGTGATGCTCATGGTTTGGTCATGGTCATGAGCATAGACTGTGAGCATATCATCCATTTTTCTTATGGACATTTATGGTCAGGTCATGCTTATAGTCTGGTCATGGTCATGAGCGTAGACCATGACCATGTCAGTCACTTTGTTCATGGTTAGATATGGGTCATGAGCATAGGTTAGACTGTGAGCATAGGTTGACCTTATAAAACTTATCCGATTAGCCTCTGAATGCACTCCTTTGCACTTGGTGCTTTTTCCATGCTTAAGGGAAAATGGTTAGGAGCCTTTAAAGGCTTCAAATGTGTTTCAAATGTCTTTAAATATGTTCCAATTTTTGGTTAATTGACTTGGCTTTCATTGAGAGTAATATTGTACTTATGCTTATAATCACATTTAAATTAAGAACATTAGTGATCCAAAAATGTTTATTAAAGTCAAAATATGAATGGATTAACACTTGATCATGCAAATATTCAAAAACCTCCACACCCTTTAGAAGTCTTATGCATCATTCCATCACTGCTCTTTGAACACCTACATGCACAAAAACAACTAAAAGTCATGCAACACATACACTTAATTTAAAGAAAAACTCAATAAAACATTACAAATGCATCTAAATGAATTCTAATCCTAATACATTGAGTGCTAAAAATAATACATTTTTCACACTTATCAAATTCCCCCACACTTGAATGCTTGCTTGTCCTCAAGTAAAACTTGAAAATGCCTATTCATCTAAAGAATCATGCTCATTAACTAGCTTTAACTTGACTAACTACCTCAATCTTCCTTTAATAAAAAGCTTAAAAACTCAAAATTAAAGCAGTAATCTGAGGTCAAGAATGCATTGTTACCGTGTGAAGAGCATACTTTTCTATTGAAATCATGAAAGCAAATAATTAACACTCAAGAAAAATGGAAGTAAGTATAAATTATTCTAACAATTAGGAAGTTAAAAATTCAGCATATATAAGGTTTTAAAAAAATTTCTTCAATCAAAGTCTTCCCAATCTCAGTATCCCTAACCTTGCCTGCACTACTGAGTGTGGATACTTTTAAAAAGGGTCCTTTGGATACTCTTACTCTAAAAAAACCATTAGAGTAAAAGGAGCATTTCAAAATATTCTTTTCAAATTTAGCTCCTATCGAGTGCATTTTATGCTCCATCTCATTTTTTAAAAAAGAAAATACATGAGAATTCAACCACTTTAAAGTTAGATTCAAATTCCTACGTATAAACATTTTTCTCAAGCACTAAACACCTAAATTTATTGATTCAATAGAAAAGTAAACATTAAGTTCATTAAAATATAAAAATTCCTAACTACAAATTACTCTCCTAATTTTAAAAGTCCAAACAAATCATTAAAGGAAGATTAAAATATTTCTTCAAGAAAACTAAACTTAATTAATAAGACTCTATCTGTAAATAGGTTGCAACAATTCAAGTGTTAGAGTAATGTATGAAAAACACAATAATTAAACTAAACATGCATGACACTAAAAAAATAAATACACAAAAATGAAAAGAAAATAAAACTAAGCTAAACTAAACTAAAGAACAGTGTACTTCCCTTATTTTGATGCCCTTGGTAGGGAAGTGAATGGGACAATAATGACATCTTTTGGTGCCTTATTAATCATTTTAAACCTTTTACTTTAAGGAAGTATGCAAAAGATTTCATCTATCTGAGCTTGTAACTTTTCAGCCCTCACTTCATAACACTTCTCAAATTTCTTCATCATAAGAGACATATCCATTATGATATTGCCAATCCTATTGTCAGAGATGTCCATAAGCTCCTTGATCTTCTCCATGATTCCTTCACTCCATCCTTCAATGTTCCCTCTCTTCTTTGTTTAGCTTTCACTTCCATTAGCTTCTTCCTCTATAGTGCTAGGAGGCAAAGAAGCTTCACCATGCTGCATTGCCATTTAACTCACCAAGTAATATCTCTTTGAAGTGACATCATAAAGCTCATTGAATTCTATGATGATTTCAACTCGAATAAGATAGTCTTCATCAAAAGATTCATATTCCATTGGCTCTAATTAATGTTTAGCAAATTCATAAGAGCAAAGTACAATGCTAAAGCAGCGACAATATGCCCTAATGATACCACTGCTTTCCTAGCCTACACAATACGCCATATAAAACACAAAGCCAAGTATGTACTATATACTTTTATGTTAGTCTTCAAGCACCACAACATAAATAATTCATCAAGAGAAGCCTTAGTGCTATCCTTCCTACAAAAAAATTATGCGTGACATGAACTTATACAGAATTAAATATGAGTAATCTTTAATCAACCCACTAGTCATTACTTGACCTTTACAAACTCTATCACCTCTGGTGATTTCATGCCAAAAATTATTCATATTATAATCCAATGGAGGTTGACAAAAACCTCCTTCAGGAAAACCAAAGATATCATACATGATTTCATAGTTAAAATGGTATTCTTTTCTAAAGAACCTACATGAAAAGACCTCTTGATTTGCATCTAGAATCTTAAATGTAGTGTAACATTCTACTGTAAGCTCAAAGAACACAGTATATTGGGCTGTAACCAATTTAGACCACCCTAATTTCTTATAAAAAAACATCTATGGTTACCTTAATCACCATGTTCAAAAGCATTTCATCATCAAAATAATTTGGCTTGCTAAAATTTCTTTCGACTAAAAAGCAGAATCTCTTACCTTCCTCTTTAGAAAAAAAGGCAAAGAAAGCTTCACAATTATTCCTTATGTCTTTGGACTTACTTTGCCATTATTAAGCCTCTTTCCATGATATAGAGTTTTTGTTCAAGCCATCACAACAATATTAATATCTCTACAAATATAAAACAACAAAAGAGAAAGAAAATAACAAGAACAAAAACAAAAGAAAAGAATAGTAGGGTTTAAATAAGAAAAAGGGTTATGAGACACAAATAATTCTATTCCTAAAACAAAAAGGAAAATAAATAAATTTTAATTCTTACAAAAAAGGAAAAATAAAAATTATCAAGTCAAAGTTTCTTATATTAAATAAGAAGTTAAGCTCTCTTAGAATCCTTAATTAATAAGGAAATTAAATAAAAAATAAGATAAAATAAAAAATTAACAAACAAAATTTTAAATTTAAATTTTAATCTCTCCCCCACACTTAAAATGTGAATGTCCTCATTTCATGAGCATATGACAAAGAATGAGGCAATAAAAATTGGGGCTGCCATATTCATCAAGGTACACAGCAATGCGTGTCAGGGCGCATGGCCATGTGCCTTTTTATTTCCTTTCTCTTCCTATCAGGTTGCACAGTTGTGCACTTGGAGGTGCTTGTTCATGCCTGGTGTAGACAACGGGGTTTAGTGCGCCCAAGATTTTAGCAACCGCGATACTATTTGAGCTTAGCGCTTGTCACGATCCAAAACAGGGGTCATGACCGGCACTAGGGAACGGGAATTCTTTCGAATCCGGAACCCGTAGCAAGCCTAAAATAAAATAAAACATGCAATAATAATAATAACAACACAATTAAATTAAATACTGTGCAGCGGAATAAAATCATAAATGTAAAAATAATAATCCACCACGGGATTTAATTCAAATCCATAATTTATTTATAACTACTGCAGTGTCTAGATTATAAAAATAAAACTCAAGACTCAGATAAGCAGTTTACACAAAGAAGCCGGGGCGGAAGAAATCCGACGTACAAGCCTGCTACTGTGGTCTGAGGAAGAAGACTCTCCTGAAAAATGGTCAACAGAGGGGAGTCAGACCTCACTGAGTGAATTACTATAATATATATACATGCATACTAAATGACAATGCATACAGTCAACAGTATATATCTAATATGTATATATACAGGCAAATACACACAGATGCAGAAAAATCAGTTTATATATTTTATTGAAAATCATTATTTATGAAGGATCAAATAGAACCCTAGAATATCACGACCTCAAACACTGTTAGACAACACTTTAGCCATACAGGTTCACTTATTTCAAAATATTCACTTATTCCATTTAGACAGTAGACTGGCCCCGAGACACTAAGTTAACCGAGCTCCAGCAGTCTGACTATCAGTGTGATTGGCCCCGAGACACTTGGTCAACCGAGCTCTGGCAATCATACTCCCAAATCATGTCACACACATCAAATAATCATATCCAATCAATATCCACAAATGGTTAGTAATATAGCCTAAATGCTATAAGCGTACCGGTACGTACTCGATCCTAGTGCTGCCCACTAGGTAGCACGTTCTATTGATATCTTTCAATAATAAATATAAAACATTTATTCGCAAGTAAATGATGCATGAATTTAAATAAAATAACAATATAAACCATATATATACTGGAAATATACCAAAAGTAAACCAGGTATATTTCGAGTATATATACGTCAAAAAAGTCTAATATAATAGCAAAATAAGCTAGAAATATATTCAAAAACATTTTAAACATAAACTTAAGTACTAATCAAATTATTTATGCATATTTAGTCAAAATAAAACATACATTTCTAAATCATGCACCTTAAAGCATATATATATAAAATAGTAACTCACAGTTAGTGCGCTCCTCGAGATGGGTTCGATGGGCCTGGTCCACTAGCCCTCGGTCTCGGTACAACTAAACAAACAATAAATAACAGACATCAGAATAAACCTAACAGAAAATCCTAGAAACTCGATCTAGAATATTAGACACAGAAACAGAATTAGGGTTCAACCAGACATCACGTTTTACGAGAATTCTACCAAAAATTCGACAGAACCTCCCCTGTAAAATGGACATCTCCCTACTCAAAGAGTAGAGCCGACCCTGCAAGGAAACACACTTCGAAAAATAAACAAAATACAACCAAAATCCCTCGGTCGGACTCCAAACTACAGTCTACCGACCGGGGTCCACAATTACAGAACAATTATAAAAATACCAAAAATGCCCTTATATCACAGAAATATATTTAATAAGTATAAATTACGTAATTAACCTTAAAACACATTAAAAACCGATAAAACTCATTTTATTTAGAAAAATCGTATATTATATATATAATTGAAAATAATTCACGAAAAATAGTTTTAATTAATTAAAAATACTAAATAATTTTTAGAAATCACTTTTATACCTTAAATAACTATTAAAACCAGTTAAATTACATTTTTAGCCAATTTAGGGTAAAATTACCAAAATACCCCTATATATATAAATATACTAAAATTCATTCAAAAATTCACCAAAAAGAGTATAATTATCCAAAATTAATTTTCTAAACATATTTATCAATAATATCAATAATTAAACACTATTAACCAATTAATTTCAATTAAAAACACAATTAACCTAATTTTCCAAAATTACATAAACCTAAATAAATTCAAAATAAATACATAGAAATTCATAAAAATTCCAAATAAATTTCTATAATTCATTTCAACACCTATAATTATCATAAAACACAATTTCATAATTTATTTAATTAATTTCCGAAAATTAGAAAATAATATTAAAATATTCAAAAATACCCAAAAATTAAAATAATCTCCAAAAATTCCAAAAAAATTCACACATCTAGATTAAGCTAAGGGGAACAACATTTGTGAAGGAATTTTTCATGAATCAATCAAATTGAAGTTCAAAAAAATCAAGAACCCTAATAGGCCGAAATCGAAAAATCGAAACCTAAGCAAATCAAGACCATTTTAAGTGAAACAAAGCTTGGAATCACACTCACCGGAGCTCAAGGAGAAGAAAGATACCATCGGTGTCGAAAACGGTGGCCGAAAACGTCATGAATGATGTTGCTTCCACTATCGGCTTCTCCGGCCAAAAACGACTTCCAGACGCCGGAAACAGCTGCAGCAGGCGGCGGGGAAGGCTAAGGAAGGAGGTGGCACGTTGGACGGTGCACCAATGGCAAGAAAATGGTGGTAGCAGCGGCGGACGGCGATGGGGAACGGTCGGGAGGAAGAAGAAGAACGAATGGCAAAGTTGTAAATATACTAAACTTTATAATTTTGTTAATATTAAATGTATATATGTATATATATATACTTTATACTATATATTAAAATAATATTAAATTACACACATTAAATATACACCACACACATATAATTTAATATTTTAATAATTTAATAATAAATAAAAATAATTAAATAACAATAAAACTAATAAATAAATAATAAAATATTAGGATAATTAATTAAACTCTAGTTAATTAAATAAATACACATATATACATTATTTAGTATTTTAAAAATATATATGAGTTCATGCAAGTCCGTAAATCTATTTAAAATAATTAATAGTAAATTATTTATGTGAAAATTTCCCCGAAAATGCAAGTCCCGGAAAAATTTTACGTAAAGCACTTAAAATAATATAAAACAATGAAAAAAATTCAATTTTAATTAAATAACAGCTCATGAAATATCAATATTATATAATAGAATTATTAACACTGCATATCCCAATGCAGTATTAAAATGTTTAAAAACACGGGATATTACAGCGCTCTAGAGAATACACTAGCCATTATCACAAAGATAAGGCATGGAGATGAGGAGTCACAACCCAAGGTAATAACTAGGACAAATCATTTTGGTGGTACTCGATTCTCTAAAAGAAAGCTAACACCACAACCAGGAGATTCTGGGAAAGGAATACTAACTTCTTTCAGTCTTGTGTTCATTTAGAATTACTTTATGAATTACTATAATAACCCGAGTTTTTAAATATTTTTATACTGTATCGGGATATGCAGTATTAATAATTTTAATATATATATTTGACTATCTAATTATTTTGTTAAGAATTAATGTTATTTTTAAATTATTCTAAGTTTTTTACGTAAAATATTCCCAAAACCTATATTTTTGGGAAAACAATACTTAAATAATAATTTAATTATTTAAGTTAGTTCATTTTATTAAATTGCATGGTTTCATGCATGATTATATTTTGCATATTAATATATATACATATACATACATATATATATATATAATTATTGGGTTTAATGTTTAAATTATGTATATGTTATACTTTTTATTATTATATGTGTTATATATGTATATGTATATGTATATGTATATATATTTATTTGTGGTGTGTGTTTATTTTATATTATAATATTATTATATTTTAATATTAAGTTTTAATGATATATATATATAAACAAACAAAAATTACAAAAACTGTCATTATCCCCTACCTCAAGTTCCCGACACCCTCCCCTCACCCATCACCGCTGCAAATCCCATTCCCTTCCGTTCAGTGTGCCTCCCAGAGTGCTGCCGCCTTCCCCAGCTGCTCCGCACCCTCTTCCACCCATTTCCAGCGCCGTTTGGCTGTGTTCCTGTCGGAAACCTGAAACCCATCATCACCTCTGTCAACCACTTTCTGGCCACCGTTTTCGATGATTCAGATGCCGTTTTGCTCCTAGAACTCCATAGAAGCCAATTCCAAGCTTCCATTAGCTTGAAAACTCGATTTGGTAACAATTTAAGCTTGATTTCATCTTCGTCCATTTGACTTTCTTAATTTTTTTGAACTTCGATGTTAGTGATTCAAGCTTAATTCCTTCACAAAAGTTGCTTCTCTTAGCTCAATCGACAACCTGGAATTTTTGTGGAACTCTTGGAATTTATTTTCATTTTTGTGAATTTTTTATTATTTTATTAATATTTTCTAATTTTCGTCAATTAATTAAATAAATTGTGAAATTGTGATTTTTAGTGTTTATAGAGGTTGAAATTAATTTTAGAATTAAATTTTTAATTTTTGTGTAATTAATATAATTTTATTTAGTTTATGTGAATTTTGGAAATTAAGGTTAAATGAGTATTTTGTTAAAATTAATTGGTTAATTGAGTATAATTATTGATTTTATTGAATTATATGTTGAGAAAATAATTTTTGAGTAATTATATGATTTTTAGTGAATTTTTGAATAATTATTGTATATTATGTGAATTTTTATATATTAGGGGTATTTTGGTAATTTGGTAGTAATGTTAGTTGAATATTAAGTTTAATTGGTTTTAATAATTATTTGAGGTATAAAATTGATTTTTACAAATTATTTACTATTTTTAACTAATTAAAACTATTTTTCAAAATTTATTTTCAAATTAAATATAATATACTATTTTTGTAAATAAATGAGTTTTTAGTGAATTTTAATATGTTTTTGGGCTAATTATGTAATTTGGATTTATAAAATGAATTTTCATTAATATTTGTGAATTTATCGAGTTATTATCGATTTTTAATAATATTTTATTATTATTATTAGGGTTTTTAAGTAAAAATCGATAAAATAATTATTTTTAGTGTTTAAATATCTAAATTTCTATATTTTGGTATATAAAGGGTATTTTTGGTATTTTTGGAATTTTAATGTATTTTGTATTTGTTTCGTGAATTGTGAACCTTGGTCGGTGAAATTGTAGTTTAGGAATCCGACCAAGGAGTGATGTGGATATTTGTATTCGAAATGTGTTTTCTTGCAGAACCGACTCTACTTTCTGAGTAGAGAAATGTCCATTTTACAGAGGAGGTTCTGTCGAATTTTTGGTAGAATTCTTGTAAAATGTGATATTCGGTCAAATCCCTATTCTTTGTTTATGTCTAGAATTCTAGATCGAGTCTCTAGAATTTACGTTAGATTTATTCTAATTTTGTGTTAATATTTTATTTGTTTAGTTGCACCGGGACCGAGACCTAGTGGACCAGGCCCGTCAAATCCGTCTCGTGGAGCGCACAACTGTGAGTTGTTATTTTATATATATGTGTATTAAGATGCATGTTTTTAGAAATGTATGTTTAAATTGTATGAAATATGCATAAATAATTTAATAAATGCTTAAGTATATTTTAGGTATATTTTTGGTATATTTTAAATTAAATGCATGTATTATTCTTAATTTATACCTAAAATGTTTTTAAGTATATATATGGTTTATTTTTGGTTTATTTTATAATTGAACTGAATTTGTTTGACATATATATACTTGAAATATACTTGGTTTATTTTTGGTATATTTCTAGTATATCTATGGTTTTTATTGCTATTTAAATTAACATAATGCATCATTTATTTTACGAATGTATGGGTTTATTTTAAATGAAGGATATTAATAGAACGTGCACTAGGACCGAGTACGTACCGGTACGATGATAGATTGTAGGTTAAATTACTAACCTATTTGTGGATATTGATTGGATTGATTTGATTGATGTGAAATGTGATTTGAGAGTGTGATTGCAGGAGCTCGGTTGACCAAGTGTCTCGGGGCTAATCACACTGACAGTCAAACTGCTGCTCGGTTGACTTAGTGTCTTAGGGCCAGTCTACTGTCCAAATGGAATAAGTGAAATTATTTGGAATAAGTGAGCCTGTATGGCTAGAGTGTTGTCTAACACTATTTGAGGTTGCAATTATTTAAGGTTCTATTTGATCCTTCATAAACGGATATTTTTCAGTGTTATATATATAAAATGATTTTTGCTGCATCTGTGTTTATTTAATTGTATATATATTTATTATATATACTATTGAATGTTTGCATTTATCATTTAGTTATGCATGTATATATATATTATAACAATTCACTTAATGAGGTATGACTCCCCTCTGTTGACATTTTTCAGGAGAGTCTTCATCCTCAGACCTCAGTAGCAGGCCTTTACGCCGGATTTCTTCTGCCCCGGCCTTATTGTGTAAACTGCTTACTTGGGTTTTATTTTATATTCTAGACACTGTAGTAGTTGTTTCAATGAGCTGTATTTATTATATATGTATGAGATTTAAATTTCAAAAGTTTGAATCGAGTATTTGTATTGAAGGATTTATATTATATGAGATGGATTTATATTATTAAATGAGTTGATGGATTATTATTTTACTTCCGTTGCACAAATGTTTTATTTATTTTATTATATTGCATGCTTTTATTTTGAAAGGCTTTCTACGGGTTCCGGATTTGAAAAAATTCTCGTTCCCTAGCACCGGTCATGGCCCCCTGTTTTGGGTCATGACAATTACTATCTTATTCTCTATTTACACACAATTTTATTAAACCTTAACTAAACATCCATCTAGCCTTAAAGCAAACTAGTCATAAAAATGCATGTAAAAAATGCATACGAAGCGGATCGTCCCTAGGTCTAAACTATGTTAATTTTATTTTAAAGTTTAGCTAAATCTACATTTTTATTTACAAGTGAAATGAACTAAAAATGGTCCTACATTTTAAGATAATTAATGAGCCTAAGTCTACTTGTTTTAATTCTAAAAAGTGAGCTTAAATCTATTAATTTTAAGAAACAAAATAGAAAAAAATTAGTGGGCTTAATTCTACTTAATTTTATATTAAGTGATCCTAAATCAATTTATTTTAAAAAGAAAATTCTTTAATGGGTTGAGCTAAGTATAAATTAATTTTAATTAAAAAAATGGGCATAAGTCTAAAATTAATTAAACCTAAAAATCCAATTAAAAGCCTATTTTATTAAATGGGTTAGAACCTAACGTGAGCTTGGCGCTTAAAGAGAATAAAAACATGCAAACAAGCCCAAATAATAAATTAAAGCAAATAATGAATCAAAAACATACATTCAGTTATTTCTAACCTAATTTTAATTACATGCAATTTAAATTAATAAAAAACCACCATTGATTTTACTAGAGTTTTATCAAATGAACCTAATTTACTAATTAATTTTAATAGTGCAAAAAATTAAAGAGTTTCACTATTCCCACTATCAGGGCTATTATAAAATCTACCCAAAAATAACAAAGAAAATAAAATTAAAATTACAACCCTTAAGAAAATAAATTAAACAGATTCAAAAAATAAAAAATAAATTAGATAGAACCAAAAAAAATACATAAGAATTAAATTGGGATCCTGATTCTTGGTTTTCATTCATGGATTCTCTATGGGTTTTCCTTGGTTTAATCGTGTGTTCATCATCATAGAAACATAAAACACAGAGAATAAAAAAAAGATTAGAATGAATGAACAAAAAAAAAAACATAATGAAAATTAAACAAAAAAACATAAAAATAATAAAATAATATAAAGGAAAGAATTAATAATAAAAAGAAGAAAAGAGTAGAAGAAGTATGTTATGCATATGTTGTTTGAATGCCTTTCAGAATGAGATTTCATCGTCTTAAGAAAATTAACTCTACGTTTTCTTGATTTATGGACCTTGAAAAGAAGATTTTTTTTAAAAGGTTTTTTTCTCTTTTTCTTATTTTCTCTTCTCTTTTTTCCCTCTGCGTTTTTTCAATCAACTTTTTTTTTGTAGTAGCTATTAGGGTTTTCTCTATTTACGCAGTCTCCCCTCCCCTTTTTTTCTGCCAAACTTTTTTTTTATATCTTATTCTAACCCTAGCTAACCAACTATGTGATCACAAGAGAGGCATCTCTGATCCTCCTTTTAAAATAAACAGGATGAGAATTTTAATTTCAAAAATTATATGCATAAGAGGCGCATACTGGACAGATAAATATCAAAATTAATTTATTTATTAAAAATAAATTAAAAATTGGACCAAGCATAACTAAAAAAATTGAGAAAATAATAATTTTTTTCTGACATTTTTGCACCTCGGCATTACAAAATGTTGACCGGCAATGTGTAATGTCGATTGCATTACATAATGCCGATTGGCATTGTGTAATGCTGATCAACATTATGTAATGCCGATAGGCATTACTTTTAAATAAACCCTACAAACTTCAATTTTTTTCAAATTAAACCAAAAAAATATTGCAATTTAGTCCCTGAAATAGCGAAACTTAACACTAGAGGTCAATTTTCAACTAAATTTTCATCATACAAGCTTTTTTCACATCAATTTTTGACTAAATTTTCATCATATAGGCTTTCATTACATGTGTGCACAATTGCATCCTAAAATTGGGTGCTTACAATTGCTCCCCTTTATCGTTGTTTGCTTGACAAATTATGACAAAATAATAGTAACACATAATTTTGAAAGAAAGAATTATAGTACTTTATTGTATCCTAATTGACATGCTAATGCTTAAATTGCTGAGCAATTTTTAAGCCATATGCTAGGTTTAGCATGCTTCACTATATTTCCTATAGAATGTTTAATGAGATATATGCAAATGAGTTTCGCTATATTTTCTGTGGGACGTTTAGCATTTCATAATATGAGAACATGTTATAGCTCCTGTGGAACGTCTAGCAATAATACCATAACTATTGTGTAGTGTCTAGTAAACTGCACTATATTCCCTTTAGGACATCTAGTGATAATGGATTTAGTTACATTCCCTATGAGACATTTAATGAAATATATATAATGATTCTTGCTATAATCCCTATGGGACATTTAGCAATTCATGATTTAAGAACATGTTATAACTCCTATGGAACATCTAGCAATAATACCATAACTACTGTGTAGTGTCTGGTAGATTAAAACATTTGAAAATTCATGTTAGAATGATTTTAATGAAAGAAGTACATTGTACTTAATCGTACAATGTCAACTATACCCAGTCGTATAGTCTGAATTGAAATATACTACACGATGATTTCTTTTATGCAATTATGTTACAATTCATAATTGCTTGTGACACGATGATTTCTTTTATGCAATTATGTTACAATTCATAATTGATTATGATTAGCTACAATCCTTTCTTTACTCACTGATGATGTTGTAATCCATAATTGCTTGCAATTAACTGCAACCCTTTCATTGCTCACCGATAATGCTGCAGTCCATAACTGCTCGCGATTAGCTGCAACCCTTTCGTTGCTCACTGATAATGCTGCAGTCCATAATTGCTCGCTAATGATGCTGCAACCCATAATTGCTTACAAATTGACTACAATCCTTTCATTGCTCACCTTTGATGCTATAGTCCATAACTACTCGTGATTTTTATCTTTGGTTGTTTGAGTCAAATCCTTTGAATTCTTTGTGATGATTGATTAGCATTTTTACTGACTGACCTTGAATTTTATTGTGTTGATTGATTAGAATTTCTCTGCTGACTAATTTCAATTTCGTGGTGTTAACCAACTTTATAAGTTGGGTGCACTTCCTTTTTTATTTACAATTCCTGCAGACTTGTTAAAGTTAGTTTCAATCATAATGAATGATAAAATTACATTATAATGTTGAAAATTTATGAGAAAATTCATCACTTTATCATGAGATAGCCTGCACTCAACAAATCTCACTATTTTTTATTTTCATAACTATCATTTATTCGCCATTTGCAAAGGTCATAGGCATCATTAACCATTTTATGCTAAGAGCATATCTTTTACTAAGTGAAGAGCTTACTTCCACACCCAATTTTAGGGAGAATTTGTTAAACAAAACTTATAGAAATTGAGTATAAAAAAATTAAATTCTGAGTATCAAAATAGTATTTGAATTATTTTTATGCTTTTCTTCTTTATCTGAGTATTCCCCCGCCTTTCTCATATTACTCAGCGTAGATACCATTAGAAAGGTCCTTTGGATACTCATACACCTATAGAGTATTGGAGTAAATAGAGCAAGTTTTTTTTATGTGGGTTCTCTTTTAGTATTCCCCTACCTTTCTTATATTATTCAATGTGGACGCCAGAGGTTTACGTTGATATTCTTGCTCATTTTTAGCATTGGAGTAAATTATGCTTGCTCTTATTTTGATTCTCCTCTTAGTGTTCCCCCACCTTACTTATATTATTCAGCATGGATATCATTAAGAGATTTATACTCATACTCATTTCTAAGCATTGGAGTAGATTATATGCACAATTATTATTCAAAAGACAAAAATGATACTTTAAAATTCAAGCAATTTATATTGCAAGTCCATAGATTTTGTCTTTGCATATTCTTTCCCTCATTTGGGTGCAAAGCAAGCATTAGATTGATTACAATTTATAAACTCTCAACAAAAATCCGTTAACTAATCATCTGAATTCCGTGAGGCTAATAAAAAATAGCCATTATAATAAAAGGCCATGAGATAGGCTTTTTACACACGATCTCGTAAAGTGAATGAATTTACTTTCAATTTATGAATTTTATGATTGAGATGGTACTTTATTATAGAATAGAGTTCTGTTACTTCCCTTTATTATCTTAGTAAGGGTTTAGCATTTGCTATCTTGCCCATTCTTATTGATGTATCAGTTCCTTTCCCCTTCTTCATTCTTTTATTTTTTCCCTGCATAAAATACCATAAGTTAGTATGGTCTATTTGTAAGTGAAGAGATTTTTTCAAAATGTTGTGTTATTCTTTTACATTCTTCTCTTTTGATTATGATGATGATGTCTTTTATCACAAGTTCATAATACTCCATTATTAAAGTCATGGCCTAGGATTAAATTTGCCTTTCCGTCATTCCATTAATACTATGGTAGAGGGCTTCATTCATTTTTTTGACATCTCCCGCAAAAAAGGTTCAAGAGTTAAAGATCTTATTTCATGATCAAATAATTTTCTAGAGTGCATTCCTTTTAAGTTTTGAGTGTGTTCTTCCCTTTTATAAGGTCGACGAATGTATTGTTGACATGTTGGACCTTCTCATTATCATATTCCATACCCTATACTGGTCTAACTATTATGGAGAGATATTCCAGATGATGCTCTCAATGAGACTATGGAGATGGATACTGAGTTTGAGGAGCTTGAACGTCCTATCCAGCCTTTTGACGTCACCAGGATAATGCTTTCGCAAATATCACTATCGGTGATATTCCCTTACTGGATGGGCCCATAATTAATTGGGCTTCTGTGATCTAAAGTCACATTAAACATCAAGTTCACATGAATAGTATCACCTTTTTTCCTTCAAATGCTTCACATATGAAGATTCTGATTACCTTTCTATGCTTTTACAACACTAATCTTAAATGTTAGTAGCAAAGTGTTTACACAACCTTACTTAGGCTCAAAGACTTTATTATGCAAAGCAAGTATTTCACAACAAATGTATGCAAGTGTATGCATGTTATGTATGACATGTATAATCCTAATAGGTCTTCTGTTTGGAATAAAACTATGTTCACAGCTTGGAGTGTGAGAACGAGGTGCCTCATCAACAGTTTGTAGGTTTAAGCACTGGATGCTTCATTGTTCGGACTTCCAATGTCAGAGCCTCTGATACAGCTTATCGAACTGATGACCAGGCTAGCGAGTGGGGTCCATGGCTTTACATTGGAGCTCGTGATTGACTGATGCACTATTGAACTTTTCTTTTTATTACTGCTTTTGCTGTAGGATAACTGATGTATTTGTATGCTTGTAGTTTACTCCTGTCTGCCCTGGGATCTTTTTCACTAACTTTGAAGCTCTAGTGTTTTATTTACTGTTTCTCCCCTAAGCTTCCTTAAAGCTGTATTTTGCACCCAGCTTCATTTTGAATTCATTCTAGCAATCTTTTTCTTCATATGTGCAAGAGAATTGGTTTAGTCACTGTTGTTGTTGACCCTTTATCTTACTAACCCTATTAGTTATAGTCTTATGTATTGAAGATGTAAAGGAGTAGGAGAACTAATTGAAGCGAGTTCTTGATGATGAAATCAACTGGACTTGCACTTCGAAGAATTCTTAAGCAAAATATAAAACTTGATGTTGATGCAATAATTGATGATAGTTACAAGGTATGGGTTGCAACGCAAGTTATTGAGCCACCTGAATTCTCAAAGTATGAAGGGACGCTATGCTTATAAGGAAAATTACAAAAGGGGTGGCGAAAAAGAAAACATGACTAAAATAGTGATCTCATAGCTCTGATTTAGCTTTCATTATGTATTGTCTTTCCATTCAGATACTTATACGGTATGATAAAGATGAATATGTGATATTTGAAAAAAAAATTAAAATTCAATTTTAATCATTCATTAGGGCAAAAATGAGAACATTCATTAGATCACATGATACAATTCCTGTTATCAGCCAGTCCTGAATTTTGTTCTCTCTAATTTTACCTTACTGTTCTTTTTTCTTTTTTTCTCTTTTTTTCGATTCTTTTTATTTTTTCCTTAAATTTCCTATCTTCAGAAGTTACATTATGTGATATATGTATGTTATTTGAATTTTCATTTGTTCCTATACTGAATGAATCTAATTAAATTGAATTTATGTCAAACATATAGATGCAATCAATATCATAATGCACAATACCATTAGGATGTACATTACATAAGTAAGCATGATCAAAATTTATATCATCAATCACTAAAAAAAATTAAAATTAAAATTTTATTTAAAGAAGACAATAAGAAATTTTATTTCCTATTCTAGATGCTAGGGATGCTGAGTCTCATAGTGGTTGTCCTTGAGGCAGCTGACATAACAACTATTCTTGCATCTTTTTGCCAACTATCTCCATGACTTCATCTTCCTGCACTCAAATGTGCATTTTTCTTTCTTGTCTAGCAACTTCTCATCATCAAACTTATCACCCTATCATATAGGCATAATCAACTCGAAGGGTATGTCAACAGAAGGTGGTTTAGTATAAAACACCTTATAATAGAACTTGCCTGAAGGCTAACCCAATAATTCTTCTACTCTTTCCACATCTTTGGGTGCATTAGGAGATTTCTCATTGGTTTTCAGGTCTAGGTCCTCAAAGGAGCTTAGCACTTCTTCCTCATTAACTCCTAAGTCAATTATCATAGTAGTTGGGGGTGGTACATTTTGGTAGTTGAGGAAAGGATTATTTCTGGTGATTGGGTGTAAGCACCCAATTTCGGGATGTAATTGTGACATTTTTTAGGATTTGATTACAAAGAAGTCAATTTTTTAGGGGTCTTTCGGTAATTAAACATACGGAGAGATAGAGAGAAACACACACACGCAGAGACTAAGAAACCTGACTACACAAAAAAAAAACTCAAAAATCCAAAACATTGCTGAGAATGCCCTTTTCAGTCCAGAATCAATAGCCATTCAATTTCAACAGTGATAATCCAATCTGAGGGGCTAAAAAGGGGCATTTGCATAACATCAGTGTTCTTTTTCTATTTCATTTCTTTTCTATTACTTTCTTCTTGTGATTTTTTCCTTTTATTTTTGTTATTGTTTTGATTATTTAATTTCACTACTAATCTAATTACTTTTGTGTTTTTTTATTTTTGATGTCCACATGAGGATACTACCTGTGTTTAGATGAACAAAAGGTCCATGGAATGCCATAGAAGAACATGTATTGTTTTCCAGTAGAACTTAGGATTTCTTATCTTTATTTTGTATCTTGGTATCATGTGTAGTTTTTTTAATTCATGACTATATAATTGTTAAATTTTAATTTTGTACGTAGTTTGTAATAGCCCCAGTAGTGGGAATAGTAAAAGATTTAATTTTCTGCACTTTAAAATTAATTAATAAAACTAGGTTCACTGGGTAAAATTAATTAAAATTAATGGTGGCTTTAGTTAATTAGGGTTTTTATGTAATTAAATTAGGTTTTTTAGAAATCATATGTGAATGTTTTTTTATTTAATTGTTTTATATTTTTTTTATGTTTTTGGACCCCAAGCCCACGTGTAGGTCTAACCCATTTAATAAATAGGTTTAAAAATGGTTTAAGACTTTAAATAATTAAAATCAATTTAGGCCCATTAGGTTAATTAGATTTTAGGCCCACTTAGTTAATTAAAAACTTGTTTAGACTTAACTCAGCCCACTTAAATTCATTTCTTTTAAAATAAATAGACCTAGGCCCACATTTCACTTAAAATAAAACCAAGTTAGATTTAGGCTCATTAATTTAATTTTTCTTTAAAATTGAATAGACTTAAGCCCATTTTTAGACAAAGTAAAATAAATAGATCCAGGCTCACTAATTAATAAAAAATGTAGGCCCACTTTTAATCCATTTCTCACTTGTAAATAAAAAATGTAAATCTAGCTAACTTTTTAATAAAATTAACATAGTTTAGACTTAGGGACAACGCGATCTTAAGTGCATTTTTTATGTGTAATTTTATTGACTAGATGCCTAGGGTTAGATGGATGTCAAATAGGGTGTTTGGGTTTGGTGGGTTTGGATTAGGTAAAGGTTAAAGTAAGCCCTTTTGCATTAGGCGCCCTAGAACTTTTGAAAGTGGTTAATTAAAATTAGAGAATCTCATTGGTTGTTGAACAACATGCACTTCCAGTATCTGACTAGTGCTCCATTGTTGTGTGCCCCCAGTTGGGTAGTTTTAGGTTCTTGTACTTCTAAAACTTTTCTTCTTTTCACTCTCAATCTCTTCAGCTTGCAAACCATCATCATACAAGTCTATAAATGTTTTAGGATTCATCATTTACAATCCCTCAACCAGATTAGGCGACACATTACAAACTATCATCCTAACATGATCTTTCTCAGCCAACTTATTTTTTATTGACCTTGCCTTATTCATGAATCTCGTTAGAAAATCTAAAAATGTTTCATTAAGATTCTGCTTAGTCAATTTTAAATCCCTGATGGACACTTCCAATTTAGTGTTGTAATCATACTATTTCAAAAAAGTTGTACACAGTTCTTTCTAGTCAGCCTTGATGAACTTTTCCAACCCATTATACCAGTTTATAGTTATTCCCTCTAAAGATAGTACAAATAACCTAATGATCACTTCTAATGGGGCCTTAGTAGTGCTCATAATTTTTATGTACTGATGGAGGTGAATCCTAGGATCTCTAGTTCCATCAAACTTCTGCAGCTGAGGCATTTTGAATTTCTCAGGTAGCTTATTATCCTCCATTAGCATCATATCATCAAAGTTAAATGAATATCCCATGCCTTTTCCTCTAAGCAGCTCTTCCATCTTCGACATTTTCTAAGTTAGTGCTTGTATCTACTTAAACTTATGGTCTTGTACCAGTTCAAGTGATTCTCTCTTTGCCTTTTCTATCATGTAGTTCTTAACATCCTCAAGCTTCACATCAATAGCAAGTGGGTTTCTAGTAACAGGTTGCCCCCCAACATTATTGGTAGCAAGAGGAGCATCCACAGCAGGTGGGATAGTAGCAGCAACAGGTGGTTATTCAATTGAAGGTGGTGGTATGACAGCAGCAGGTTGCATCAGTCCAGATAGTGCTTGTCTTAGCTCATCTTGCATCATAGCCCTCATGTCATCCATCAGAGCTCCTTTAATGTCTTTTAAGGTCTAGTTCCCTTGTTGTTGTTCCATTTGTTCAAATTCAGGTGAAGTTGGTTCAGCTTCTAAGTAAAGTAGGTTGATAGGGCTTCTTTCCAATCTATTTAGTCTATTCAAGATTTCCATTACTAAGGCTTTAGGATTCTAACTCATTCTTCTTAGTCTACCACCTCATCATCCCCAAATATGAGAAGACCCTGATGTATCTATGATGGCTACAAAATAAGGTGTTAGTATGATGAATGAGATGCATGTATGCATAATGCACGTGTTATGCAACAAGTAACAAGTATCAATCAAGTGCATAACATATATCCTTCCAACTTTATTCCTCCCACATATGTGTTCAATGGAGAGTCTCCTGTCCTAGAATTTTTTTTTCTTGGTCTTAATATTAATAGGGGGTATCAAGGACCGATGCACATGTCAGATCTTTTTTAAAGTAGTAAAGCATAGAAACAGCATTTCTAGGTATAAAGGTCTAGCCCAATCTTCATTACCACAAGGGGCTTCAAAAGTATGAGCCTGAGCTATTATAAATAGAAATACCTCATGGTAATAAGCATAGAAACAACATTTTTAAGTATAAAGGTCTAGCCCAATCTTTATTGGCGCAAGTAGGCTTCAAAAGTATGGGTGTGAGCTTTTATAGATAGAAATACCTCATGGAAAAAATCATACAAGCAATTTTTGGTAGATCCTAAGGGAAGTAACTAAGCCATTATATATGGTTAACGTCCAGTAAAAAGTAAAGGTTCCCTCAGTAAGATGCCCTCCTTTAAGACTTGAGTTACAGGCCAAGGTCAGAGGGGCTCGGCATCCTTTCCCAACTTAAAAGAAGACTACCCTCCTTTAAGACTTAGGTTATATACTCTAGTCAGATGAGCCCAGTAATCTCTCTTAAACTGAGTTAAGGCTATAAGAGTGATGGTTAGCCAACCTACAATCCCATGAAACTAGTGGAATCATAAACCAACGTCATCGGATAATAAGGACATGCAGAATGAATGCAAAGAATAAAATAATAATGAATAAAATAATTATAAAGAACATAAGTAAAATCAGTATCTCTTATCCTCAGTGGAGTTACCACAATAGACGGTGGGGTTTAGCACGCGTCCAAGATTTTAGCAAGCGCGACACTATTTAAGCTCATGGCTCTAGAGAACACACTAACTATTATCACAAAGATAAGGCATGGAGATGAGGAGTCGCCACCCAAGGTAATAACTGAGACAATTCATTTTGGTGATACTCGATTCTTTAAAAGAAAGCTAGCACCACAACCAGGAGATTCTGGGAACGAAATACTAACTTCTTTTAGTTTTGTGTTCATTTAGAATTACTTTATGAATTACTATCTTATTCTCTATTTACACACAATTTTATTAAACTCTAATTAAACATCCATCTAGCCCTAAAGCAAACTAGTCATAAAACTGCATGTAAAAAATGCATACGAAGCGCATTATCCCTAAGTCTAAACTATGTTAATTTTATTTTAAATTTTAGCTAATTTTACATTTTTATTACCAAGTGAAATGGACTAAAGATGGTCCTACATCTTAAGATAATTAATGAGTCTAAGTCTACTTGTTTTAATTCTAAAAAGTGGGCTTAAGTCTGCTAATTTAAGAAATAAAATAGAAATAAATTAACGGGCTTAATTCTACTTCATTTTAAATTAAGTGATCCTAAATTAATCTATTTTAAAAAGAAAATACTTTAATGGGTTGAGTTAAATCTAAATTAATTTTAATAAAAAATAGGTCTAAGTCTAAATTAATCTAATTGGGCCTCAATTGATTAAAATTAATTAAACCTAAAAATCTAATTAAAATTCTATTTATTAAATAGATTAGAACATAACATGGGCTTGGGGTCCAAAGAGAATAAAAACATGCAAATAAGCCCAAACAACAAATTAAAGCAAATAATGAATAAAAAACATGCATCCATTGATTTCTAACCTAATTTTAATTACTTGTAACCTAAATTAATCTAAAGTCACCATTGATTTTATTAGGGTTTTATCAAATGAACCTAATTTACTAATTAATTTTAATAGTGCAGAAAATTAAAGAGTTTCACTATTCCCACTATTAGTGTTATTACAAAATCTACCCAAAAATAATAAAAAATTAAAATTAAAATTACAACACTTAAGAAAATAAATTAAACAAATTCAAAACCTAAAAAATAAATTAGATAGAACAAAAAAAATACAAAAAACAGATAAGAATTAAATTGGAATCCTGATTCTTGGTTTTCATTCATAGATTCTCCATAAGTTTTCCTTGGTTTAATCATGTGTTCATCATCATAGAAACATGAAACACAAAGAATAAAAAAATATTAGAATGAATGAACAAAAAAAAATAATGAAAATTAAACACAAAAACATAAAAATAATATAAAGGAGAGAATTAATAATAAAAAGAAGAAAGAAGTAGAAGAAAGATGTTATACATATGTTGTTTGAATACCTTTCAGAATGAGATTTCACTGTCTTGAGAAAATTAACTCCACTTTTTTTTTTATTTCTGGACCTTGAAAAGAACGCATTTTTCTTAAAAGGTTTTTTTCTCTTTTTCTTCTTTTCTCTTCTCTTTTTTCTCTCTATGTTTTTTCAACCAACACTTTTTTTTGCAGTAGCTATTAGAGTTTTCTCTTTTTTCTCTCTTTACATAGTCTCCCCTCCCTTTTTTTTGCCAAACTTTTCTTTTTATATCCTGTTTAAACCCTAGCTAACCACTTACGAGATCACAGGAGAGGCAGCTATGATCCTCCTTTCAAAACAAATAAGATAAGAATTTTAATTTCAAAAATTATACGCTTAAGAGACGCGTACTGGACAGATAAATATCAAAATTAATTTATTTATTAAAAATAAATTAAAATTTGGACTAATCATAATTAAAAAAATTGAGAAAATAATAATTTTTTTGGCATTTTGTGCCTCAGCATTATAGAATGTCGATCGACATTACGTAATGTCAATCGACATTATGTAATACCAATCGACATTATATAATGCCAATTAGCATTACTTTCAAGTTGATCGATATTACGTAATGCCGATCGGCATTGTGTAATGCCGATCGACATTATATAATATCAATTAGCATTACTTTCAAATAAACCCTACAAACTTTGATTTTTTACAATTAAACCCAAAAAATATTACAATTTAGTCCCTAAAATCATGAAACTTAACACTAGAGGTTAATTTTCGACTAAATTTTCATCATAGAGGCTTTCGTCGCACGCGTGCACAATTGCATTCTAAAATTGGATGCTTACACCTGGTTCATGAAATTACACCATGGTTGTGCGCAAAATGCACTTAGTCATGCTTGAGCCATGAGCTGAACATGTGATAATGCCTTATTTGACTTTTACTAATCTGATTGTTATCACTTTTCATTGAACAAGTATCATAAACTCATTGCATCCATATGAGAGAGAAATTAAACATGAAATAAGAATAACTAATCATTAATAAAATAAAAATCCTTAAACAATAAAAAAAAAATTTAACAACTTAACAAAACACAATAAAACATAACAAACATAAACTTAACAATGCATTGTTCCACAAAACACAAAATAAAAAACAAATAAACAATATTGTTCAAAACTAAAACCAAACAAGCATTGCGCAAAAAGTGTTTCATTCATCTTCTTCATCCTCTGATGAGGATTCTTCTTCTTCCTCTTTGGGTGCATCATGAATTGGTGGATATGAGGGTGGAGCAAAGTTCTGTGAACTGAAGTAGGCAAGAAGATTATGATTTATCACACTTATGGTATGACTCATCTAAAGTGTAGTAATGCCCATCCTTTTAACTTCTACATTCATTGGAGTCTATCACTCTAACTTCAAGCTCTAAGTTGTCCAGCCTTTCCATGACCTCATTAAGGGTAGCTTATTGATCTTCCTCCTCCTCTTATTCTTGTGGTTCTTCCGAAGGTACTGGTTGGTTAAGGAATGCTCTTTCTCTATGATCAACATGAAATAAACCCATAACTTCCATGATGTTAGTGTCAAATGACCCCTGACCTTCTCAAATGGCATGCTTTCAGTGTCAAAACCTAGGAAAGTAGCTATAGTGGTCACTAGTCCCCCAACTTTGATAGCCCTAGTCCCTTTAGCAGCCACATCTCTTAATTTTCCAGCCAACATGACAAATATCTAGTTTTCTGTCATCGACCATGCAATACAAAATGTTTAGCTTGGAGGTGGCAACCACGGAATCCCCTTCTTTCCTTGGAAATAAGGAATGGACCATGAGCCTATGCATATATTTTAATATGAGTGATTGAATACAAGATTCTTTTACCGACCTAGCATCATAGAAGACCCCTCTTTCCCCGGTTATCTCTCTCCAAAACACATCTCTAGTATACCCAACATTTGCATATTAATCCTTAGGGAAATAAAATACATCATTAAGTTCAAACAATCCTCAATTATGGTTTTTTTTCCTAATTGAAAGTTAAGTATAAAAGTTTATTCATCAAAGCTAAATAACGAGAGAAACTCATAAGTAAGCCTAGCATAAGTGGGACTTTGCATCATGATAAAATCACATTAACCCATCTTATTGACATGCATCATTACCTTATCAAATAACCCAATTTCTTTTAAAGCCAAAGCATTAGCATATCTATTAAGGATAATCTTCCTATTAATATTTGCTTAAATTTCTTCTTATGCTCCTCATGCCTAAAATGAATTTGATTAGGAAAGGGTTTCACCATTCTTTCTTCATTAGCACCACCCGAATTATTAGAGCTTCCACTAAGCCTTGCTCTTTTTAAAGGAGGAGTAGATTTCTTCTTTGCAATGCTCTTTCTTCCTTTACTATCTTTCTATAGTGATATATAGGAGATAAAGAGTTAAGAGACTATGAATAAAGAAGATGTGAAGAATAAGTAAAGGTTAAGTGAATGTGAATAAGGAGTATATAAGTGGATTTTTAAATAAAAGAGGTTGAGTAATGGAAATTGGACAAGGTAGTCAAAATTTAAGAACTCTAGAGTTTAGGATGTAGGAAAGGTGGTCAAGGTTAAGAACCCTAGTTTTTTGGGAAATAGGAATATTGGGAAAGTGGAAAGGCTCCACTTTAAGTTGAATGAACATCTATCTATGTATTTTTTTTTTATAGAAAGTTTCTGCAGGAGTGCACGACTGTGCGTGTTGACACATATGGCCATGCAACCTACTCTCCCACTATTTCACGATGTTAGGCACAACTGTGTGCTATGAAGCATATAGCCATGCCTGAATGCATATTTTGACTTTGACATGGACATGTCTGTGCTCAAAATGCACATGGCCATGCCTAAATGCAAATTTTTTACAATAAAGAGCAACAATCAGGTCACATGGCTTACCAAAGCACCAATCAAGGTATCATTCATAAATTCACATACTATGCATCACATTAATAGCTTGTGCATCAAATTTAATAACTTTCCACATAATTTTAACTTACAAAATCTCTTTTAGAGCTCCTCCTTTCCTTCACTTCCTTGATAAAAGAAATAAACATCAAAGGTGTAACTAAAAATAAACTTGAAAAAATATAAAAGAAATGATTAAAACAAAACTAAATTAAAACAATCTCAGTTGAGCCCCTAAGAAGTACTTTTTAAAGGTCATGAGCTAGACTACTATGTTGATTATTAATACAATTCCTCAAGTCTGCAACTTAATGGAAATTCTCCAGTATGCCTCCATGGTACATCTTCAATCTCTATCCATTGACTTTGAATCTTTCTCCTCTTGTGTTTCATAATTCCATAACTCTGTGAGGGTATGATTGAGTCATTGTAAATGGTCCTGACCATCTACTTTTCAAATTTCTAGGAAATAATTTGATCCTAGAATTGAAAAGCAACACTTGATCACCTTCCTTGAATTTTTTTACTCTAATTTTTGCATCATGCCATCTTTTTGTGAGTTCCTTATAAATCCTAGAATTCTTATAGGCAACTTCTATAATCTCTTTAAGTTCACTCAACTATAGCATTCTCTTTTCAGCTGCCCTCTTAAAAACAAAATTCAAGGCTTTTACCGCCCAATAAGGCTTATATTCAAGTTTAAATGGAATATGACATGCTTTGTCATAAACTAACCTAAAAGGAAACATCGCAATTGGTGTTTTGTAGACTATCCTATATGCCCACAAAGCATCATCAAGCTTCCTTGCCCATTCTTTTCTTAACTTTTTCACCATCCTTTCTAAGATTTTCTTTAACTCCCTGTTATTCACTTCAACTTGTTCGCTTGTTTAAGGGTGATAAGGTGTAGCTACTCTGCTTCACCCCATAATGAGCCAATAAGGTTTCCATATTTTTATTGCAAAAATGTCTTGTTTAAAGGTAATAAGGTGTAGCTACTCTGTGCTCTTCCCCATAACGAACCAATAAGGTTTCTATATTTTTATTGCAAAAATGTGTTCCCTCATCACTTATGATCACTTTAGGCATACCAAATTGAGAGTACAACTTCTTTAGAAACTTGCAAGCAACCCTTATATCATTCATTGAGCATGCTTAAGCCTCTACCTATTTGGAAACATAGTCCACACAACCGAGTATATACTTGTTAGCATTTGATAAGGGAAATGACCCCATGAATTCAATGGCCTATATGTCAAATATTTCAACCTCTGAAATTCTAAATTGAAGCATTTCATCCTTTTTTGAAATGTTGCCACTCCTTTGACATGCATCACAACTAATCACGAATTCTCTAGCATCTTGAAAAAGTGTAAGCCAATAGAACCACACTTTAAGAACTATAACAACTGTTTTTTGTGGTCCAAAATGTCCACCATTAACCATCCTATGACAATGTTGCAAGATTGAACCAACTTCTTCATTTGCTATACATCTCCTCACTATACCAGCATTACATAATTTCCACAAAAATGGTTCATCCTAAATGTAGAATTTGATGTCACAAATCAGCTTATTCTTTTATTAAGGAGTGAACTTTTCTGGTATTTCTTCACTTGACAGAAAATTTGCTATGTCAACAAACCAATGAGCACTCATGATCCCTATAGCTAAAAGTATCTCATTTGAAAATAGCTCTTTGATAGGCTCTTAACTATCCCTTTGCTCTTACTCTACATCCAACCTCAAAAGATGATCAACTACTACATTTTCGAATCCCTTCTTATCTCTAATCTCTATGTCAAATTATTCCAACAACAACACCTATCTAATAAGCCTTAGTTGGGAATCTTTCTTATTTATTAGGTACTGCAATGCTATATGATCAATGTACAACATAACCTTAAAGCCAAGGAGATAAAATATAAAATTGTCAAAAGCAAAAATGACTGCTGACATCTCCTTCTCTGTAGTAACATAATTCAACTATGTATCAATCAATGTCTGGCTTGTATAGTAGATCACATGTAATTTTTTCTCCTTTTTTTTGAACTTGTTGCTTATTCACTTGCATCACACATCAATTCGAGTCACAAATTCCAATCTGGTGCCATCACTACAAGAGATGAGACAAGGGCTTCCTTTAACCTATCAAAGGTTAATTTATAATCATCAGTAAAATTAAAAGGTGAATCTTTTTTGAGTAACTTAAACAGGGGTTTAGAGATTTTTGAAAAATACTTAATGAACCACCTGTAGAAGCCTGTATATTTAAGAAAAATTTTAACTCTCTTCATATTTATGGGATATTGTAGCTTCTCAATTATCTCCACCTTTACTTTATTAACTTCAATGCCCTAAGCTAAAATCTTATGTCCTAGAACAATTCCTTCATCTACCATAAAATGACACATTTCCCAATTCAACACTAAGTTTGTTTCTTCTTATCGTACAAGACTTGCTCCAAGTTATTCAGATATCCCTTAAATGAGTTTCCATAGATTGAAATATCATCCATGAAAACATCCATAATCTCCTCTACCAAATTTGCAAAAATTGTCATCACACATCTCTAGAATGTTGTAGGAGCATTACACAAACCAAATGGCATCCTCTTGTATGTGAATGTGCCATAAGGACATGTAATAACGGTTTCACTTAATCTTATAAAGTTGTTGCAATCTGATTGTAACCTAAGTATCCATCCAGAAAATAATAAAAAGCATGTCCTGCTATCGACTCCAACATTTGATCAATGAAAGGTAATGGGAAGTAGTCTTTTCTTATGGATGAATTCAACTTTTTGTAATCAATGCACACTCTCCATCCACTTACAACTCTTATAGGAATCAACACCCCTTCCTCATTTTTAACAATAGTTATTCCACCTTTTTTTGGTACACACTGAATTGGTCTTATCCAAGAACTGTTTGAGATTGGATAAATAATCCCTGCATCATGAAGCTTGAGAATTCTTTCTTCACCACTTCTTACATATTTGTGTTAAGCTTCCTCTGCCTTTCAATGGTTGGCTTATGTCTATCCTCTATCAAGATCTTGTACATGCAATAAGATGGACTTATACCCCTAATGTCAGAAATTTTCCAACTAATTACTTTTATTCTCCTTTTTTAGCATGTCCACCAGTAAATCTTCTTGATCTTTATTAAGTTTAGAGGACATAATCACAGGTAGTGTTTGATCCTCTCCTAGAAAAGTGTACCTCAAATATTTGAGTAAAGGTTTTAAGTCTAATTTTGGTAGTTTAATTATTGACGGTGGTGTGGGTTTAATGTTTGGTAATTGGATGTGTGGTATATGGGGTTAGTGTTTAAGGTGTACTTCATCTTAGGAGGATTGTACCTAAAAACACTTCTCAATATTCTTAATTTTCATAGACTTTGCCAACCTTCATCATTGGACTTCATTTACACATTCATCAACAACATCAACTCTTATATAAAAATCTTCATCATAAGGATATTTCATATCTTGATAGACATTAAACTTACAGCTTTTCTCTCCTACTGTTAATGTGAGAGTTCCATCATACACATCAATAATTACTCTTGTAATGTAAAGAAAATGCATAACAAGGATTAATAGGACTTCCTTATCCTCTTTAAAGTCAAGGACTACAAAATTCACTAGAAAAATGAATTTCCCAACCCTTAATAGCATATGTTCCACTGTGCCTTCTAGTTCCTTCATTGTCCTATTGCAAGTTACAATCGAATATTTATGGGTTTTGCTTCTCCTAGCCCTAATTTCCTATAAACAGATAAAAACATAAAATTAATTGAAACTCCTGAATCACACAAAGCTCTTTGAAACTTTAAATTTTCAACAGAATATGGAATAGTGAGACTCCTTATATGCTTCCTTTTTAAAGGAAGTTTATATGAGATGATTGCATTACACTCCTTTGTGAGTGTGACTATCTCAAACTCCTATAACTTTTTTTTATTAGAAATTAGCTCCTTTAAAAACTCAACATATTTTGTCATCTAAGAACATCATTCCTCCAAAGGTATATTGATGTGGAGTGCCTTAAACCTCTCTAAAAATTTTGCAAACTGCTAGTCATGCTCTTGTTTCTTCAACCTTTAAGGATATGGGACTGAAGATTTATAAGGCTTTACTAGTGGTGGTGTTGATTTCTCCTTATTTTTATCATCACTTTTTATTTCTTTTCCACTTGTACTTTAACCCACTCATCTTCTTGTTCCTTCTCCTCTTCCTTATTCTTTTCCTTCTTATATTCCACAATTACTTTTAGGGGTTGAATCTCTATGCCACTTCTTAAAGTAATAGCCTTTAACTGCTCTTTTGTATTTTTTTTTAGTGTTGCTTAGCAGTGAACCTTGATTTCTCATTGACAAAGAGTTTGTTAATTACCCCATTTACACCTTTAAATTATGGATAGAGGAAAAATGATTATTCAACATGAGTTGAGTGTCCAAGTATATATGCTCAAATTGACCCTCCAACCTCTTCGTAGCCTCATCTTGTTGGCTCATTTTTATAGACATCACATCCATGAACTTCTCCAACTTTCTCTCTAAAGAAGTCCTTCAAGATGAACCTTTTTCATGTTAAAAATTACGTTTGTGATGTTGTGCATTCTGCCGTCCAAAATTTAGTGGTGCTTGTGACCTCCACTAGTTGTTTCCTCGATCACTCCAGGAGAAATTAAGATGATTTCTCCAGCTAGGATTATAGGTGTTTCCATGCACTTAGTTTAGCTATCCTTTGAAGTTATTTACATATTTTACATTCTCCATTGACAATCCTTGCATTAAGTGGCACTCAATAGTTGGATAACCACCCTAACATAATCCACAAAAAGAAGATAAGTTAGATATTGCATTCACACTCATCTTATCCATCCTCTTGGATAGAGCATCCATCTTTGCATTCAATATGGTTAAACAATTAACTTCAATTGCTCCCCCTCTCTTTAAAATAATCCTCTCATTAGACTAGAGGCTTTGGGTGTTAGCCATTTTTTCAAAAAGCTTTAAAGCATCCTTAGGTGTCTTTCACATGATGGTTCTTATAGCAGATGCATCTATGTTCACTCTAACTGTTGGATTAACTACTTCATAGAAAGACTGTACTAAATCCCATAAAGGAATAAACTATTGTGGATATTATCTCTAAAGATCCTTGAATCTGTCCCAACACTCAAGCTCTCATCCTCTCTTTGATAAAAAAAAAGAGTTAATTTTATTTCTAATTTTGAGTACTTTAGCTTATAGGAAGTACTTATTGAAGAAAGTTGTATAAAGCTCTTGCCAAGTGTTTATGGAGTTGGGTGGCAAGCTTGTGAACCACCTCCTAGCCCTATCCACTAATGAAAATGAAAAAAGAATTAACCAAATTGCTTCACGCTGTACTCCGTTCATCTTAAAGGTTAAGGAATACTCTAAAAATCAAGTCATGTGACTAATTGGATCCTCACATGGCAACCCATTAAATGGTGAATTTTGGATCATCTAGGTCATGGCAGGTTAAATTTTAAAATTGTTTATTGCAACCGCTAGCCTCATAATTAGATTCTAATCACCTTGGACATTGGGACTCACCTATAGTTCTTTGGCCATTTTATCCATTTTACCCGTTTTGTGCTACCCATTCTGCTGGAGGTGTGTCTTTTTCATCTTCTCCTTTGTTCATTCTATTACTATTTTATCTCCTCCTTCTACAAACTGTCCTCTCAAGCTCTAAATCAAGTGGTATTAATTGGGCACCTCATCTGCTTGTACCACGTGTTATGTGCATGCACTACTCAAATCTCTAAAAAACCGCACATAATCTCTTTGCAAAATAAAAGAAAGTCTAAATCAAACAACACAAAATTCTAAACAATATCAATTTTGGCAATCTCCGGTAATGACACCAAAAACTTGATGTGAATATTCGCAAGCGCACAAAATCGTACAAGCAGTAATTAATATCATCCTATAGAAATTGCAAATCGAGTATTGTACTACTAAATGTGCTTATTTGTTTAAATAATGAAAAATGGTGTATTGAATTTAATTTAAACTAAACAAAAGAAATCTAAATTAATCAACATTCAATTTAAAAACTAGGGTTCTTATCACCAATTCAACTAGTTCTTAAAATCAATTATCATCTAAGCATTTCTAATCTTGATTCAATTTGAGGGCATTTAATGAATCCTAAGCCTTCCTCTCAAATAAACCCATAATTAACAAAGTAATTTAATATTAATATTTACAGTTCTCACTTACTAAATGTTTCTAAGAGTACCTTAGAGAGGGATGAATGTAATATCCCAAGTTTTTAAATATTTTTATACTGCATCGGGATATGCAGTGTTAATAATTTTTATATATATATTTATGATATTTTATGAGTTTGTTGTTTGTTTAAAGCTAATTTTAATTATTTTATATTATTTTAAGTACTTTACGTAAAATTTTCCCGGGAATTATATTTTCGGGGAAATTGACACTAAATAATTTAATATTAATTATTTTGACTAGTTTTATGAATTTGTATGAACTCATATATAATTTTAAAGTGCTAAAATAAATTGTATATATGTATACTTATTTAAATTAATTAGAGCTTAATTAATTTCCTTAATTCTATTATTTAATTTTTGTTATTAATTAATTAATTTTAAGTGTATAAATTATTAAATATATTAAAATATTTGTGTGGTGAGTATTATTTGTATGTGGGAATATATATATTACTATAATGTAGTGTGGACATATATATATTATAGTGTGTGGTGTGGGAATATTTAAATTAAACTAAGGTTATGTATATATATATATATATATATATATATATATATATATATATATATATATATATATATATATATATATATATATATATATATATATATATATATATATATATATGGTACAAGTATAAGTCAACGCAGGGTAAAATCATTTCCTTCTTTCTTTCTTTCTTTTTTTTTCTTTTCTTTTCTCTTCTTCTTCTTCTTCTTCTTCTTCTTCTTCTTCTTCCCCTCACTCTCGGTTCCTTCCAACCGGACCACCATCGGACTGCCCCACCTACAACCAGCCATCACCACTGCTTCCCCTTCCGTCTAGCAGCCACCAGCCGCCACTAGCACCGTTTGTCGCCGCCTAGAACGCTGGAAAATGAAGGAGACTGAAGGTGGAGCTTCCTCACGCCGGTGAAGACTCCGGCCACATTAGGACGTCGGACCAGACTTTTTTCGAAAGCTTTTCATCTGGTGAGTCCATTTCCGAGCTCCGTTTGAGCTCAAAACCTCTAGATTTTTAGATATCTTCAAGTTTTAGTTTATGTTTTTTAGGGTTTTTAATTTTTTTAAAGTTGAATTTGTTGGATTCATGCAAACTCCCTTAACAAATGTTGATCCTAGTAGCTTAATCTACATGCTATAAGTTTTTTTAGAATTTTTGGAATTTATTTTAATTTTTGTGAATTTTTGATTATTTTATTATTATTTTCTAATTTTCGAAAATTAATTAATTAAATTATGAAATTGTATTTTATGGTGATTATAGGAGTTGAAATGAATTATAAAAATTTATTTGTAATTTTTGTGAATTTTTATATATTTATTTGGAATTTATTAGGTTTATGTAATTTTGAAAAATAGGGTTAATTATGTGTTTAATTGAAATAAATTGGTAAATTGAGTATATTTATTGATATTATTGAGATATATGTTGAGAAAATTAATTTTAAGTAATTATATTATTTTTGGTGAATTTTTGGATTTATTTTAGTAAATTTATATAGATAGGGGTATTTTGGTAATTTTACACTAAATTGGTTAAAAATGTAATTAAATTGGTTTTAATAGTTACTTAGGGTACAAAAATGATTTCTGCAAATTTTTAGTATTTTTAACTAATTAAAACTATTTTTCGTAATTTATTTTCAAATTATATATAATATACTATTTTTCTAAATAAATGGGTTTTTATTGATTTTTAGTATGTTTTAGGGTTAATTATGTAACTTGGATTTATAAAATGTATTTTTATTATATAAGGGCATTTTCGGTATTTTATAATTATTTTGTGAATTGTGAACCTCGGTCGGTGAATTGTAGTTTGGAGTCCGACCGAGGGATTGTGGTTGTAATTCTGTATTTATTCCGAAGTGTGTTTTCTTTACAGGACCGGCTCTACTCTTTGAGTAGAGAGATGTCCGTTTTACAGGGGAGGTTCTACCGGATTTTCGTAGAATTCTCGTAAAATGTGATGTCCGGTCAAATTCCTATTCTAATTCTGTATCTAAAATTCTAGATCGAGTCTTTAGAATTTTCGTTAAATTTATTCTGATTCATGTTGTCATTTATTTGTCTAGCTGCGCCGAGACCGAAGCCTAACGGATCAGGCCCGTCAAGTTTGTCTCGTGGAGCGCTAACATGTGAGTTATTATACTGTATATATATGCACTGCATATAGGGTGCATTATTTAGAATTTTTCATTTTCATTGTATGTTTTAAAAGGGATTTAAATTATAATATTTTTGGTATATCTAGGGTTGCATTTTTATATATGCACATTAAACAATTAGGTGTAGGTTTAATACATTTGAGTAATATACACATGTTTTAAAATGTACACTTAGACATAATTATTTTATTAAATGATTAGTATACCTTAGGTATAGTTTTAGTAGATTTTAGGTTTGTTCTTAAATAATTGCATGTTAAATTATAAAACCTACACTTAAATTATTTTTAAGTTTATTTTTGGTATATTTTTTTTATTTATTTCCAAGTAAATAAATGTTTTATTATTAAATTAAACCTAGTACATTAGTGGTATATTTAGGGTTTATTTTTGATATATGCACGCTAGATAATTAGGTTTATTTTTAGTATATTTGTGAATATATGTTAAACACAAACACGTATTTAAATTAATATTTATACATAAATGTTTTATTAAATGATTTGTATACTTAGGGTATATCTTTTGCATATTTAAGTATATTTTTAAGATAATGCATGTTATATTATTGTTACTCATTTAAATTGTTTTTAACTATATTAATGATTTATCTTTAGTTTATTTCGTATTTTATTTGACATATATATATATATATATATATATATATATATATATATATATATATATATATATATATATATATATATATATATATATGCCTGAAATATACTGGGTATATTTTAGGTATATATATATATATGGTTGGTTTTACTATTATGAATATTGTTCTAAATTAATTATTTTCCGAATGAATAATTTATTCGAAGTGAAGGATATCAATAGAACGTGCTTCCTAGTGGGCAGCACTATGACCATGTATGTACCGGTACGATAAATAAGGATTGAGTGAGAGTTAAAATTGGGTGATTATAATTGATTTGACTAAGATTAATGGTATGTTAGATAGTGTGATTATGGGGCCAATCACACTGACAGTCAGACTGCTGGAGCTCGGTTGACTTAGTGTCTCGGGGCCAGTCTACTATCCATAAGTGAATTGAATGATCTATTAGGTTGATTGAGATGTGAGGTGATAGATAGTGTGATTGCTGGAGCTCGGTTGACCAAATGTCTCGGGGCCAATCACACTAACAGCCAAACTGCTGGAGCTCGGTCGACTTAGTGTCTCGGGGCCAGTCTACTGTCCAGATTGGAATAAGTGTTCTATTTGGAATAAAGTGAGCCTATATGGCTAGAGTGATGGTGGGATTGTTTGAGGTTGTTATTATTTAGGGTTCTATGGATCCTTCATGAATTAAAATAAACATTTTTTTACATTTATTATATTTATAAAAGCAAAGTTTGGCATTCGTGTGAAATGTGTGTATATACATATATATATATATAAGAATGCCTGATTGTTATGGTTTAGTTTGCATGTATATATAGTATAATAATTCACTCAGTGAGGTCTGACCCCCCTCAATTATTTTTTTCCGGAGATCTCATATCGTTAGACCTTAGTTGTAGAGTTCCTCACCGGTGTTCTTCAATCCCGGCTATTTTATGCAAATGTATATTCTGAACTTTGAATTGTATTTTAGAAACTGCAGTAGTAGTATTATACTTTTTGGAAGTGTATTATTTTGTTTGGATATTAAATACTTTGAGAATTTGTATTTGAACATTGTACGAATATGTATTCATTTATAAAAGGATTTAGAGTATTTATTTTATATATTGATTCAGAAAAATTTTAATTCGGTCGTACTTTTATTTATTTATTGTATGATTTTATTTTCTTAGGCTTGCTATGGGTTCTGGATTCGAAAGAATTATTATTCCCTAGCGCCGGTCATGACTCCTAGTTTGGGTCGTGACAATGAATAAGACTAATAAGGATATTAAGAAAAACAAAAATTATTTTAAAGAATTGAGCAAGAATTAAAAGAGAATAGAGTAGGAAGAACAATGAACACAATGATTTAAGGAGTTTAGATTCTCAACAATCCTACATCTCCACCTAACTTATCTCCAAGTTAAGATTTTCAATTACCCACAATCTTATTCACAAGATTGAGATTACACAAGAGTTTTTAGCTCACTCTTACAACCTTAAAACTTGAGTTTTCAAGACTCACTCAAAAATCAAATCCCAAGTGTTTTAATGGACAACACTTAAACCAATTCCTTTTAAAATAGAATCTCACTTCCTATTTCCTTAATTTCAGAAAATAAAAGAACAAGAATGTCTATTCTAACACTCACCAACTCTCACAAGAGTTACACAAATACAAAAATTGTTTAAGAGAGAATTTGAGAGTTTAATTGAATGCTTAAAAGATAATAAATGATAAACAAGGTTCTTAAACCTTCAGTTGAACTCTATATAGTGTTTATATAGATAAACACTCAAAAATATAGTTGTTGGATGTATCAAATATGTCTCCAATATCTATAATTGATTTTTGAATCAATTTAGACTTATTTCTGTCAAAATGTCACTCACAGTCATAAGGAGCAAATTATGGCTCATGAGGAGCAAAAATACTAACTATTATATTTAAAAATAACTGTTTGGAACTGTCAGGACTGCCATCACAAGCTACTCACTCGTGAATAGTGCTCGTGAGTAGTATTGTTCCTTTACTCAATTTTGCTCTCTTAAAGCTTCTGCTCGTGATAAGCTCGTGCAACGCTTGTGAAGGGATCACTGTAAGTCTAAAAAATGTCTCTTTTTGACATATAAAAGCTCCAAATACTTTAGGTATAAGATTTTGATATTATATTTCATTGAAATATAGTATAATGACAGTATTTCGTATTTCTGGACATGAACTGATCATTTTGATACAAATAAGTTCCTATACACTTAAAAGAAATTATTAGAGTCTAAATTGTTTGTCAAAGTTTAAAATTAAGAGTTTGATCATGTAAATAGTCAATAGTTTCTTAACTTGGTTTTAAGCTTCAGCTCTTAATCATTATTAGTTGTTTTAATGTCTCTCCACTAAGAAAACATCTAATAGGTTATTGTTTGATTCCAATGCAACCTATCTCTCAATCAAGTTTCATTGTGTGAATTCAATCAAAAGGTGATCAATCATATGATGACATTAAGTTCAACAACAACCAAAGAATCAAAATTAATAACTTAGATTTAATTGCAATATTTACATGGTTGAATTGAAATAAGAACCCTAATAAAGAACTTAGCTACTTATGTTGATAATAAAAGACAAAAAGAAGAAAGATAGAAGAAAATAAACATCATAACAAGTATTTAGAAACCCCCCCCCCCCCTTCTTTACTCAATTAGCTGAAATGGGAGGTCTATTGTTCTTCAATCTTTATTTCTCAATCTCGAACCAACATAAACAAGAACTAGTCTTTGATCTAAAAAATGATAAAAAGAAAAGCTAAGAATTGTAGAATAATGTAGAATGTTTTGTTTTTAATGGCTACACACACATAAAATCCTAACCTCTAGTCTCTTGATTTGTTTCCTTTTAAAACTGCCATCAAATCCCCCAAAATAAGCATTTGAAATTCAAAATTTCAAATGTTGTCAACAGGGAACACGACCATGCGTATTTAAGCACACAGTCTGTGCCAGTCTTCACATAATTTCTTGAATCAGGCATAGCCATGCGCGTGGGTGCGTATGGTTGTGCGTCCAATCTCCAATCAGGCATGGCAATGTGCAATTATACACACGGCCATGCATCTTATCTAAGCCTTAAACTTGCTAGAAATTGCCTTGAATGCTCCTTACACATCTCCATACCCTTTAGAAGTCTTATGCATCATTCCATCACTGTTATTTGAACACTCACATACACAAAAACAACTAAAAGCAAATCAAAATACTTAAAATGAATACAAACTTAAGTCATGCAACACAAACACTTAAACTAAAAAAAAGCTCAACAAAAAGCTACAAGTACATCTAAAATGACATATAATCCTAACACATTGAGTGCTCAAAATAATACATTTCTCACACTCAAAATGCCTTATAATTGAAACACTTCTTTCTCATTTTAAATTTGGAACCTAGAACAAGAAATATTAGGTGATGATTGAAGCCTAAGTCAGGCTAATGATAAACCATAGCATACTCATATTTCATTCGCCATTCTGAATCGCTAAATCCATGATCTAGACGAGCTTGAATGTTGTCTTCCCTAACTTGTTTGTTATGCCAAGTAAACAAGTTTCCTTTAAAACCCAAATCCAAAAGATCACAGTCATCTATTAGCCCTCTAAAAGGTTTCAATTGAGCTTGAGACAAGCAAATTCCTCCCTTTTTCTCATGAATATATAACTAAGCATTAAAATCCCCAATCAAAATACAAAGGATAGGAGATTTAAGATCTAGAGAGCGTATTTCATTCCAAAACTCTTGTCGAAGCCGCCTTCTTGGATCTCCGTATACACCCGTAAAATGCCACAATTCATCTGTTGTGATTAGAGCATCTATAAAGCGTCTGGGCATACCTGTAATTTGCATGCCCCACTCGTTGTTCCACTAGAGTGCTAAGCCTCCCGATTTGCCCACTGGATCGACATAGACACTGTTGCTGTAACGAAGTTTAGATTTGAGCTCTTCCAATTTTCATTTCCTTTGCTTGGTTCCTATTAAGAAGAAAACATTCGGCTTGTGAACAAAGATCAATTGACGGAGTGTTCTTCGTGTAAATGACTGCCCTAAACCTTGACAATTCCATGACAAAATCGACATTAAGAACAGAGCTATGGTGAAAAGTCTGTGATGAAAGTAAAGGCTATGGTGAAGAGTCTGTGAAGAAAATGCTTTGGTGAAGAGTCGGTGAAGAAAAGCTATGGAGTGAAGAAAAAAGCACTGTTGAGCTATGGGTAGAAGAAGAAAGCACTGTTGAGTTCTCTCCTTTATTTCGGAGAAATGAGCTGGAGATAAACCCATTTAGCATGTATACTTGTGGGCGTGTGTCAATTATCAAATATCACAATTTCAGGTCAGGTTGGCTAATGTCTGAATTGTGCAGGCCAAGCCTTTGGGCCATGGACGATTGAGGGTCAATTTCTACGAGGCAAACTTTATATTTGGATTGACTTCATGGCTTTTGCCCTTATACAGAGAGAAATCATGGATATTTGACGCCTAAATGCTAACAATTTAAGCCTAATTTGAAATGGAAGTCAATGTTTTTTTTATTGGTTAGATAATAATGTAGCTAAGATCCTCACAATTAGCTTAGTCTAATACATATAATTAAAATAATTATGAGATAATTACGTGGATTATACTAATATAACAATTACATTAACAACACTAATATATATAAACAACTTCAACAATGGTTCAAGTGGTGGGGCATTACCACTTGAACAATGCTATATAAGGGTTTGAGTTTCATCCTTGTGGGCGGTGTTTCTCAGACATATTCGTTTGATCTTGAGGTTAGTGTTGAAGTGAATATTTTGGAGTTTCATAAGGAAAAAAGCTATAATTCTACAGATAAATCGCAGCAGAAAATAATTCGAATAATAATATTCAGCAAAAATTGATACTGCTGCTTATGCATTTCTCTCCCATTTTAAGCTTTAAAAATGGTGGGGGCACTTGCTCCTATAACATGACATGGATAAGATGGGTTTAAGATTGTACCTCTTGTCCATTCTATTATTTTCATTAATAATGAAGTTAATAACCTAAAAATTGATAAATTTTATAATATTTAACAGACATTTTTTACAAAATTATAGATAAGAAAATTAATTTTACAAAATTAATAACAATATGAATTGAATTTGACACCTCTAAATGTTTCTGAAGAGATTAATTAGTATATCATTTTTTTATACACCCATCATAACTCTTTTAAACGTTAAAATAGTAATTTTAATGAACCCACATAAAAAACAATAATGTCATATTTTTTAAAATTTTGAAAAACGTTTACAATAATGACAAATAGTTGAGGTCTCTTATCAATATTAATTAATTCCACCGGCATAATAAATTTGATCTTCATGGGGAAAATCTGAGTCAAGAGTATCATTAACGTCTTGCACCTGAAAAATGCTAACTTGGAACAATGAAATGTAGGCTTATTTAAAGTCCAAATAATAAAAAATAATAATAATAATTAAAGTTTGGTCCATTGGTTGTTGCACTGATGTGCTACCTACAGGCAATTCAAGATTAAGAGGTAAGTGCATATTAAGTACAACTATAAAAACCCTCATTATATATTTCGTTAGTTTTTGTTAAAATGTTTAGTATGAATAATAAACTGTAACTAATTCAGTTTAATCCGAACATATGATCATAAGAACGGTAAAAATTTACATATATTATAATTTGAATTAAAAATATCATTTAAATAAAAATAATCCATCTCAACTGTTAGTATGTATTACATTCCTTTAGTAAATTAGCATGGCAACTAACAAATTAGAGAATTTTAAAGTGAAGTAAATAAATTTGGAGACAGAAAATATAAGACATGATAATCACGCAAAATCTAACATGTGCTATAGCTAGTTTTTGTTTAAACTGTTAAGTATTAGTTTTTTCTAAACAGTTATTATTCAGAGTTTAGTAAACAGTAAAAATTTACTAAACTTTAATTAATCCAGTTAGTTCAATTCAAACATATAATCATAATTACTGTAAAAATCTATATAAACTAAAATTTAGATTTAATATGTTGCTTTAAAAAAAATCTACCTCAACCGTTATTGGTTCGTATATATTACGTTAGTTTAGTAAATTAGCATGGCAACTGACAAATTAAAGAATTTTAAAGTGAAGTAAATTTGGAGACAGATAATATAAGACATGATAATCATGCAAAACCTAACAGGCTCTATAGCTAATTTTCTTTTTCAAACGGTTAGTATTAGTTTTTTCTAAATTGTTAATATTCAAAGGTCATTAAACGGTAAGAATTTACTAAATTATAATTAATCTAATTTGATTCTAACACGTGATCACATGATAAAAATCTATATACACTAAAATTTAGATTTAAAATGTTGTTTAAATAAAAATACTATATCTCCACTGTTGGTGGTGGGTATGCATTACGTTAGTTTAGTAAATTAGCATGGCAACTGACAAATTAGAGAATTTTAAAGTGAAGTAAACAAATTTGGAGACAGATAATATAAGATATAACATAATAGTCATGCAAAACCTAACATGTCCTATAGCTAGGAGAATAACAGCCGACCTGCTCCTTTGTTCTCTTGCAATTATTTGTATCATTAAGGTACATTAACTAATTATGTTTGCACTAACTGTGTTTGATATACACTCATTAAAGTTCATCGTGACTACGTCAAAACAAGGAAAGCCAACCTTACACTTTTGTTCACCAAGTTGGCCTCATCTTTTTTTTTTTTTTCTTTTTCTTACTTCGTTTACGAATAATATGTTATAGAAATGCAAATTACATGGTGAGAAAATAATGTAAATATCATTAAAAAATTAAAAAAATTCAATAATGTCATTAAAAATTTTGAGATATAACCAATAAATGACGATAAATTTAATTTTTTTAAATAAAATTTTATGTTAGAGTTTTATATATAAAAAAATAAATATAAATGCAGTTTACCTCTTTGTGGAGTTTATATGACTCCAACTCCAAAATATTCATCATAACAGCTTAAAACTCTATAAGTGATTCGGATCCAATAAATTAATATTTATTTATTAGTTATATTTTATGTTTTTATTTAAATAAAGTTTGAATTTTATATATGAAAAAATAAGTATTAAGATAATTTACCTCTTTATGGGGTTTATATGACTCCAATTCCAAAATAATCACTATTAGGTAAAATAAAAAAAATATAACTAATAAACAAATATTTATTGATTGGATCCAAATCACTTATATAGAGTTTTAAGCTGTTAAATTTGAAACCCATGAAAATCAATTGATTTTGAATTTGACATATATATATATATATATATATATTTCTAATAATTCTTTGAAAAAGAAAAGAAAAACTAAATTAGTTAGATAACAATTGAAGGGTTACAAATACATATAAAATCTAATCTGATCTCTTCCATTGAGACTCTAAGAGGTTAAAAAATTCTCTGAGAAAAAACAGTGATGTCACTTGTAATGATCATTGATTGTTTCTTGTCTTTGTAAGGAATGTGGAGCACATCAATATTAATACTGTTCTTGTTTTTGGGCGATGCTTAAAAAAGAGAAAGCTTGTCCTTACAGTTGTATTTATTGCTCATTTTTTGGAAACTTTTTGTTGTAGATTTCACTTTGTTCATGTTGTTTTCAGGAGGGGCGGTGTAAATTAAATTTTTTGTGGTTTGCTTTTGAAGTTGCTATATTTTGACTTCAACCCTTCATTATTTGGTAAATTTTGTGTCAATTAAGAAAATGTAGATGTATAATCCCATGCTTACAAACTATGACTATTCAACATTGTTTTTTTGTTGGTATTTAGAGTTCATCGATACTAAATAATTCGCCTCTATCTTAATAAAATTACTATAAACATGATAAAAGTTTTTCAATAATTATATTTTATTGCAACTGCAGACATCACAATTTAAATCTAAAATATTGATTAAGTGAACAACTTTTAACGGTTGATTCGGATGATTATTAATTATAAATAAACTTTTTTAGTTTAGGATAACTTTTACTGTAAGTATATTATAATAAATAACTAAATTTATAAGATTAATTTTTTATTGATAAAATATAAAACATTAAAAATATAAATTACATATCAAATAATTGAGATTTAATGTTCTAAATATAGATAATTTTTTTTAAAAGAAAATAATTAGTAATATTGAGCCAACTTTGTTGGGATGGGATCCTCTAGCTAGCTTACCTACTTGTCTATCAATTATGGTAAAATGAAATCGATAGATCATAATCAAGTAAAACTTTAAGTCATTAATTGATCTTTTTTTTTTAATGGTTCTTGTCAAATTGAATTTAGTATGAACTTTTGGTTATGTTGTAATTATGATTGGCAAAACCATATGACATAAATTCTTAGAACTTGGTTCCCCATCACCATCTCTATACTAAATTTTATCTAAGTACCATCTTCAATGAAAGATACGTAGAAGGATTCTGTTTTAGTAATTAGTTGGTGTACATGGTACATGCGAACTTATGATCATGCCATAAAATCAAACTGTATTAATTGAACTACTACAAAAAGGTACTTATGGCACTTTTTTTTTTTTTTTAATTTTATAACTTATTTAAAAACATATATATTGATTTTTTTTCGAGTACATCATGAAGTAAAGAGGGAAATTTCTACTATGCAATCCACTGATAATGGAAATTTTTCATTTTACTAAATACAAGTTATTAAGTAAATCATTTATTTTCTAAAACAAAAGAAAGGAAGGAAGTTAAAGTTAATAATGAGAAAAGGGAAGGAGACATGAAACGGGGGAGAAGTTGAAGTTAGGCTCATGGTGGCCCCAATGACAAGAGTAATTGCTTTCAGACTTTAGTTGGTCTCCTCTCAATACCTCTGGAATTTCTTTGCCATGATATTATGATTAAAGCCAAATTGGTGGCTGCCTTTGGAAGGAAACAACTTTACTGATAAGTCTATGGGTTGTCAAAATGAGGTAACCCAACCTTATCTCTCCTCATCTTTTTTTCTCTCAATATATATATATATATATATATATATATGTATGTATGTATGTATAAGTTGTTCCTTCTAACTAGCTTCCACCAACCATTAATAGCAACGGGTCCAATTCCAGCCTTGGTTGATCAAACTAGTTTAGAATTTTATAGTTTTAAGTTTTATTTTTAGCTATAGATTAGTTGTATAAGGATACTATTTTTGCCTCTTAGTGTATGTAAATAGCCAGATTTCTTTCCTTATTTATTTAGCTATATAATAAAAAATTTTGCCAATGGTTTAAAAATTCAAATCTTTTTTGACTTCTTGTGATTTTAGTCCACTTTTAAAAGTTTGGTATAAATGTTTAAATTTAATAAATTGGTATCAATTATAATCCAAATTTGAGTGTGAAAGTGCTTACGTGATATCTTAAATGACACTATCGATGCGAGATCTATTGCAACTTCAACTAATTATTTGTATAAAAAGACCAAAAGTTATTAATTTGTAGCAATTTTGTTGTTCATTATAATGTTTAAAATATCAATTATTTTTATAATTTATAAAAATTTTAAAATATATATTATGCATCTAACAGTAAAATATATATTAATATGATTATTAAATTTTTAATTATTGAATTATTTCAAAATAAAATAATATTTACATAATTAATAAGTGAATGCATTATTAAAATTTAAAACATATTAATATATGTCCTAAAGATTTTATTAATATTGTATTATTTATTAAATTTTAAACAGATGAATTTAAATTTAATACATGTAAATTTTTTCAACTTTAAATACATTTATGAACATCTATTTAATTGTACTAATATTTATTGTTATTAATCATGTAAACAATTTATCAATTACATTGATGTATTTTATAATAAAATAAATAATACATGTATAAAATTTTATATTTAAATAATAAATATTTTAAATTTTATAGTATATATATTAATAAATAACTAAATAGAAAATTATGTAAATATTTTATTAATTAGATTACATATTAGTTATAAATTATGTAAATATTGTTTTATTTTGAAATAATTTAGTAATTAGATTAGCATATTTTAGTATTTAATGCCTAATGTATATTTTTACAAATTATAAAAACAATTGATTCATTAAGTATTAATTATAGTTAACTACTAAACATTACATATTTAAAAAAAATCAATAAGGCTTTTGTTATGGTATAAACATTTGTATCTATACAAATGGAATTGAAATTATTGGATTTATTTTTATTAAATTATAACCAATGATTATTTTTGTGTATCAATACTTATAAAATGAATCAATAGCTATAATTAAATTAATAGTAATCTATCGGTTTTAATTTTATTTGTGTAAATACAAATATTTGTACAGTACAATGACTTATTTAATAATAAAATATAATATATTTCAAAAATTAAAGATATTTATATTAAAATTAAAAAAGTAGGAGAAAATCGCTACAAATTGAGAACATTTGGTATTCTTATGCAAATAAGTAATTGATGTGGCAATAGATCCCATATCAATATATAGTAATATAAAGTACTACATAAGATGCCATATCAGCGTATCCAAACTCAATTTTAACTACATAAAAGGTTTTTATCATCTAATAGTTATATAAATCTCGACTATTTTAGAATTTAAGTTAGATGAAACAAAATGTTTTTAATATCCATTTCTCCATATAAGACTTGAAATTAATATTTTATTTAAAAAAATTTAAAGTTTTTGATACTTGAACAAAAGATATTGATGGTACCTAATAATATTTAATTTACTAATATAAGAGTTATTTTCAAAATTATAAGGTATATATGAAATTGAAATTTTTATCGAAACCAATGAATGTAAGAAATTCTGACAAAAAAAAAAAAGTGAATGTAAGAAATAAATTACTGTTAGCAATTGAAGAGAAGGCGATTAGAACAAATGGGTGTAATTATGATTAGAGAAAGCAAAATTTGTCCTTGATTAGGGCTATTTCCACTATGGGGTTGCCATAATGTGGTCCCAATCCTCTATTAATGAGCATAACTACCAATTTTGGGGGGCAATTATAATTTGGGAGCCCAAGATCCCTTAGGAGCACATGTTATAGTTTTGAAGTCTGTAAAAATGTTAGGCCTTTTTGGTTTAAGCTTTGGTGACGGTTCAAGTGTACATACAAAGCTAAATAATTAAAAAAATTATAGTTTTTTTTTTTTAAAAAAAAAAAATTGGTGTAAATAACTAATCTGCCTTTAATTTAACCGGTAAATAACTAACCTATCTTTAAGAAGCTACTTATCCGGATTGGATTAAAATAATTAGAGCGCATCAAATTCTAAATACTGATAATTCAAAAAAATAAAAATAAAAAAACTACTTGCTAGCAATTAAAAAAAAATTAAATCAACATTAATTGATCTCTCTCCCCCCTTTTTATTTGGGGAAGCAATGTTAATAACTCCATTGACATATACAATTTCATCAAGCATCATGTGTAAAGGCACACATAGTAGAAAAGCTAAGGGAAAAAGTGGCCAAGTCATGAAAACCTGTCATCAAAATATAGATGAGGGTACTCAAGAACTCCAACCTGCTTCCACCTCAAAGCATAATTTTAATTTATTTTATTAACACAAGGACACACTTCACAATTAAATATAATAACCAAATATAATAAATTAATCAAACTTATATAAATAGGTATAACCTCTACATTAGTCATAATATAAAATCCCTCACTTTACATAATATAAACTAAAAAAATATACATACATAACAAACATTGAAAATGATTACCTAAAATAAAGAATTAAAGATGATAAAGTTTGTGTAAAGTGGATACCCCTTCTTTTGACTGTAATATCTCAATCATAAAATAAATAAATAAAAACCCAACTAGAAAATACATTATATTAAGAAAAAAACATATAAATTATATCATCAAAAGCCTTAGATTGGATGGATATCATACACTAACACAACAACAAATTAAACCTACCAGGACAGGACAGGCCAGGCCACACCACACCAGCACACTACACTACACTACACCAACCAAACCAACAAAACTCACAAAAAGAACAACCATGGAAGAAAAAGAGAAGAACAAGAAGAACAAGAAGCAAAAACATCAGCACCCCAATGATCAAACAACAAAAGCAACATCAGATTTTTCTTTCAAGCCATGTTCAGAAGTGAAAGGTCTTCGATTTGGTGGCCAGTTTATAGTAAAATCCTTCACTATCAGACGAGCCAGACCACTTGAACTTCTGAAGGTTCTTTCATATCCACCAACAGATAAAGGCAACAACAAGAGCGGCAACAAAATCCCATTCCCTTCAACTACAGCTTTCTTACCAACAAATTTCACAATCTTAGCTCATCATGCTTGGCACACTCTAACACTTGGTCTTGGTACCAAGAAATCTAAAGTAGTTGTATTTGTTTTTGAATCTGAGTCTATGAAGCAGGCTATGGATAGAATTTGGCCACCTGAGATACCACTTGGTGATGTTAACAGGAAGCTTATAAGGGGCTTAACAGGAGCTGAAATGGCAAGATTTAAGTTCAGAAAAGGATGCATCACTTTCTATGTTTATGCTGTAAGAAGAGTAGGAAACATGGGATTTTCTTGTGCTGATGATTTAAGAACTATTTTGCAGTCTGTTGTTTCTCTTAAAGATTTCTTGGACCATACTGCTATGCTTGCTATGCCTCATCAAAGAAGCATCAACTATAATCAAGCTCCAGTTGCTATGGCACATTAATATTAGATTTTTTTTTTTTTTTTCAAACTCATCTTTAGGCCTTTTTTTTTTCTTTTCTTTTGGTTGAATTTTTCCTGATCTTGTTAAATATATTTTTTTAATGATATGGGGCTGGAGGGAATTGATTTATTTCTTGAGCATCTTGTGCATGTTTTAAAAAAAAAAAAAATTAATTCAATATGAATAAATTGAAGTTTAACTTACTCTGAAATTTCTCCATTTTTTTTTGTGAGTTTTTTAATTCTCCAAGTTCAACAAGTTGATGTCTCTGGTATGAAGTGGCATTGATTGTGACTGGCAATTCTGCAAATGGAGGTATGTATGTGGACAGTGTACTGTTATTTTTATTCTTATCTTGAAGAATATTTCCAGATATTAATCATTAATTTCCTTTACCATTTTTTCTATTGTTTAACATAGCATTGTAGTTAATTAAAAAATCCATGTAGCGTATTTCTCTACCAGTACAGCTAATTATTAAGTAATTCTGCCTGCTTTCGATACCAACGGCTTAAATCTGTGAAATATAATGCATATATATGTTATACGTTTCACGGTTCGGTTGGGTGCGATACTATGAATTTTGGTGGAAATCTCATTTACCCTTTTGGGGAAATGTCATTAACCCCAGTTTCACATCGACCCTTAGCCATGAGACTAAGTGCTAATCGGCAAAATCGAGATGCCCTTTTCGTTGCCTCTTCTTGGCCGATTTCTCTGTTTTTGACAGTGTATCTGAAGTTTCAGAATAACCTGGGAGCTTGTCCAAAAATTTCCTCACTCCAACACTACTGTTTTCTTGTAAATTGTGTTGAGATCTAACCCGTGAATTCAAATGTTGAAGCTACACTTGCAGCTCCTGAATTTGCTACACTGTCTCAATATTATATATAACAATAGTCCTCAACTTTGTCACCTTTAGGAAAATGACAAAAATTTCAATTTCTTGTGGCTTCAGAGGTTCTTCCCTCTCAGTGCTATATAAGAAGTACATTTAAATGCTAATTTTTTTTTTCAATTAATCCAATTTTCATCACTTATTGGTGTTGTTTCATAAATAGCATTGTATAATTAGGCTTAAAATTCGAATTATTTTTTCTTCAATTAATTTTTTTTGTAAAATTAATTTTCATTTACATTTCGTGACTGACACAAGTCAAGAAAATTTAACCTAATGAGGATTCAAAAATATAATCTTTTACTATAAAATGTTATTACCCAGAATTCTGTGGAGACTTACACCACTGAATCAACTTGTGAATTTTATTAATAATTTTTAATGTACTAAAGAAAAAGAAAAGAATATGGATCATTATTATGCACACAGATATGAGGTTGAGGAGGAGAAAAAAGGGGCTTGGTGGCATGATGCAATGCAGAAATGTTGGTAGGGTTGAGGGCCAACCTCTCCAACTATGTGAAAATCTTTACGGTCTAAGAAAGTGAAGAAAAAAGAAAATCTTTCTCTTTATCTCGCATTCTTTGTTTTGTGGCTTTAATCATACCTTGAGAAGGTCCCATCTCCAGCCAACTTTAATTTTTTCCACGAGGATCATGGACATAGACACCTCTTTCTTTTTGCTTCTGCCGTATTAATTATCTGCAAACTTGAATAATAAAATACCCTAAATAAAAAATATATATATTTGCACAGTTTAGCAGTACATTAATGAGAGTGATAAGAGAGCAGCATTGTTTTTGTGGGTTGGAATCGTAGTACTATATGTACATGAGTTGTCACATGGTATCAATTTGGTGTTTGCACAAGTCCAAGAACCTCAAGTAGTATATACTTGACAAAATTGATAGTCTGTGCAGAGGATTTGAACTATATATAAGGAGTTATAGTTACTTACCGGTAGAGTTTTAATATATATCTAAAAATATTTTTAGAGAAAAATAATTGCTATATTACTAATTCTTTGGAAGAATTTCAAATACTCAATGAAATTTACAAAATTTTATTAATTTAAATTACTGGATTTAGAGTCAAACTATTAAATTTAAAGTCCATTGAACTGGTTCGATCATGTAGAACCATAAAGGTAATAAAAATTTTATAATAATTAATTTAATATATTACATATACAATAATTCAAATATAAATGTCATGACCCGAACCCAGAGCATGTGACCGGCACTAGAGAATGGGAAAATATAAAACTACCGAATCTCGTAGTAAGTCTTAAAGAAAATGTGGAACAAATAAATAAAAAAAAAACTTTGAAACCTCACAAAAAATATTTAAATTAAAATATACATTATCAAACTGATTTTTCTTAATATAATTTAAACCATAGCATCGTAGTACATAATGTAAATAAACATCAGTTATACAATATCATAAGTACATAATACACTCGAATAAAATATTTAGTTAAACAGTTTTCTCTAATACAGTACACAAAAGTAATCACAACATAACTAGGTAGAACTACGCAGAATAGCCAGTGACGATGCTATCCGGCGAATAGAGGTAGGCCTAATGGAAAAGCCCTAAACTCCTGAAAAAAAATAAATTGATGAGAGTCAGACCTTACTAAGTAAGTTAATAAAAGAGTTATACCGTTTGAAAACTTTTTGAGAACCATATAGATGTATCAAAAATAATTTATAATATATATGTATATATACAGCTTTTAAAAAATCTCGGTAGAACCCTAAACCCAATTCTAAATGGCCAACTGGTCCACTTAATCCAACTAGACTGCCGATCTCCGAGAGCAGAGGCATCAACCAAGATACCAAGCCTCAGTCATCCACTTAATTCAAACACATGGCACTGGTGGTCCCCGAGAGCTAAGGTATCCACCAAGGCACCCATCCCAGTCCATTTTTAACTTTTCCACATCACTGGCGGTCCTCGAGAGCAGAGGCTTCCAGCAACGCACCTGTCCTAGTTTATAACTACAAGTCATACATATATTGGATTCATCTCTCAATCTCCACAATGCGCACACGATCCTGGTGAAACCCACCAGGTAGCCCATTATACCAAAATTTCTCAAAACTAATTTTGAAATAAATAAATGAATAAATACATTGCAAATGAAAATTCTTGACAATGTAAGCAATACTGAAAATATAAGCGCATGCAAATTTTAAAGAAAAAGCACGCACAGATTAATTCATTAACTTACAGGATGAGTGAGATAGCTGACGACCGCGCGTCTGCCTCAATCCAGAAGCTCCCGCTCTGGAACTCTCTAAAAAAATAACATATTTATTTTTTAAAATCATACTTATGGAATAAGAAGGGAAATTAATAAAATTACGAAACTCTAAAATTACTCAGAAAAAACCGTATAAGACTCGAAAGATTGGAATACCCTAATTTATGTTAGGAAGTTACAAAAGATGTCACATTTTACGAGAAAATCTATCAAAATTTCGATAAAGTCTCCCTTGTAAAACATACATCTCTCTACAAAGGTAGAGCCATTCCTGCTATAATACCTTATATATTTATTTAAATAAAGGGATTTTTGAATAGTGTTATTAATAATTACTTTTGCATTATATTATACAATTGTTAATAATACTTTTTAGGGTTATTAATTTATGAAATGATTGTATATGTGAGTATTATTTGTTTATTGTCTAAAATTTCATTGTTTATTATTATTATTACTACTATTATTTAAAACTATATTAAATTTTATGGCTATTTATGTGTTACTATGTACATGCATATATATATATATATATATATATATATATATATATATATATATATATATATATTATAAACTATTAATATATATAATTATACATGTATGTGTATGTGTAGATATTGGTGTATGTACACATATACTACATACACATATACATATACACATGCTATTTTAATAATATTTAACCCTAAATATATATATATATATATATATATATATATATATATATATATATATATATATATATATATATATATATATATATATATATATAAGTATAAAGTATGGACCAAAAATCGGACAGAACAAACACGAAAAAAAAAAAAAAAAGCAACAGAAACAAAAACAGAGAGAAGCTTCCCGACCTAGCCCCTGCAACCTCTCCCTCTCCGTCCCTCACCATTTTTCCCTTCTTCCTCACTGCGCCATTCTCCCTGCCACCCGCCTGAGAAGCCATTGCCGCTGCGGGCAGGAGCTTCAGGAGGTGCTACTGTCGCTGCTTCTCCTCTTCCACCTTCGGCCAAAGCTTCCTCCTCACTGTTGGAGTTTGATCCGGCGCCACCCAAGCTTCCCCAACTTCCTTCATCCTCTTAGGTGTTTGTCCAAGCCAAGAGCCGCCGTTGCAACTCACCTCCGGCGTCGGAATTGGAGGTTGAAAGTGAGTTGCTCTGTGTTGTTTTTATGTTGATTTCAGGTTGTTTTCTGGTTGTTGACCGAAAATAGATGTTGATTTTAGGTTGTTCTTAGGTATATGTTGAATTATGCCACTTAATTGCTCCAATTCGAATTTTTAAGCATTTTTCTTAATTTTCCTTAATTTACAGTAATTTTGCATAATTTTATTTAATTTTTTTTAGTTGATTTATTGGATTTTATTTGGTTTAATTAGTAAAATTAGAGTAATTATAGTTAATTGTTCTTGGTATATTAATTTTATTTAAGGTTTTATAATTTTGGTGTTAATTAGAGGTTTATATAAATTTTAGGTATTTAATTGGTATTTATGTTAATTTTTGAAAATTATTGTGAAAAATTATGAAATTTTAATAATTGAAGTTATTAGTGAATGTTAATAATTTTAGAACTTAAATTATAATTTTTGTGATTTTTATACTATTTTTATAAATATTTTTGAGTTTATGCCAAATGTGATTTTTAGGTTAAATTATATTTTTTAGAAGAAATTATTGGTTGATTTTATGTTTTAATTATATTAGGAAGATTAATTTTGAGAAAAAATAAATAAATTTTTGGGATGATTAAATAATTTAAGGAATTATTTTTAGTACTTATAGCACATTATGTAATTTATGTATTTTAGGGGTAAAAATGTAATTCAATGCTAATTATAGTTAAACATATATTTTAGTTAGTTTTATTAATAATTAAGGGGTTTAGAGAATTTTTATAAATTAATTGATATTTTTACTTAAGTAGTGCTAATTTTAAATATTAATTCCAAATATATATATATATATATATATATATATATATATATATATATATATATATATATATATATATATATATATATATATATATATATAATACATTATTTTGGTAATAAAAATTGAATATAATGGTTTTAATTTAGGCTTTATATATATTTTGATAATGAAATACAAATTGAGTTGTTTAATTTTTGAATAATTGAGATTTTATATTTTTAGTATATACGAATGTGAAGTATATATTTTGAGAAATAAATGTTATTAATTTTTATGTTTTGTTGAGTCGTGTTCTCGGTCGGGGCTAAGTGTAGTTTTGGAAGCTCGACTCGAATGTGAATGTTTGTGGTTATTAGAAGTGCATTTTTATGTAGGTCTGGCTCTACCTTTGGTAGAGAGATGTCCGTTTTACAAAGGAGACTCTGCCGAAATTTCGATAGATTTTCTCGTAAAACGTGATATTCGTTGTGAATTTCTACCGTTAGTTAGGTTATATCCTGTCTATCGAGTCTTGTCTGGTTTTCCTCGAGTCAGCCTGAAATTTCATTGTTTTGTGGATTTTTTATATCAATTCCATAGTCATGTTTTAAAAGTCAATTTGTTATTGTTTTTTTAAAGCATTTCGAAGCAGAAGCTGTGAAACCGAGGCAGACGCGTCAGCCTTCGCATTCATCTTGTAAGTCAATAGAACGATCTGTGCGTGTGTTTATTTAAAGAATACATGCGCTCGTATTTTTATTATATTGATTATATGATTTATTTAATTTAATGTTATTATTTAAGATTTAAATACATTTTATATATTTAAAATCAATTTTGAGAAATTTTGGTAGAACGGGCTACCTGGTGGGCTTCACCAGGACTATGTGCACATGATAGAGATTGAGAGATGGATTCGAAATATATATGATTGGTGAATGTTAAACTGGGACGGGTGCCTCGGTGGAAGCCTTTGCTCTCGGGGACCGCCAGTGATTGTAAGGTTAATAATGGACTGGGATGGGTGCCTCGGTCGATGCCTTTGCTCTCGGGGATCGCCAGTGCCATATATTTGGATTAAGTGGATGACTACGACTTAGTGCCTCGGTTGATGCCTTTACTCTCCAGGACCGGTAGTCTAGTTAGAATAAGTGGGCCTAGTTGGCCATTAAGATTTTTGGGTTTAGGGTTCTATCGAGATTTTTCAAAAGCTATACCTATACATTATAAATTTTTTTTTTCACTATAAAAATATAGTTTTCAAAAAGGTTTTCAAACCGTACAGCTCTTTATTGACTTACTCAGTGAGGTCTGATTCCCTTCAATTTATTTTTTTTCAGGAGCTTGGGAGTTCAACCTCAGACTACCTCAACGCCGGGTTTCTTCTTCATCGGCTATTTTAAGTAGGTCATTGTAAGCTGTACTATGCGTTAATCTAGGTTGCTGCAGTAGTATATGTACTAAGGATTGTATGGTTTAAGTATATTTGTGTAATTTATTTGTATAAACCACGTTTATGTATAAAGATTTGAGTTTGATTTATAATATGTGACGTTGAAGCACATTTTAATTAAGCACTTGAATTTGTTTATTTTTTAAGAAAAATCAATTTGATAATATGTTCCGTTATGAATTAAAGTATAAAAATGGAAGGTTTTATTTTACTTTTCTTTTAGGCTTACTACGGGTTTCAGGGGCCTTATGCCTACCCATTCCCTAATGCCGGTCACGTGCCCTCGAGTTTGGGTCGTGACACCTGTATAGAAAAACGCACTTCTAATATTCATAGATATTCACACTCGAGTCGAGCTCCCAAAACTACACTTAGCTCCGACAGAGATTACAAATGCAACCAAACATCACAAAATTTATTTTAAAAGAATGTGAAAATAGGCAACTTAATTTTATAGAAATTAAATCAAATTAAATACTTAAATTTTCTTTATAATAAACTTGATTTAATAATTAAATCATTTAATTCCCAAAAATATATATTACATATAAATATCTATAACTAAGAAAATCATTTCTCATTAAAGTTTTTTAAAAAAAAACAATATTTCACAAACATATACCAAAAATATATACTAATAAAAATATCAATCATTCAACAATTACATAACCAAACTTACATTTCATTATCAAAATATAATAAATCTCTACAATAAATATATATACTATCAAATTCATAATTTAATACCAAAATATCCAAATCTCACCTAATACTCAAAAATAATACATAATATACTAATTGAACATAATTTTCAAAAATTAGTGTTAATTAGTCAAAAATAGTAAATAATTTGTAAAAATCCTTTTAATTCCTTAAATATTATTAAAACCAACTACAATATATTATTTAGCTATAATTAGCACAAAATTATATTTTTACCCCTATAATACAAAATATGCATAATATACTATTATTACTAAAAATATTCCCTAAAAATTATTTTCTCAACATATATATTATTAATATTAATTAAAACACATATTTAAACCAATATTCCAACAAAAATCCAACTCTAACCTAATTATTTAATTTTCACATAAACTCTAAAAATTCATAAAAAAGTATATAATATCCTTAAAAATTATTTTCTTTATTCTAAAATTAATATTAACTCATAATAACACCAAAAATACCAAATTTATAATTTTAATAATTAATTTACGAAAATTAATAAAATAATAATAAAATATTCAAAAATTCACAAAAATCAAAATAAATTCCAAAAATCATACAAAAATTCATAGAAGTAGATTGAGCTACTAGGAATCACATTTGTAAAGGGAGTTTGCATGAATAAAGCTAGTTCAAGCTAAAAAAAAAACTTGAAACCCTATAGCTCAAAACAAAAATCAACCAAAAACTCAACTAAACTAAGATCAAAGCTTAAACTAAGCTTAGAATGGGTCTCACCGGTGCAAGAGGAGGAGAATGGCACAGGAGTGGTGTGAAATGGTGGCCGGACAGAGCTTGGCCGATTTCAATGGTACTCTCGGCTTCCTGCACTGCCGGCGACTCTGCTGACGGTCGAAGGTAAGGGAGAAGGTGGAGGAGACGGTGGGTGACGGTCGGAGGTGAGGGAGGCATAGTGAGGGTGGTGGCCGGAGGTGTCTTGTGGGGAGAGGAAGGGTGCTGCGTTTTTGTGTGTTCTTGGTGTATATGTATATGTATATTCATATATATATATATATATATATATATATATATATATTAACCTCTAATTTATATATACTATATACATATACACACACATACTTATACATATATAACACCTAAAATATTAATAACCCTAATTTATATATGTGTATATATATATATATATATATATATAATAACAATACACATAATGTAATTTATTAATAAAAATAATAACAATAACATTAAAAAAAATAATGCACTAAATTGACTATTATCAAAATAATATTATTCAAAGTAGTAAATATAAATAATGTAATTTAGTTATCCGAAATAATAAGTCTTGAAATAACTATTTACGTAGAAAATCATAATTAGACATAAAATAATAAATATTAACTACAAAATAATAAAATACTTAAATATAACTTTTGAATTTATTAATACTGTATATCTCATTTTTAAAATAAATTAATTTAAAAATAGAGTTATTTCAATAAAATATCGCTTAAATAAAAATAATAAATTTCAAGAGTTATGATGAATTTATAATGATTTTAATTAGCAGAATCATACCTTAAAAATGAGGAATGCTTATTTTTCAAATTTCATGAACATCAGCATCTCATATTCTGCTAAAAACAGAATGTAACATTATTGTTTATGGTACAGAAGGAATCTTGACTTAAAAGCCATTAAATTGTTCAAGTAAATTATAGGTTGATTATATCACATAGACATAAGGCTTGATTTTTACACATTAAGTTAATGATGTATAATGTTTTCTTAAACACTAAATAATCTATATTACCATTCACAATTCTTAGAATTAATTGTTAGGGATTATTTTCTATTAAATGATGTTTTAGTTTCAAATTATAATGTATATAGGTAAGTTAAATTAGTTTTTGGAAAATTGTTGTTGCTCATGTGGTGCTGATAGTTGAAATTAAATTAATTAAAATTTAATCTAACTATTGATGATAACTATTAATTAATTAAAGAATCACCAATAATTGAGCTAACATTTTCAAGATTCTCTTTGAAAAAAAATTCAGAATGAAACTTATTCTTCACATTTTAGAAAGCATTCACTATCTTTGACAACTAATTTTTCACCAACAAGAGGACAGCCAGCAGTCAAAACGACAATTCAAGGCGCAATTATCTGAATCCTGACATTTTCAGAATCCCATCATTCAATTAACTAAAAGCTCTAATTGCCTGAGTGGCAATTGTTTTTTTTTTTTTTTTTTTTGACACAGATGAGGAGACTACATCAAATGTGTTTTGTTTACTCTTTTAATTGCTTTTTTTTTTTTCATTTATCTAAAGTATAGTCTGAATGAGCTTTATATTTAATTCACCTAAAGATGGTTCTAGCTGTATTTTAACACGCACAAATAATTATTAATTTAATAATTATTATGAAGTTATTAATTACTTAAAGATAATTCTAATTATCCAGAGTTATTATAGTAGTCTAAAAAATTTCACCAAATTTCTGTGTAAAAGGATATTATGTATTAGGAGGTTTCATGTTGAGAATAATTATCAAGTTACTTTTTTAAGTCAAAATAATTACGAAATGTGAATATAATTTTCTTATATCCAATGTGAAGAAGTCTTTTTTTTTTTTTTTTTTATAAATTTGTAAAAATGTATAATTATTTTTTTTTTGGAAAACTTAAAAATATAATTTTTAGATTGACTTAACTAGTCCCATTTAAATACCCAAAAGAACAGTTTTAAGCTCTAAAAAACAGCTGCACAAAATTGAAATGGGAAAAGGATACGCCCACCGTGGGGCTCGAACCCACGACCACAAGGTTAAGAGCCTTGCGCTCTACCGACTGAGCTAGACGGGCTTCTTGCCAACCAACAAACCAACAAACCAATCGATTAAATTGATTTAATAAGATTATTTGCGCGATCCGCAGATATGTCCTTTTTTCAAGAACTAAAATATATTAAAAAGTCTTCTGGCAAAGTGTAATATGTGCAAACTCCTGGGTATGTTACAAATTATATCCTGATAAACCAAATACCCATGAGCATTACATGTCAATTCAGTAGAAACAACAGCAATAATTAAAAGAGAAATTTTAAGAAGTCACTTGCCGCATAGGTAGAGAGAAGTTTGAAATCCCATTGATACATCGGACAAACTCGAAGTCATCCTTTGCGAGTTGATGGTAATTACTAAACTCATTTGAACAAACTGAAATTTAATGATTTTGAAAGAAAATTGAATAATGGGTACACCAAATCAAATTTTCTATCAAGGTATTATTACTAACTGTTATTCCAATCTAATAGTTTTCTAAAAAGAACAAAAATCATCAACCAGATGATAGAAAATAAATTTCTACAAATATCTAGATTTAAAAAAAAAAACCAAAAAAACAAAAGTCAATGAAGAAAAATAAAAATTTATTTTAAAAAAATGTATAAAATCAGAAAAAGAAAAGAGTGAAGCTGTCATTGACTGTGAAATTACCGACGACAACCCTAAATCTTTAAAATTCTTGAAGAAGAGATGCACAAGAGATTAGAAAGAAGAGAGAGAAAAAAAAAGTTCCATCATAATAACATTTTAGTAAAATCCTAATAACATTTTGTTTATGTCTTGTGTTATTTGTATAATGTACTTCTTAGAATCCTATATCCCTTATTCTCGATCATTCTATTCTCTTATATTATAATTGTCCCTTACTATCTTTCTAAATTCTATCTTTATTTTCTGACTTATACATAAGAATGTTTATAAGGAATATTTAATGCTGATTTAGATTCATCCCTTCTAGTCATATAGTTGCGGCTATATAGCTAAATGTTATACATATGACATTTAACTAATAGAGAGTTGGATTTTACCGCTATTCAGTTTTACAAAGGTATGCAATACTCTTACAACATGATAATAGTAATTCAAATTGATAAATATTTGTATTCGTCTTTATATTATTAGTTTGGAAATCTTTTTTGTAGTAGTTTTATTAGCTTATATTGTTATGCATTTATTGTATTTTTATTGTACTATTTTCCTTCAAAATGAAAATCTCTCATTTATGAAAAAAAAAAAAACAGTTTTTTCCCCCTGTGATTGGGTAATTCACAATATAATGTTATTCATTCTTTGTTTGGACTTAATAGTTAATTAGTTTATGGAAGCAATAGCATACACAAGCAGGGGTAGGAATGTTTCAGTAGCTTATATATGTCATCGCAGGTGACTTTTTATGTTTTAATTTTCAACAAACTAGAGTTCCTCCAGAGTTTGGAATCAAACATATGTAGGCTTTATCTTTGTATTGTACTTTATCATGTAACCTTGAATTGCAGGTTTTCAATGTGAAAAATTCCTTGTAATCTTTGTTTATTTTCAATAAAAATCATTTTTAAGCTCTTAAACTATAGTGATTTTTTATATTGAGTCTCTATCATTTTATTGCATTATATTAAACCTTTATGCTATTATTTATATATACATTAAGTATTTATATTATTATTTTTATATATATTAAGTTCCTATACTATTACTTATATAATACATTGAGTTTCAAAAAAATTCATAAAAAATCTATGGATTTGTCAAATTGGAGCTTAATAAATGCATAAATAATAATATAGAGATTCAATGCAACATAATAAAATGATAGAAGCTCAATAAAAAAACCATTATAATTTAAGGGGTTAAAAATGGATTTTACATTTATTTTATTCAATTTCATTGGCTGTTAAAAAACAACACTTTTTTTTTTTTAAGTCCTGTATTATTTTGTCTAATGTATAGGATAAGAAATATAACCTTCCATCTAAAATTTGTTGTATAATTTTATATATTTAAGGATTTTATATTTAATGTTAGGATACAACATATTTGAAGCATCTTAATTGAACAAATAAAAATATGACATATACATACATATATGTTACAGATCTAATTATATAGAAATAATACATTCGATATAAGATAAAAGTTTTTCTTTTCATACGAGAATGTGATTTTAAAATTTAGTTCATTTTGTATAATAGTTCTAATATAAATTTTAAAAATAGTTGAATTAGTAGATTTTATCTTCTATCCACAATGAAATCGATCAATTTAATAGTTGATACAACGGATTGAATAAGGATTCACAATTCAACAAAATGATAGAATCAAACTGAAATAGTCCCTTTCAATTCAGAGCCAGTTTCGAACCGATCGGTTATAATTTACAATTTCGCTTTGGTTAGTTCATAATTTTGGTTTGATGGTTTGTTCAGTTAGGTCCATAATCAAGTTTTTTTTTTTTAGAAAAAAAAAAAAAAGAAAAATCGGACCTAAAGCGATCCCTTGAGACTAGTTTTGAATTTAAATGGGCCAGACCAGTTAAAGGCCCAAACTGGCCTGTGGCCGACAAACAATATTCAAAATATCTCAAATCAAAGATTAATAAAAAAAAAAAACCTGAGGGGGGCAATTGCAATCATACCAATAGTATATTTGGTGCAGGCGGAGAGGAAACAAAAAACAATAGCAGGAGAAAAAAAAAAAGGGGGGAAAAGCATGGGGTTTCTATGGACAGTAGCAGGATTATCGATAGCCCTAATCGCTATTGTAGCTTCACTACTGCTCTCTGCGATAACTTTTGAAGCCTATAAACGGAGACACAATCACAAGTAAGTACCTGCAAAAAAAAAAAAAAATCTTTAGTCTTCACAGTTTCGCCTCGCATTGATGTGAATATACGTTAACATGGTAATGATTTTGACAGGCATGTTGATGATCATGTTATATTCGAGGATCCCAATTCGTTGAAACAGGTAATCATAATTTTTGTTTTTTATCTTTTTTATCATTATTATTGAAATTTGATGCTGTTTTGTTTGATCTGGTTTTGATTATTGTGTGTATATGAGGAATTTGTGTGATTTTCTTTTGGGTTTTTTTAATGGGAATTGACTCAACTCCAGCTAAGAAGCTGAATTTTAGTGATTTATGAGTCAAAGTTTTGATTTTTTTAATTATTTGAAGGATTGTTTGAGCAGTAATTACCCAAAGAAAGGTACTTTATCTTCATTAAGATGTGTTTTCTATTGCTAATTTGAGTAATTAGTGCTCCTTGGTTTTGTTGTGACGAGAATTTTGAGTAAAAAATTTTACTTGGAAGAATTTTGAGTGTTATGTGATTTTTAGTAGCATACCACTGATGAATTGAATTGAATTGATGGTTAAGGTACAACTAGAATTTGACTGTTATTTCAGGTTTAGATGTAGGTAATGGAACCATGGAGAAGTAATCTCTGTGGGAAATTTGTCAGAATTCTTGAAGAATGGAGATGTTGGCTAGTGTTTCTTTGAAAATAGAACTAATACTGATTGTTGTAAACTTGCAAATTATACTTAATTCATTTGCAATGCGCTAGTGGATTCAGCCCTTCTCTTACCATTTCTTGGCAGGTCCCATGTTCCAACATCCATGATCCAGCAGGGAAATATATATCTTTGATCATTCCAGCATTTAATGAGGAGCACAGGCTTCCTGGAGCACTTGATGAGACCATGAAGTAGGTTTAGCCATATTAAATTTTGTTCTCAATTTATATTTTATCTGCTTGTTTTGTCATTGTACATGATAAATATGGGGGTTGAAGGCAGGCACATCCAGGGTTTTGTAGATTGCTTCTATTGTTATTAATTTAGTTGAGGATTAGTGCAAAGAGGATTACAATATAAAAACGTAATAATGTTTATGCCGTTACTTTGTAGTTATCTTCAACAACGTGCAGCAAAGGATAAATCTTTTACTTATGAGGTATAACTTCATTTTTCTAATTTTCTGGTGGTTCCTTTTCACTGCGATTGTGATTGATTGCTAACTTGATGTTATAATTACATAGGTTATGATTTACTAATTGCCTAGTATGATGTTAGGATTGAGATGTCACCATATGTGGTCATTTAAGTGGTATACAGGAGAAAAACGTTGAATTCACCTTAGAAGTAGTGAATGCAGGTTTTCACTTCCAAGCTTTCGTTGGAAGAGAACTGTGTGTTTCATTCAAAAATTTAATTGGTTTTGCATGTCTGTTATGTGAAGTTTCTATGGACATTAGTATTTTAGTTATAGCTTTAGCTAGCATTACTTAAGTGTTCTCTATTTGAATGGTTTGGCCAACTTCCAACCTCCTACCTTCATGAATTCTCCATGCAAATTCTTAGTTATAACTCTGAAGCTCACAATGGTTGTTAATAAGCGTTGGTCCTATCTCTAGCTTTTGTTTTCAGAAGTGTGTTGTTTAGGCTACTCAGAATTTGCTTTCACTTCTGTTAGTGATTCCTTACCATAGAATATAGAATACCTTTTTTTTTTTCCTTTAATGTTTGCTTTTGAAGATTTTCCTTTGTGGAAGATTTGTGACTTGTTTACCTCTTTGAATGTAGTTGAACTTGGCAATCATTTTAGAATCTAAATGCTGGTTCATATTTGTTCATTTACCATCTCAAAGCTTAAGAAGCATTTTCTTTTTTGGGCTGATACATGTTTATTAAGGACTACTGTTATTCAGTATGTGCATTTATCTGTGGATGCATGTAATTATCTAGGTTATATATAGGTAATATTCCTACGTGAGGTACAGTACCTGAGAATTTGATATTGAATGGTTACCATTTTCCTGTTATTTGCTTTGCTGTTATGAAAAATTGAGGTTGTTCTTTCTATGGATCATATATTTTATATCTGCATGTGTAAACGGATGAGCTCTTAAACAGGTGGTCATTGTTGATGATGGAAGTGCTGATGCAACAAAAAGGGTAGCATTTGGCTATGTCAAAAAATATACAGTGGACAATATCAGGGTCATCCTTCTCGGGAGAAATCATGGCAAGGGAGAAGCTATACGAAAAGTGAGTCTAATACAAACTGTTTATCCAGCAAACTGTATATATTTCTGCGGAAGAGACAAGCATTGAAGCTTTTTACCTTTGTGAAAGCATTGTAAAACAGGGCATGCTTCATTCACGTGGTGAATTACTTTTAATGCTGGATGCTGATGGTGCAACCAAGGTTACTGACCTTGAGAAACTTGAAAATCAGGTTCGCAGTACCTATCTTTACAATGCTGCAATTCATAAAATATTTGACTTTCATAAACTTCATATCAAAGTTTATGGAAACACAAATATAGTAACTTTGACCTACTTGATGGTTTGCCTATCAGATTCATGCAGTTGCCAAAAAAGAGACTAATTTAGGAGGTTCAGCTGCTAAAGATTCAAATTTCAGAATATCTGATATCCCTATTGCTGCCTTTGGTTCTCGTGCTCATCTCGAAGAGAAAGCTTTGGCAACGGTTAGTCTTTGCTTATGCTTTCATTGTTTCACACATTTCTCTTTCTTTCACTTGTTAAAAATTTGTTTGACATTTCTTTATGTTGATCCAATCTGCTTTATATTTCAGAGAAAGTGGTACCGCAATTTTCTAATGAAGGGATTTCATCTTGTGGTCCTCTTAAGTGCTGGTCCTGGAATTCGTGATACTCAGGTAATTTCTACATTAGTTGTATCTCATACATGATATTTGTTTCACACAAAAACAGATGCTTTTCCCCTGTTATTTTTTCTCAGATCTACACACTTGCATGACATGAGATCTCTTTGTTTTATTCCCCTTGTTTTTTTAAAGTTTTTTCCTCATGTGGCTTTTCATGGTTTATTAATTACAGTGTGGCTTTAAGATGTTTACCAGAGCTGCAGCAAGGAAACTTTTCACAAATATCCGTCTGAAAAGGTAAGCAGAAAATCTTTTGAATTATAGCTATCTTACATCTTTCTTGTCCTAACATTTTAAAATTCAGTTCAATAATGGGAGACAAAAGACAAAAAGACTTTTTTATGTCTACTCCTCATTTCATGCCATGATGTATTACACAGTGTTATCAGCATTTTTTATGTTTCTGGGTAGGCATTAAATATTCTTTAATTGTTTATAGCGTATGGCATATGGGAAATGCTTGGCACACATGCAAGTGCATCAGATGGAAAATTTTAATTGAAAGCAGTCTTTTTTAGCTTGAATGATTATGCTTTCACCGAACTCCTTTGATAATATCTTTGAAGTAAATTTTGCATGGAGCATCAACAAGAAGTCTGGGTGGTAATATGTCAAATAACTAAGACATTTACTAGTATAGGACTTGCATATTAAGATGCATCAAAAGAAAAGTAGTGGAGTTGGATTCATTTTTTCATTGTAAAGGATTCTCAATTTCCTCTTGGACAAATTCGAAAGTCCTGGCCAGCTTATCTATGTGTTCGGCAATACATTCTTCTGCCTGTTTTTTCCCTTTACTTATTTTGTTAGTTGCTTTTAAATTATAATGGCATGCTGCTTGAAGAGAATGGACTTTTGTGCAGATGGTGTTTTGATGTCGAGGTGGTTTATCTATGCAAATGGTTTTCTATTCCTATGGTTGAAATTTCTGTAAACTGGTCTGAAATTCCTGGATCCAAGATGAATCCATTGAGCATTCCGAACATGCTTTGGGAGCTTGCAATCATGTCCATCGGCTATAGGACCGGAATGTGGGAAATTGGCAAATAAGTTCCATTATTGAGTTTATTTACGAGAACTACTTTACTCTTCCTAGCCTCTTCTGCTTTTAATGCGAGTCAGAACAAAGGAATATAATGATGAATGCATCCTCTGTCATAGAAACACCTCTGGAAGTGGCATTTGTGAGGGAAAATTTATGATTTTTTGTGAGCTTGACATGCAAGTGATAATCTAACCCTTCCCTAGTAGTTTGTAGTACCACTTGATCAGCCATATAATACTTTTGTCTTATGTTCTCACAATTTGATAATTGATTCTCAGTTAATTTAATGTTCCAAGAAACGTACATGAAGGATATACACCATTTTTCATTTGAACTAGAGATCTTGTTAACTTGAGTGGTTGAGCCTGCTCGAGTCTTGACATTAAGCCGATGTTGTTTTCATGTTTTTTCTGTGTTTCGATTTACCTGGCTACATTCAATATCAGCACTAAAATGAGAACTGGAATGCGCTGTTCGGGCGCTATGTTAATAAGCATCACCCAGCCACGAGGTTCCTTTAAATGAACCTTTGCGTTCACCATTTCAAGACCCTCGCAAGGTCCTGTAAGAATTCAATTTGACAATTTTATTTCATGGAAAAGCATATTCTGGTTCAGTCACTTTGCACGGATCCATGTGCTTTGTGATTTCCTCAAGTGCTTCGTCATATATTAGCTACTTACAGTCTCCAATTATCAAAAATATATTATAACATGTGAAAAGGATTTGAAGTACAGAGCTATGACTCAAGGCCTCTTTCTTTTGTTTTTAATTTATTTCAAAAGATGGGATACAAACCCGTATCCTTTTTCTCTATTAAGGTCATAAAATACCAGAATCAAGGAAATGTCAAAGTGGATTGATTGTTAATTGCCTAATTTGTATTTGAAATCTACTAAAGATTTAACAAACTTCTTAGCCTTTCTATCATAAATATATAAATAAATAAACAAAACCTTAGACCACGTTGGTCAAATATACACCATTAGCAGTAGGTCTACCCTTAATAAGTTATATTCTTGAATAAATTGACCATCTAAGATAAGAGATGCTCAAAGACCAAAATTTCCATAGATTTTCCACTTAATTAATGCTTACAATCCCAACTCAAGTGGAACTTTTACCCTTTTGGCCATTTTCTTTTTCTTTCTTAAACTATTATTATTAAATGTCCTTTTCATCACCCCATTACACAAGCAAGTTCATCCTTTATATAGAGTTGTTGGCTTTAGGTGCTATAGTGGAGCAGTTGCCCTCATTACGTACGTAAAAAACCAAGAATAATTATTTGATCAATTCTCCTACCAAAGGACATGTCTATGCTTTTAGAAAGAAATGTTAGGATGGGAACTCCTTTTCTCCATGAATTTAAGAGGCAAGCTTCCTTTTTCTTGAAAGAGAAGATCAAGACTGCTCGTTTGGCACTAACAGATGTTACACCGGCACAACTGTAAGTTCAATTTATCAAAGTTCAATATATTTCTACTTTTTTTTTATTAATAGAAAGTCAATGAACTAAATATCGATCGATTGCTCAATAGTGGACAATTTTTCCTTTTTAAAATCAGAATTCAAACCATACACTTGATCATGATCATGGAGAGAAGTGATCACTAGCTAGACCATTCTCTCTTTGGCAAAATGTTTCTAATTTTAATTTCGTAGAAATGCTTGCTTACCTTTTTAGTATTTGGTCTAAAAAGATTGACAGAAGAAGCTACAAATGGAGATTTCTGGGCACCAGATACACGTACTTTGGTTGTAATTTCAAGGGCTGCCTTCGAAGTTGATGATTACTGGAGAATTGTGGACATTCTACACAAAAGGTATCTGTTATTTGGATTTGGTCTAGCTATATATGCACCAACAGAACTAATATTTAACTATCTTCTCTTTGTTTTAATTTCCTTTTCAGGTTGACCAAGTTTGATAGAAAAGCTTGGCGAGTCTCTTACAAGTCCCTTCTTGTATTAGAACATCTTCTAACACATGGACCATTAAGAGTTGTTGATGAGTTTGAGAGTGATAAAGAGGTCATTAAGGAGATAGGAAGCTTTCAATTCATTGATGATAAAGGGTTGGTCTATTCAAATCTTATTCTTGGTTATATCATTCATCTCTTTTTGATGTTACTAACAATCATCTCTTGGATTTTTATATGTATGTTGTAGATTCAATTGGGGCTTGAGTGTCAGAAACTTGAGTGCGAGAACATTAAAGCTGCTTGAAAATGAGCTATATCTTAGAGAAGAAAGGGCAAAATCTAGGAAGTTAACTAGAGGAATTCAAGGTTTTGGAAGCTTCACACATCGCTTACCTTCAGATGATCATGAAAGCTTCAGGAACTTGGCGTCTAGGTCATGCACAAGGTGTAATTCTGACTGTAATGATCAATACCATCAAGAATACGAATTCTTGCCCTCAGAAGATCACTTTTCGATAGAAAAATTTATCAAGGAACCTCAAAAACTCTATGAGGATATCACCACAGCACTCGGAAATAGTGGGATGATCAAAGAAGAGGAATATATGAAAGATCATCCATTCTACTACAGTGATCTTGATGCCAAAGAGACCCTTCTTTCTGCTATTTAGATTAAAATATTTCAATAGTGTTATTTCACTTCTTTCATTTTTTTATAAAAATTTTCGGGTCATAATATTAGAACTTAGAAGTTGAGATTATTGTATGAAACCGGTTTATGCATTATAATATATATATATATATATATATATATATATATACACACACACCAAAGTAGTGTATGAAAGTATTATTTTTTTTGAAACAGTGTATGAAAGTATTTTACACCTGAGTGTTGGATGATTGACATATAGCTTAATGGTGTAATACTAATATAACATATCGCGGCCGGTGATATTGGAGGCAGTAAAAGACAAAAAGAATTGGGGCAATTTCAATAGTGCCCCAATGTTAATTAATATTTATTTTTTTAATTTAAAACTAAAAATGTATTAAGTGAATCAATTGTGTAATAATTTAAATATATGTAATTTGTAATTTTTTTTAATTTTTTAATAATGTAATTTATAAAAAAAATTCAAAATAAAAAAATAAAAGTTACTACACGCACTAAATATCATTATATATGTCACTTTTCTAAGATTTTTTTATAAGTAAGAATTTTCCCATTAACTAGATTGGTGTAAAAGTATCCCATTAATTAGATTGGTGTAAAAGTATGACGTTTCTCTAACATGACATGTGAGGGTTTGTGAAGAGACTTCCTATGATTGAATGTTGATGCCTGACTAAGATGGGGTATGTGCACCTTATCTAGCTACAAAAATAAGGCTATTATTTTTCTAGCCGAAGTCCATAATTATTTCATTTGGTTGTCTAATACATTACAAACATTTAATTATATTTACATTGAGTTGAGAATGTATAAATAGACTAAGTTTATTATTATATCACGTATTTATAGATTATAATGTTAATAAAATTTTGAGACATCTCATGATTAAAATTTAAATTATGTAATATAACATGCTTTTATTGGACCATGTCATATATAAATCTCTGGACTAAGTAATATATATATATATAGTAGGTAGCTGTATAGAGAGAATTATCCTTTACTGTAATTTTTTTTTAAATTACTGATATTTAAAATTTATTAGATTCTGATTAATCAGTTTGACTCAAGTAAAAATCATAAAAATTTTTGATAATTAATTTAATATTATATACACCATGATTTAAATATAAAATATTTAAACGAGAACAAATTAACTTAACTTATTTCGACAATTATTTACAGAGAAGTGAATTTTCATTGCCATTGAATGGAAGCTGTAAACCAACAAATTAGATAAAAACAATAAGTAATTTTAGTTGGAAAGAAATAAACTATATGTGAACAGAAATTGAGTCGAAATCTATTCGATGACCAAATGAGTGCTATTTATAGAAGATCTATACATAGCTTAGCTATTAGAATGCTGCCATTTATCTACCTTGTATCACAATCAGTTTTTATTCCAAGTTTGATACTTCAATTAGTCGGCAAAATTATGGCTTTTATATGAGCTTTACAATGTGGCAATCTGCCAATTTTTGTAGGGAAGCTTTGGAGCTGCATTGTATGTTTCAAATGGAAGAGACTAAAAACTAGAATGTGACTTTGGCTAGACTCAATTAATAATTATTGCTGCAAAAAAATGACAATATTACTATATAAAAAATATTAGCATATCAGCTAGTAAAAGAGTAGTCAAATAGTAACTATTTTTTAAGAGTATTATAAAGTGTAAAATTTGATTCCTAATATCATTAATTTAAATGGAGAGTTATTTCTGTTGTACAATTTATTGAAATTTAGGTCATATGATCCTATTTAAAAAAAAAAAGACTAGCAGATATCAATTTATTGTTTGAATTGCTGGATTAAGTTCGAATTAATAGCAGAAAAAAGTCTTTTAGCCTACTGCCACCATTTGTACCCAAAAAAAAAAAATTAAAAAGCAAATAAACATCTTCATTGGTTATTAGCAAAACAAAAACCCTTCCAAATCTACTTGTAAGCATTTTTTACAGGTAGTAATTTTCCGATTAACTAAAATGGTGTAAAAATATGATGTTCCTCTAACATGGGGATTTGCGAAGAGACTTGCTATGCTTGAATGTTTTTTGAACTGGCTATACTTGAATGTTGATGTATAGTAGACGGGGTATGGAATAAGGCTCACATATGTGTTTTACTAAAGAGATGCATATGCGGAGTGAGATTATTTTTCTACCCAAAATTCATGATTATTTCATTTGATAATCTAATACATTAAAAGAACACTCAATAATATTAGCATTGAGTTGCGAAATTATAAGTACACTCAGTTTGTTAATGATATATTTGTAGATTACAAGTTAGAAAAATTTTGAGACGTCCCATGATTAAAAATAAATTATGTAATATAAATATGCTTTTGTTGGACGATGCTATAAATCTCTGGACCAAGTACTACCTAAGAATTTTTTGAACAAGAAGAAGAAATATTTTCAGATGTCCATCTAAGAAGAAGTATAGTAAGTAGCCATGAAGAAATAAAAGCACAGGCTTAACCGTACAGTAAGTAATAATAACCATGAAGAAAGAGTAGTTTCTCAACGGAAGTTGTAAACCAACTAATTTAGAAAGGAATAAAAATTTATTGTAGTCGGTGTTAATGTGATTATAGGAATCAATAACATTAGTTGCCTAATTCTATGATATAAATAGGTAGATTTTTAGGAAGTATTTTTAGAATGTGTATATCACAAACATTGACAGCTTTTCTTTTCTCTATGATGTAAATAAGCAGATTTTTAGGAAGCCATATTCTTTCTTTTCTATTCTAGCCATCGGACTCTTATATAAATATCAGTCTTCATTGTACAAAAGAAATATACAAAAAAAATTCTTTTTCCTTTATCATGGTATCAGAGCTTTTCTTCTTTTTTGCAAATTTTATGGTTCTTGGCTCGTGATTTTTGGTGCCTTGTTTTGCATAATTTCTTAAGATCCCTACCACCTCCACTTCCAAATGGAGAAATCTGATATTGCAAAACCTATTGCAACGGTGTTGACTGGTTCAAACTATAATCTGTGGGTCCAAGGAATGAAGAGTTTCTTGATCGGTCGTAAGCTTTGGCGTATTGTTACCGGAGATATCAATAAGCCAACCAAACAACAAGATGAAACTGATGACAAATTTGCTGACCGCCTTGAAGATTGGGATAGCAAAAACCATCAGATTATTACTTGGTTTCACAACACCTCTATTCCATCCATTCACATCCAATTTGTTGATTATGACACTGCAAAAGAAATTTGGGATTTCTTGGCCAGTAGATATCGAACCACTGGACTTGCTCATTACTTTCAGTTATGGACTACACTTCATAATCTGAAACAAGAATCTGGTCAATCTATGAATGATTTTCTTGCTCAAGTTCAACTGATTTGGAATCAACTATCTCAGGCTAAAATAAGTGAAGATCATCTTCATCTTATTCAAGTTCTCATGGCTCTCCGACCTGAATATGAAGCTGTCCAAGCCTCTCTACTGCACCGACATCCTCTTTCTACATTGGATATGGCTATACAAGAAATCATTTTCGAAGAAACTCGCCTCAATCTTGACAAAACCTCGAATTTTGAAATTGCTCTTGCAACTACTCGTTCCTCATATCAGAAATCTAGCCACAACTTTTGTAAGAATTACAATAAAACTGGTCATGTTTTTGTTAATTGTCCAACTATCGAATGCAGATATTGTCATGCTCTTGGCCATATTCTTGAGAATTGCCCGACTCGTCCTCCATGAACAAAAGGTGTGGTCTTTAAACCCAAAACTGTCTCGAAGCCTGGCCTTCCTTCTGTATTCGCTGCTACCATTGACGGTTCTGCTGCCATCACTATGAGTGATCTTGAAGCACTATTCAAACAGGTTATCTCTTCCAATTCATGTACTGCCATGTCTGTCACTCCAGGTACCTCGCATTGGCTCTATGACTCTGCCTGTTGTAACCATATGACTAATAATGCTAACCTGTTGTCTTCTACCTCACCGAATTCTTCCCTACCACATATCCACACTGCCAATGGTAGCAAAATGAATATCACTCAGACTGGTCATGCATCTACCTCCAATCTTAGTCTTCCTGAAACCTACTATATCCCTAATTTAGGCCTCAATCTTATCTCTATTGGTCAGTTGTGTGAACAAGGGCTGAATGTTAACTTTTCCCCTTCTTATTGTTAGGTATAGGATCCACAAACGGGACAGATTCTTGGGACAGGTCGCAGGGTGGGTCGATTATTTGAACTTGTCTCTCTTCATCTTCCTCAGAAATTTCTATCTGCTGCTACAACTACCAACTCTTCTATTCACCAATGGCATCTTCGTCTTGGTCATGCCTTAGCTAGCAAAATTCAATCTTTAATTTCTCGTGGCTTGTTAGGATCTATAAAATTTGAGTCATTTAATTGCTTACATTGTCAGCTTGCAAAACAACCAGCGTTGTCTTTCAATCTTAGCAATTCCATTTCAGAGAGTCCTTTTGACTTAATTCATTCGGACATTTGGGGTCCTTCCCTTATTTCTTCAATAAATGGTTTTCGTTATTTTGTGTTGTTCATTGATGATTATCCTCGTTTTACATGGATATATTTTTTGAAAAATCGCTCTGAATTACCATAAATTTACACTTCATTCGCTAATATGATTAAAACTCAATTCTCTTATACTATTAAAATTCTTTGAACAGATAATGCTATGGAATATAGGGATTCTTCCTTACTCCAATTTCTCAGTCAACAAGGTACTTTGGTTCAACGTTCTTATCCTCACACTTCCCAATAAAATGGACGAGCTGAAGACAAACATCGTCACATACTTGACTCTGTTCGTGCTCTTCTTCTTTCTGCCTCTTATCCCGAAAAATTTTGGGGTGAAGCCGCTCTTACTGCAGTCTACAACATTAATCGAGTCCCTACCTTAGTTCTCCAAAATTTATCCCCTTTTGAAAAATTGTTTAGTAAGCTTCCTCACTATTCTCTACTTAAACCTTTTGGTTGTGCCTGTTTTGTTCTTCTACAACCCCATGAACGTACAAAATTAGAACCACGTGCTCATTTATGTTGTTTTCTTGGATATGGTATTGAACACAAAGGGTATCGTTGTTGGGATCCTATTACCAATAGACTTCGCATATCTCGTTATGTTACCTTCTAGGAAAATACCATGTTCTCATCTCTTTCTAAATTTCACCACTTTGTTAATGTTGACTCTATGTTTTTCACTGATTCCTTCGTTGAGTTATTTCCAAGTTCTAACATAGAAAATTCTGATACGCTCAATATTAGGCCTTCCACACCTGCTCCTAGTGATTCTGCTCCCGCTGTTGATCCTGAACCTGTTGATCCTCCACTTATCCTTGACACCACTCTTCGTCATTCCACCCGGGTAAGAGAAACTCCTCATTATCTTACTGATTTCCATTGTTATTCTGCTATTGCCACCATTCATAAGCCTCGCTCTTATCGTGAGGCAAGTACTGACCCTCTTTGGCAGAAAGCTATGTCTGAAGAACTTCAAGCTTTAGAGAGAACTCATACCTGGGACTTAGTTGATCTTCCTCCTCATAAGTCCCCTATTGGCTGCAAATGGATTTATAAAATCAAGACTCGTTCTGATGGGTCCATTGAGCACAAAGGTTACACTCAAGAATATGGGATCAATTATGAAGAAACTTTCGCTCCGGTTGCTCGATTAACATCAGTCCATAGTTTATTAGCTATTGCTGCAGTTCACAAATGGAAGCTTTTCCAGATGGATGTCAAAAATGCGTTCCTCTATGGTGATTTATCCGAAGAGGTGTATATGCATCCTCCCCATGGCTATCATTCTCCTCATAAGGTCTGCAAGCTCTGACGAGCTTTGTATGGCTTAAAACAAGCTCCTCGAGCCTGGTTTGCCAAATTTAGTTCTACTCTTGCTCAACTTGGCTTTATCTCTAGTCCACACGATTCTGCATTGTTCGTTTGTCAAACTGACCATGGTATTGTACTTCTGCTACTTTATGTTGATGATATGATCATAACAGGGAATGATATATCTGGTATCTCCAAATTACAATATTTTCTCAGTCAATGTTTTGAAATGAAGGACCTTGGCCATCTCAGTTATTTTTTGGGTCTTGAAGTTTCTCATACTTCTGAAGGTTATTATCTCTCTCAAGCTAAGTATGCATCTGATCTACTTTCTCGAGCAGGCATTACTAATGGTAAAACTATATCAACCCCATTGGAACTCAATTGCAAACTTACTCCTCTCGATGGCACTCCTTTTGATGATCCTACCTTATATCGATAACTTGTTAGTAGTCTTGTTTATCTCACTGTTACTCGCCCTAATATCTCATATGCAGTTCATTTAGTCAGTCAGTTCATGTCTGCCCCTCGCTCATTGCATTTTTTTACAGTTCTTCGGATACTTCGCTATATTAAAGGCACTCTTTTTCATGGTCTCCATTTTTCTGCTCACTCCTCTTTGGTGTTATCTGGCTACTCTGATGCTGATTGGGCTGGTGATCCCACAGATCATCGTTCTACTACTGGTTATTATTTTTTCTTAGGCGATTCTCTTATCTCTTGGTGTAGTAAAAAGCAAACAGTCGTTGCTCGTTCCAGCACCGAATCTGAGTATCGTGCTCTAGCTGATGCTACATCTGAATTACTTTGGTTACACTGGTTGTTATCTGATATGGGTGTCCCAAAATCTTCTGCTACTATGCTTCATTGTGATAATCAAAGTGCTATACAGATCTCTCATAATGACGTTTTTCATGAGCGTACCAAACACATTGAACTTGATTGCCATTTTGTTCGTCATCATGTTACTCAGGGCACCATACTTTTGGTTCCCATCTCCTTTGCTAACCAAGCTGCTGATATCTTCACCAAAACCCATCCACCCACACGTTTTTGAGATTTACTAAGCAAACTCAAGTTGGCATCCACTATGCCATCTTGAGTTTGAGGGGGGGGGGGTGTTAACGTGATTATAGGAATCAATAACATCAGTTGCCTAATTCTATGATGTAAATAGGCAGATTTTTAGGAAGTATTTTTAGAATGTGTATATCACAAGCATTGACAGCTTTTCTTTCCTCTATGATGTAAATAGGTAGATCTTTAGGAAGCCCTATTCTTTCTTTCCTATTCTAATCATCGGACTCTTGTATAAATATCAGTCTTCATTGTACAAAAGAAATATACAAAAAAAATTCCTTTTCCTTTATCAGTCGGCACAAGAAAGAAATTATATGTGTAGAGAATTTGAGTTCACATGGGTCGGTTTAGTGGTGCAGTATCTCATCAAGTTTCTATGCGACAATATTTCATTGTCGAAATTTTTGTAATTCTCGTAAGACACCATCTCAAATTCTCTTGATATTTTCATATCTCTCGAAGCCATGCAAGAAATTACTTTCGAATCTAATGTGATATAAAAATACCTTATAATTTTACTAAAAAAAATCTCTCTCTTTTCATGGATATTTATACAAAATAAAGCTATTTATAGAAGATCCGTACATGGATTGACTGTCAAAATGAGCTTTACAATGTCATCTATCTACATTGTAGACACAATTCATTCTATTCAATTTTGATAGTTCAATTAGTCGGCAGTGATGAGCTTTACAATGTGGCAAATCTGGCAATTTTTGTAGGGAAGCTTTAGAGCTGCATTGTGTCTTTCAAATGGAAGAGCCAAAAAACTAGAATGTGACTTATGCTCGATTTAATTAATAATTGTTGCAAAAGAAATAAAAGATAATATTACTATCGCTACTTGCCGACATATTCTTTTTTGTCATTTTTTTTAATATATTTATGCTATAAAAAATAAAAAAAAATTACAATTCATGATTTCACCCTTAATGCAACTTAGGTTTTAGATGCTAAATAAAAAAATTATGTTCGAAAACAAAAATTAAAATAAACATTGGAAGCAATATGAGAATTGCCCCCAAAATTTTTTTCTCTTCACAGGTCATTATAAGTAGCTGACTAGCTGTCTATACCATATATTGAAAACACTAGCTTACGAATTTTATAATTAAAATTCTAGATTAACTTGAACTAAAAGCAACCAAACATCATATTAGCAAAACAAAAACCCTTCAAAATCTCCTCGTAAACAGAAAATCAACGCTAAATGGTTAATATATTTCATTCAAATTCGAGTTATTTGTTACATAAAACAATTAATTAAACAAGCAAAACTACAACTTCTACAACAAGAAATAGATGAATTGATAGAATAATCTTCCTGAATCTCGAACAATCAATATATATGATATTTTTATGCCCTGCTTCAGACCCTGAAAATATGAATAATTAAAACCCAAGATAAGACGCAAATATTATCTTAATAAAAGACCTAAAGCAACAAAGTTCAGCTCTTGAATGATGAGTTATGGCAGTACTTACTGTTGATAAGAGATGTTTATAACACCAGAATTAAGGTCTGCAATGGAGGAAAAAGCTTCTTGTGACAAGTCAATTGTACCCCTACAATCAGGAGGGCGGCAATAGTCTACAATCTTCACCACTACACTTCCACTACCCAAACAAGGAGAAGGGGTGCCTTCATTTGTTCCACTAATGCAATTTACTTGATAATATTGGCCACAAGCTCCTCCATCGTTCCATATTGCGTCACTTGCTGCTGCTATCATTACACCTTGGTCCTCATATCCATAACAAGCAGAAGCTACACAATAAAAGGAAGAAGAAGATAGAATGTATAAGAAGATCAGAACAATTGTATATTAAAGCAAATTTGTTGGTGAGATTAAAAAGATTGAAACAATTGTATATCCATGCATGTAAAAGAAATTATTAAGCGTACTAGACACATATATTGGCACACTTAAAATTCTTTTATGCACGTTAAAAAAAAAAAAAAAAAAAGATTTTGAAATGCATACGCGTGTAAATAGTATAGTAGGTAGCTGTGCCACTAGCTTGGGCATGTGCCTGGAAAGAGAAGCTTAGTAAGCTTAGCCATATGGTAATAAAAGCAATAGAAATGCAGGATTGAATTTTCAATGCCATTGTAGAGTTGTAGTATAGCACAAAAAAGAGAAAAGTTTGAATACAATATATAGAATTTGGATATATATTTTCTCAATGATCAAATAGGGTGGAGAGGTATGCTATATATATATGTAGCTTGAGTTTTAAAATGTTGCCGATTACCTTGTTGTAGTAGTGTTCTCTATGTTGTCCTCAGTTTAATAATTCAATTAGTCGGCAATTTGGCTTTTATGGCTTTTACTTAAAACTTTGGAGATGTTGCTACAAGAACAAGTACATGTTCATTCAACCTGCTATCAGAGGAGGGAATGTTCCAGTTTAGTGCAAGATAAGGTCTTGCGTTGAATGGCAATGCTATAATAAGCATTAACTTCTCAATTTCGATAACTTTATAGGACGAGTCTGAAATTGTTGTCTTGATACCCAATTTATAGAATACCAAAGTTGAGATTATTGTATGGAACCAATTTATGCTCTATATATATATATATATAGAGACAGAGATAAAGATAAGTGTTGTGGCTAGTTACGTTAGATATTTTTACCAAAATGCTCTTTAGTTTTAATTTTTTTCACATAATTATTAATTTTTTAAGGTTATCGATATTTAAATCTTTATATGATAGATTCACATGTGTATATTTTAAATTTTAGATTTCAAAAAAAATTGAATTTTCAAACAAAAAAAGAATAAAATTCAAAAACATTTTAAAAAATTCACTAAATTATTAATTTTTTTAAGGCTACAAATGTTTAAATTTTTATACGATGGGCTTATCCATGCATAACTTAAGTTTTAGATTCAAAAAGTTTTGAATTTTCAATCAAAAAAAAGAATAAAATTCAAAAAATTATAATTTTTTAAATTAGATTATTAAATTTTTTTTTATAGACTATGAATGTTTAAATCCTTATACGACTTATGTGCAACTTAGGTTTTAGATTTCAAAACATAAAAAATTGAATTTAAAAAAAAAAGGGTAAAATGGGCTTTGTGCACACCAGCGACTACGATACATGTCGCTAGCAGTGGCATGTATTCTTATCCATACCTTAAGGCTTCAATACTAAGTAGGAAACTTTTTTTTGTAGCAGTCCATTATGTGAATAATAGCATCATGAAGAAGAAATTTTTTTGACCTCTATTTTCTGTTTGGGATAAGAATAAAAAAAAATACCATGTGATTTAGCATGTTTTCACATATAATAGATATTTTGTGACTATAAAAAACTAGGATACTGTCAAAGTCTTTGTACTTTATATAAACTCAATCTCTTAGCTGTTGTTGTTATCTTAGTATCTTCTATATCTATACTAGTGTATATATATTGCAACGTACAACTAAATATAGAAGTGAGGTTTTTCACTACTCTTATAATAGTTTCATGGTATCAGAGCTCCATTTGGTCTAACAACCATTTGATCCCATAGGTGACAATTCAAGCTTAAATACTTTTATCACACGAGCAACGCCAAGCTCCTTTATCCAATCACTTCCAAAAGGCGCCCATCAATTACTTGTAAAGTTAAATTCTACTAATTATCTACTTTGGCGAGCTCAATTGTTGCCATTGTTAAACAGTTATGACTTTGCAAGCCATATTTATGGCTTCTCTATTTCGCTAACACAAACGCTTGAGAGTGGATAGATCAATCTAGCCTTTTATTTCAAAATTAGTTTTGTCAAGACCAACACATGTTGAGTTGGATAGTGGGTTCCATCTCTGAAGCATTCATACCCTAAATCATTGGTGTCAAGACTACCTTTGAAACATAGGATAAATTAGCCAGTTCTTATGCTGCTGGTTCCAAGGCTCAACCGAGAACAATAAAATCTCATTTTTTCTATCTTATAAAAGAATCATCGGAAACCATTGCCTAGTACACTCAACAAGACAAAGCAATGTTTGATCAACTCGCTGCCCTTAACTACCCCATTTTAGATTCTAATCTTTTCCAAATGATTCTCAATGGGTTGAATGCATCTTATAGGCCATTCATTTGGTCGTTACAATAAAAGGCATAAGATATTACTTAGGATGAGTTATATTGTCTTCTTGATCTTCAAAACGACATTAACATTATTGTAGCACCATCTGCTCATGTTGCTACCACTCAAAATCGTAGAGGTCGCTCCTCTTTTGGAACTCGCTATTGAGGAGGTAGATTCACATGTGGCAGGCATCGATAATAGAATGGTGGTGATCGCTAAACTCCACATTAGGTTTTGAATAATTCATATTCCGATACTTATATTCAATGCCACAATTGCTTTGGGTTTGGTCACTTTGCCCATCAGTACCCAACACCAAAGATAAAGGGAATGCAAAGACACCAACCTCCTTACATTTCCATCACAAGCCCACCTCCAACCTTGTTGCCTCTACATCAAATCCTCGCCATCAACAATGGATTCTTAATAGTGGTGCCACCTATCATCTCACCTCTAATCTTGATAATTTGTCACTCTATTATGATTACACTGGTGATGATGCAGTTCGAATTAGCAATGGTAAATCTCTTTCTATTACTCACAAAGGCAATGCTCTTATTCATACCTCAAATCATTCTTTTGTCATGGATCCTATTCTTCGAGTTCCTGATTCATGCAATAATTTATTATCTATTTATTCTTTTTATAATGCCAACAATATTTCAATTGAATTTTTCCTTGATCATTTTCTTATTAAGGATATCCCAATGAGGAGGCTCCTTCATTCCAGCCCGAGTGATAATGACTTATACCCTTTTCATTTGCAATTTCTAAAAAGTACAAGCCCACAATCTACTGCATTTCTTGCATCTACTTTTGATCAATGGCACAATATTTTTGTTCACGCTAATAATGTCACTGTTCAAAAAATAATCAATAAATTTCATTTACCTACTATGTCACGACCCAAAACAGGGGCATGACCGGCGTTAGGGAACGAGAATTCTTTCGAATCTAGAACCCATAGCAAGCCTTAAAATAAAGTAAAACATGCAATAATAATAACATAATTAAAATATTTTACAACAGAAACAAAATCATAAATAAGATAAAGTAAATATCCACCAATGGATTTAAATAAACAACTCATCTCATATAAATGATATCTTTTAAATACAAATCTTAGTTCAAATATTTAAAATACATAACTCACACAAATATAATACATAAACCCCACAACTATTTACAACTACTACAGTGTTTAGATTATAAAATAAACTCAGGTAAGTAGTTTACATAGTGAAGCTGGGGCGGAAGAAATCCGGCATAAAGGTCTGCTACTAAGGTCTGAAGACGATGACTCTCCTGAAAAATAGTCAACGGAGGGGAATCAGACCTCAATGAGTGAATTGTTATAATATATATACATGCATAGCTAAATGAAAAATGCACACATTCAATAGTATATATAATAAATAAATATACAGGTAAAATCTCACAGATGTAGCAAAATCATTTTATATATTTACTAAAAATCACTGTTTATGAAGGATCAAATAGAACCCTAGAAAATCGCAACCTTAAACAGTGTTAGACAACACTCTAGCCATACATGCTTACTTATTCCAAATATATTCACTTATTCCATTTGGATAGTAGACTGGCCCCGAGACATTAAGTCAACCGAGCTCCAGTAGTCTGACTATCAGTGTGATTGGCCCTGAGACACTTGGCCAACCGAGCTCCAGTAATCACACTCTCAAATCACATCTCACATCAAATTAAATCAATCCAATCAATATCCGCCAATAGGTTAGTAATATAGCCTAAATGCTATCAGCGTACCGGTACGTACTCAGTCCTAGTGCTGCCCACTAGGTAGCACATTCTATTGATATCCTTCATTTATTATTTAAAACATACATTCATAAATAAATGATGCATGAGATTGAATAAAATAGCAACATAAACCATAAATATACTAGAAATATACAAATAATAAACCAGGTATATTCCGAGTATATATACGTCAAATAAATTCATTTAAATTACAAATAAACTAGAAATAAACCATGAATATACCTAAAAACATTTTAAGAATAATTTATTAATAAAACATGCATATAGTTTAACATATACCAAAAATATACCAAAATAAACCTAGGTAATTATTAAACCATATATGCATATTTTATACAAATAAAACATACATTTCTAAAAACATGCATCCTAGAACACGTATATATAAAATAACAACTCAATGTTATTGCGCTCCTCGAGATGGGTCCGATGGGTTTGGTCCACTAGGCCTTGGTCTTAGCGCAACTAAACAAACAAACGATAACAGGAAATCAGAATAATTCTAGCGGAAATTCTAAAGACTCGATCTAGAATCTTAGACATAGAATTAGAATAGGAAATTTGATCGGACATCACTTTTTACGAGAATTCTACCAAAAATCTGATAGAACCTCCCCTGTAAAACGGACATCTCTCTACTCAAAGAGTATAGCCGGTCCTACAAAGAAATACACTTCGAATATGCACAGAACACAATCCCTCGGTCGGACTCCAAATTACAATTCATCGACCAAGGTCCACAATTCACAAAATAATTACAAAAATACCGAAAATGCCCTTTAACACACAAAACATAGCAATTTAGTTATTCAAACGCTAAAAATATTTATTTTACCGTTATATACATAAAAACCCTAATTTTAAATAAAATATTATTAAAAATCGGTAATTCTTAATAAATTCATAAATAATGACCAAAATACATTTTATAAATCCAAATTACATAATTAACCCCAAAACTTACTAAAAATCGATAAAAACTCATTTATTTAGAAAAATCGTATATTATATATAATTTGAAAATAATTTACGAAAAATAGTTTTAATTAGTTAAAAATACTAAATCATTTGTAGAAATCATTTTTATACCTTAAATAACTATTAAAAACCAATTTAATTACATTTTTAGCCAATTTAGTGTCAAATTACCAAAATACCCCTATTTATGTAAATTCACTAAAATTAAGAAAAAATTCACCGAAAATAGTATAATTACTCAAAATTAATTTTCTCAACATATAATTCAATAATACCAATAAATATACTCAATTAACCAATTAATTTCACTAAAACACATAATTAACCTAAATTTCCAAAAATTACATAAACTAAATAAATTCCAAATAATATTATAAAATTAAAAAAAATTAAAAATAAATTTCTAAAATTCATTTTAACACCTATAAACACCATAAAACACAATTTCACAATTTAATTAATTAATTTTCGAAAATTAGAAAATATTAATAAAATAATAAAAAATTCACAAAAATCAAAATAATTCTCAAAAATTCTAAAAAAATTCACAGAGGTAGATTAAGCTACAAGGATCAATTTTTGTGAAGGGAGTTTGCATGAATCATTCAAATCGAAGCTCAAAAAACCCTAAATGGCTGAAATTGCAAAATCAAAACCTATGGAAATCTAGACTATTTTAAGTGAAAGAAAGCTTGGAAATGGACTCATCGGAGCTCAAGGAGAAGATAGAGACCGGCGGTTTCGAATTTAGTGGTCGGAAACGTGATAATCGACGGTGACTCAAGTTTCGGCTTCTTTTGGAAAAATCCGGCCAAACACGCTGGAGAAGGAGGTAGCAGGCGGCGGAGCAAGCTAGAAGTGGTGGTGGCACGCTGGGAGGCACACCGACGGTGAGGAAACGGGACTTGCAGCGGTGGAAATGGAGGAAGGCGATCAGGAAGGGGGGAAGAAGGGTCGATGGCACAAGTTGTAAATTTACTAACTTTATATATATATATATATATATATATATATATATATATATATATATATAACTTTAACAATTAAATATTATAATACAATAATATCATACTCAAATTAATCTTACACCACTTGTTATAAACACATATATACATATACATATATATATATATATATATTTTATATATATATATATTTCATATGTTAATTAAAAATAAAACTATATATAATATACATAAATAAAATTAATAAACCCTAAATGTTAAATGAATATATATATATATATATATATATGTTAATATGAAAAAGATAATCATGCATGATAACATACAATTTAATAAAACAAGCTAAGGTGAATAAATAATTAATTATTTAGGTCTTATTTTCCCAAAAATGTAAATCTCGGAAAAATTTTACGTAAATCCCTTAAAATACTTAAAATAAATAAAAAATGACTTTAATAAAAAATAAACTAATTAAATAATCAAATATATATATATATAAAAATTATTAACACTGCATATCCCGATGCAGTTTAAAATTATTTAAAAACTCGGGATATTACATACTAGTTCCAATTTAAGTAGTTTGGCTTGTCATGCTTGTAATATTAGCAAGAGTCATCATCTATCATTTTCTTTATCTCACTAGAAAGCACAAAAACCATTAGAATTATTTTGTTATGATGTTTGGGGACCTTCCCCTATTCTTGCAATAGATGGTAGTCGGTACTATGTGCTATTTTATTGTAACAACCCTAATTTTTAAATTATTTTAATATATATTGAGATATGCAATGTTAATAAATTTAAAAGTTATATTTATTTATGTTATTATTTTATGGTTAAATTATATTTTCTATGTAAATATTTTATTTTAGAAACTTATTATTTTAATTTTAAATGTTATATATATATATATATATATATATATATATAATATAGTATATATAATTTATCTCTCTCTCTCTCTCTCTCTCTCCTCTCTCTCTCTCTCTCTGTGTGTGTGTGTGTGCGTGTGTGTGTGTGTGTGTGTGTGCATATTATATTGTGTGGTGGAGAATTTTTTTTACATAAAGTTATATTATATAATTATAATATAAAGTATAATATATATATATATATATAATATATATATATATATATATATATATATATATATATATATATATATTTATATATATATATATATATATATATATATATATATACTATATATACATACAAAAAAAAAAAATCGAAGACAATCATAAACACACAAAAGCTCTTCCTCCTGCACGTCCCGATCTTCTCTTGTCAAAGTGCCTCCCCGTTCTTCACTTGTAATATTCCGTGTTTTTAAATATTTTTATACTGTACCGGGATATGCAGTGTTAATAAATTTTGAATATATATATATACGATATTTTTACGAGTGATGTGTATTTAAAACCTATTTTAAATACTGTGTTTTATTTACAGTGCTTTACGTAAAATTTTCCCGGGACTTGCATTTTCGGGAAAATTTTCACGTAAATATTTTAATATTAATTATTTTAAATACATTTTCGGACTTGCATGAACTCATACGTATTTTTAAATTACTAAATAAGCCTACGTGTGTAAATATTTATTTAATTAGGGTTTAATATATATTACCCTAATATTTTATTATTTGTTTATTAATTTATTGTTATTTAATTATTTTATTTATATTAAATTATTAAAATTATTTTATTATTATTTTATTATTTTTCTTTTTCTTTTTTCTTTTTCTTTTCTTTCTTTTTCTTTTTTCTTCTTCTTCTTCTTCTTCCTTCTTCCCGTGCGCGCCCGACCACCACCCCTCACCACCGTCTGTCACGCCGATCACCTATCGTCGGTGTGCCTCCCAGCTTTCCACTATCGTTCCCAGCCGTCCCCCGCCGCCAGCAGCTTCCTTCCCCAGCGTCGGCGAGCTATTTCTACCATTTTGGCCGAAATCTTCCTCCTCGTCGTTTCTTCCTCTTCCGGCCACCGTTTTCGACACCGCCGGTCTCTTTCTTCTCCTTGAGCTCCGGTGAGTGTGATTCTAGCTTTGGTTTGAGCTTAAATGGTCTAGATTTGCTTAGGTTTTGAATTTTCAATTTCGGTCACATTAGGGTTTTGATTTTTTTGAGCTTCGAATTGCTTGATTCATGAAAAATCCCTTCACAAATGTTGATCCTAGTAGCTTAATCTACATTTATGAATTTTTTTGGAATTTTTGGAGATTTTTTGGATTTTTGGGTATATTTTGAATATTTTAATATTATTTTCTAATTTTTAGAAAATTAATTAAATAAATTATGAAATTGGGGTTTATGGTTAAATTAGGTGTTGAAATGAATTATAGGAATTTATTTGGAATTTTTATGAATTTCTATGTATTTATTTTGAATTATTGAAGTTTATGTGATTTTGAGAAATTAGGGTTAATTATGTTTTTAATTGAAATTAATTGGTTAATTGAGTTTAATTATTGATATTATTGATAAATATGTTGAGAAAATTAATTTGGATAATTGTATAATTTTTGGTGAATTTTTGAAGTAATGTAAGTATATTTATATATATAGGGGTATTTGGTAATTTTACCCTAAATTGGCTAAAAATGTAATTTAATTGGTTTTAATAGTTTTTTAAGGTATAAAAATGATTTCTATAAATTATTTAGTATTTTTAACTAATTAAAACTATTTTTCGTGAATTATTTTCAATTATATATATAATAGACGGTTTTTTTAATAAAATGAGTTTTTATCGGTTTTTATAGTGTTTTAAGTTAATTATGTAATTTCTACTTATAAAATGAATTTCTATGTTATAAGGATATTTTTGGTATTTTTAGAATTATTTTGTGTTTGTGGACCCCGGTCGGTAGACTGTAGTTTGAAGTCCGACCGAGGGGTTGTGGATTTGTGTTGAGCCTATTTTTCGAAGTGTGTGTCTTTGCAGGGTTGGCTCTACTCTTTTGAGTAGAGAGATGTCCGTTTTACAAGGGAGGTTCTGTCGGATTTTCGATAGAATTCTCGTAAAACGTGATATCCAATCGAACCCTAATTTTGATTCTGTGTTTAATACTCTAGGTCGAAATTCTAGGATTTCTATTAGGTTTATTCTGATGTCAGTTATTTATTGCTTGTTTAGTTGCGCCGAGACGAGGGCTAGTGGACTAGGCCCGTCGGACCCGTCTCGTGGAGCGCACTAGGTGAGTTACTATACTATATATATATGCTTAGGATGCATGATTTAGAAATATACGTTTTATTTTAATTAAAAATGCATAAATAATGTGATTTGTATTTAAGTATATTTTTGGTTTATTTTTAGTTTATTTTTGGTATATATTAAATTATATGCATGTTTTGTAAATAAATTATATTTAAAATGTTTTTAAATATATTTCTAGCTTAATTTATAATTTGATTGGATTCATTTGACATATATATACTCGAAATATACCTGGTTTACTTTGGTATATTTCCGGTATATATATGGTTTATATTGTTATTTCAATTAAATTCATGCATCATTTATTTTGTGAATGAATGATTTATATTATTAATAAAGGATATCAATAGAACGTGCTACCTAGTGGGCAGAACTAGGACCGAGTACGTACCGGTACGCCTATAGTATTTAGGCTATATTACTAACTATTTTGTGGATATTGATTGGTTATGATTATTTGATGTGTGAGATATGGTTTGGAGGTGTGAATGCTAGAGCTCAGTTGACCAAGTGTCTCGGGGCCAATCACACAGGCAGTCAGACTGCTAGAGCTCGGTTGACTTAGTGTCTCGGGGCCAGTCTACTGTCTAAATGGATTAAGTGGATATATTTGGAATAAGTGAGCCTGTATGGCATAGAGTGTTGGTCTAACACTATTTCTGAGGTTGCGATATTCTAGGGTTCTATGTGATCCTTCATAAACTGTGATTTTCAATAAAATATATAAAAATGATTTTACTGCATCTGTGTGAATTTTCCTGTATATATACATATTAGATATGTATTATTGACTGTATGCATTGTCATTTAGTATGCATGTATATATATTATAGTAATTCACTCAGTGAGGTCTAACTCCCCTCCGTTGACTATTTTTCAGGAGAGTCAACATCTTCAGACCTCAGTAGCAGGTCGATACACCGGATTTCTTCCGCCCCGCTTCTTTGTGTAAATTATTTACTTGAGTCTATTTTTATATTCTAGACACTGCAGTAGTTGTGAATTAAAATGTGGGATTTCATGTATTTTATTTAAAGAGATGTATTATATTGAAACTGGATTTGTATTTAAAGATATATATGTGATGAGTTGAGATTTGATTTAAATCCAAAGATGAGAATGTTATTATTATATTTATGATTTTTATTTCCGCTGCATTTAATATTGTTATTATTATTGCATGTTTATTTATTTTTAGGCTTGCTATAGGTTCCGGATTCGAAAGAATTCCCGTTCCCTAGCGCCGGTCATGGCCCCTGTTTTGGGTCGTGACATCACTGGACTACCACCTTCCTCTTCCAGCCTTGCCACCGCCTTCCTCCCCTTCTCCGGCGCTGGCAGCAGCTCGATAGCAATAGTGGCAGGTAAGTTGGGTTTTCCGACCAATCTTTCTCCTCTAGCCACCATTTCAAGCATTTCCAATCTCTGTCAACTCCCTAAGCTGCCAACCAAGTTCATTCCATGCTTCGTTTAAGCTTAAATCTGATCGTTTGTGAGTTTTCTCGATTTTTCGGTTTTGACCTATTATGTTTTTTTATTTTTTTTGAGTTTATTTTGGGTTGATTTATGCAAAATCCCTTTACAAACTTTGATTCTAGTAGCTTAATCTTCATGAATATATTTTTATTTTAATTTTTGGAATTTATTTGAATTTTGGTTAATTTTTTATTATTTTATTATTATTTATTTAATTTTTGTAAATTAATTATTTAAATTATAAAATTGGTTGATTTAGTGTTATTATGAGTTATTATTAATTTTAGTGTTGAGAAATTAATTTTTGAAAATATTATGCAATTTTTATAATATTTTTAGTTTATGTGAATATTGAAAAATTAGGTTAAATATGTATTTTTGTTGAAATTTATTGGTTAAATATGTATTTTAGATGATATTAGTATATTATATGTTGATAAAATAATTTTAATGATTTTATAGAATTTTTTGAGGAATATTAGTTATATTATGTGTATTTTGAATTATTAGGGTAATTGTGTAATTTTGTTAAAATTATCGTTAAATATTATATTTTAATCGATTTTAGAATTATTTAAGGTAATAAAATGATTTTTATAAATTATTTACTATTTTTGACTAATTAATACTAATTTTCTAAAAATTTTTTCTAATAATATATAATTTACTAAATTGGTAATTAAATGGGTCTTTAATTACTTTTAATATATATTTAGGATATTTTAGCTATTTGAATATATAAACTGGATTTTTACTATTTAATATTGAATTATTGAGAAATTTGATTTTTAATAATATTATATTATTATTTTGGGATTTTTATTTAATTATTGTGAAAATAATTATTTTTAGTGTTTTAATATTTAAATACGCTATATTTTGATATTTCGTGGAATTTATTGATTTTTAATATATTTATTATATTATTTGATTTTTGGTGGAATTGTGTAGTTCGGGTTCTCAACTTAAGATGTTGTATATTCTGAGTTTAGAAGTATGTTTTCTTGCAGGATTGACTCTACTTTTTAGTAGAGAGATGTCCGTTTTACAGAGGAAGCTCTGCCAAATTTTTGGTAGAATTCTTGTAAAACGTGATGTCGCTTCAATCTTGAGTTTTCAGTTTTGTTTGAATTCCGTATTCCTATATCGAGTCTCTTTAGAAATTTAAGTTAGCTTTATTCTGATTGACGTTATTATTTTATTGCTTAGTTGCGCTGAGACTGAGCCCTAGTGGACTAGGCTCGTCGAACCAGTCTCGAGGAGCGCAAACTTGTGAGTTATTATTTTATATATACATCGTATTTAGGTTGCATGTTTAAGTATATATTCATGTTTTGATTTGTATTTATTCATAATTATTTTATTAAATGTTCAAGTATATTCTAGGTATATTGCTAGTTTATTTTAGGTATATTTCTAAATAAATGCATGTTTTACTTTCGATATATACTTAGCATATATTTAATATATTATTGGTTTATTTTTTATATATTTCATGGTTGATTTGAATTTATTTGGCATATATATACTTGAAATATACTTAGTCTATTTTAGGTATATTTCTGGTATATATATGGTTTATTTTGCTATTATGATTGTCATTCTACATTATTTATTTTCTCGTATGAATGCTTTATTTAAATGAAGGATATCGATAGAATGTGCTACCTAGTGGGTAGCACTAGGACCGTGTATGTACCGGTGCGATAGATGTAGGGTTGAGTGGGGATTATTTATGGTAATTATGATTTGAATGAGAATGATTTGATTGATTGATTTGATTGAGATATTGATATGATTGAATAGTGTGATTGCTAGAGCTCAGTTGACCTAGTGTCTCGGGGCCAATTACACTGACAGTCAAACTGTTGGAGCTCGGTTAACTTAGTGTCTTGGGGCCCAGTCTACTATCCATATGGAATAAGTGAATATATTTGGAATGAAGTGAGCCTGTATGGCTAGAGATAGTTATTGTTGATCAAGGTTGCGATTAAATATGGTTCTATTTGATCCTTCATAAATAAATGATTTTTCAATATTATTATATATAAAGTGATTTTCAGCATCTGTGTGAAATGATTGTATATATATTTATTTTATATGAATGATTGATTGCATTGGACATTAGGAAATGCATGTATATATATTATAACAATTCACTCAGTAAGGTCTGACTCCCTTTAGTTGATTTTTTAGGAGATTCTTTTTCTTCAAACCTCAACAATAGGCCTATCCGCTAGATTTCTTTAGCCCTGGCTTGTTTATGTAAACTACTTACCTAATTTTATTTGTACTCTAGAAAACTACAGTAGTGAGTTGTATTTGATTTTTGTTGTATGTTGAATGTAAAATTCAAAGGCCTTTCTCTGAATATTGTGTAATATATTTTATTTTATGATATGACAGATTTTATTTTTATTATATTGGTTTGAGATTTAAATATTAGTGCATATTTTATTTTAATTATTGCATGCTTTTCTTTTTAAGGCTTGCTATGAGTTCTGGACTTGAAAGAATTCCCATTCCCTAGCACCGATCATGACTCCCGGTTTGGGTCATGACAAAGTCGGTATCAGAGCAGAGTTTGTATATGGGCCTAGGTTATTAGAGTTATGGCCCTAGTTTTTCAGAGTCGTGTATTTCTTTGAAACTATTACAGTTTAATTAGGTTCAAGTATGTCTTCGATTAAGAGACGAGCACATGTCACTCCATCGATCGTTAAGGCCGAGGATGATGAGTCCTTTCAGGATGAGGTTTTACCTTCTGAGCCACTAGCGAGGCGCAAAGGTCATGGTAGAGGTAGATCTTGAGGAGCAGCAGGTCACCATAGACAATGAGAGCTATAGGGTAAGGAACTTGTAGAGCTAGAGTATGAGGATGCTCTTATACCTTTAGTTGCACTGCCGATTTAACCTGTCTACCAGCAAGGTATGTCTGACCCTAAGGCAACACAGTTCTACGCTAGAGTTGGTCGTATAGCTTTCGATGGGACATCAGACCCGTTGGATTTTCTTCATGCGATTGAGATGAGGACTAGGACTACTCACACCGAGTACCAGCGGATTATGATTGTAGAGTTATCTATAGAGGGACCAGCCCTGGATTGGTTTATTCAGATGATTCAGCCATACATGACTACCATGACCTGGGCACAGTTCAAAGAGCGATTCATAAGGAGATTCTGCCTAGAGCCACTCCGTATGAGCTATAGACTCAGACTGACAAGTATCACTAGAGGTGACAGATCTATCGAGGACTACACCAAAGAGTTTCTTCGACTCGACATATATGCAGAGGATCTAATGTGAGATCAGTACTTCGCCATCACCACATATGTTACTGGTTTGGCTTTTACTTTTGCTGGGATGCCTACTGCAGGTCTTACTCTAGAGTCAGTGATAGAGTTGGTCAAAGAGATTGAGCTGAGGCTAGTCAGGCAAGGAGCTATGCCTGATTATTACCAATTAGGCACTCAGTCAGGAGGATTTCAGACTACTCCATATTCGAGCTTTCAGATTGGTTCGAGTAGTCAGCAAAGAGGCCCAGTCTAACAAAGCCAGAGACAGCAGCAAAGAGTGCATAGGAGCAGTAGACATGGCTGTGGGGGTCAGCGTAGGCCAATCAGATTTGGGCTAGGTGCTTCAAGTAGCAATAGTGGTTATAGTTCTAGATCAACAGCTAGTGTTTGCCAGACGTGTGGTAGAGTCCATCAGGGACTGTGTTACATGGCGTTGTTGACTTTTTTTTTATACGGATAGATGGGACACTATGCCAAATCATATCCCTATTCTGGTTATCAACCACAGCAGATTTCGCAGTTTCCAGAACAGTCGATCGTTAATGTAGCACTAGTTCCTTTTCAGTTACCTCCAGCTCAACACCCGAGTTCGACTCAGATTGTTGCTTAGCAGGGACGTCGTAAAGGTACCAAAGGAGGTGCCAAAGGTTTTGGCCAGGCTTCTACCAGTCAACAGGGAGATTGAGGTCAGGCTAGAGTTTTCTATCTTACTCAACAGGATGCTCAGGCATCTAATGCAGTCGTGGCAGGTATTATTCCTGTTTATTACCTGGATGCTTAGGTTTTATTTGATCCGGGTGCCACGCATTCCTTTGTATCTCCTTTATTCGCTTCAAAATCTTATTGGCAAGCTTCGAAGATGGTTTTTCCTTTATTTGTCGCCACTCCTCTAAGCAATTCTTTGGACACTGATGTTGTTCTTTTTGGTTGTCTAGTTTTCATTAGAGGTAGAGAATTGCCTGTAGATTTGGTGTTATTGGATGTGATGGAGTTTGATATTATCCTCAGTATGGATTAGTTGTCTCAGCACTATGTCATTGTGGATTGTCAGAGTAAAAAGGTGATTTTCAGAATTCCTGATGAAGAAGAGTTTAAGTTTGTTGGTGATAAGAGTTATACACCTCAGAATCTTATCTCCGCTATCATGACTAGGAATATGTTGAGGAAGGGTTGTTAGGGTTGTTTGGCATTAGTCAGGAATACTTCAGTGGAGAATTTTTCACTCACAAATGTTCATGTTGTCTGTGAGTTTCTTGATGTTTTTCCTAAGGAGTTGCCAAGTTTGCCACCTCATAGAGAGATTGAGTTATATATAGATGTGGTTCCAAGCACTACTCCTATTTTGATACCACCCTACAAAATGGCTCCTACAGAGTTAAAAGAGTTGAAGGAGCAGTTGTAGGAATTATTGGATAAGGGTTTTATTAGACCCAGTGTTTCTTCTTGGGGTGCACCAGTCCTATTTGTGAGGAAGAAGGATGGTACCCTGAGACTATGTATTGACTACAGAGAGCTAAATAAGATGACGATAAAGAACAAGCATCCTCTCTCGAGGATAGATGATTTGTTTAATCAGCTTCAGGGTGCACAATTCTTTTCTAAAATTGATTTGAGGTTGGGTTATCATTAGTCGCGGATCAGTGAAGCTGATGTTCCTATAGCGACATTTCACACTCGTTATGGCTGCTATGAGTTTCTAGTAATGTCATTTGGTTTGACTAACGCACCAGTAGCTTTCATGGATATGATGAATAAGGAATTCAGACCATTGGTGGATTAGTTTATGGTAGTTTTCATTTGTGGATCAGCAGGTAGTCTTGCTTACATTAGTGTAGAGAGGAGACCATAGATTCAAGAGTTACGTGAGTTAGTGGATCAAGGTCTGATGATGAAGATGAGTAGATCTAGTAGACTGCTAGCTCAATTTAAGGTTTGATTTGTGTTGAGAAATAGGATTAAGGCAGCTTAAAGTCGAGATCCTATTCTAGAAGAGCTTGCAGAGAATGTTCAAGCAGGGAAGTTCACTGATTTCACACTTGATGATGAAGGTGTTTTGTGGATCAGTGGTAGATTGTGTATTCCTGATGTGGATAATTTGAGAGAAGAGATCCTTGAGGAAGCACATTCTATAGCCTACAGTGTACATCCAAGTGTTACTAAGATGTACCACAATATCAGAGTCTTATACTAGTAGGATGGACTGAAGAAGGATGTAGCTGATTATGTTGCTAAGTGTTTGACGTGTTAGTAGGTGAAAACTGAACATCAGAAGCCTTTTGGGAAGCTTCAGCCTCTTCCTATTCCTGAGTGGAAGTGGGAAATGATTGCTATAGATTTTGTGGTTGGTTTACCTCATTCCAAGGATGGATACGATTCCATCTGGGTGATAGTGGACAGGTTGACCAAGTCTATACATTTCTTACCCGCGAAAGCCACTTATTTTATAGCCAAATTAGCGAAGCTGCATGTGAAGCATATTGTGTGCCTTCATGGAGTACCTATATCCATTGTGTTTGATAAAGCTTCAGTGTTTACCTCTCATTTTTGGTAGAAGTTATAAGAAGCAATGGGCACCAGGTTGGATTTCGGTACTGCTTTTCATCCTTAGATAGATGGTCAGTTTGAGAGGATGATCCAAACACTGGAAGACATTTTGAGGATGTGTGTTTTGGATTTGGGACGTAGCTGGGATGATCATTTGCTGTTTGTGGAGTTTGCTTATAATAATAGCTACCATAGCAGTATTAGGATGGCACCATATGAGGCTTTGTATGGAAGGAAATGTAGATCCCCTCTGAGTTGGGATAAGATTGGGGAGAAAGCGTTGACTAGACCTAAGATGGTTTAAGATGCTGTAGATAAGGTTGTTATGATTAAGAGAAGATTAAAGACTGCAATTAGTAGATAAAAGAGCTATGCGGATCCGAGATGTAAAGATATGGAGTTCCAGGTAGGAGACTATGTGTTCCTGAAGGTGTCTCCGATGAAGGGTGTGATGAGATTTAGTAGGAAGGGCAAGCTAGCACTGAGGTATATTGGACCATTCGAGATTCTGGAGAGAGTGGGCACTGTTGCATATCGGTTGGCTTTGCCTCTGAGCTTGTCTCAAGTGCATCTAGTGTTCCATATCTCGATGCTAAGGAAGTATATTTCAAACCCTTCGCACATGTTGTAGCCCGATAGCGTGGAAGTGAATGAAGACTTGACTTCGTGGAAGAACCTATTGAGATCATAGACTATCAAGTTTGACAGTTATATACGAAGCAGATTTCGGTGGTGAAGGTGTTGTGGTAAAGCAACAACGTAGAAGAGCACACCTGAGAGACTAAAGCTCAGATGCGAGCTTCTTACCCATATCTCTTTACTCGTTGATTCTTGTAATTATTCTTTCTTTGAATTCAAAGATGAATTCCTATAAGGAGGGGAGACTGTAATAACCCTAATTTTAAAATTATTTTAATATATATTGAGATATGCAGTGGTAATAAATTTAAAAGTTATATTGATTTATTTTATTATTTTGTGGTTCATAATTATTATTTTATGTTTAAATTATATTTCTACGTAAATATTTTATTTTAAAAACTTATTATTTTAAACATTTAATTTACATTATTAATGTTTATTATTTCGGATAGTATTATTTTAATAATATTAATTTATGTGCATTATTATTTCTATTATTATTTTTATCAACTTACATTATTTATTTTATTATTAGATTATTTCATTAAAATTATTGATATTATCATTATTATTTATTATTAAATGTTATTTTATGTGTATATATATTAATATATATGTGTGTTTATATATATATATGTGTGGGTGTGTGGTGGAGAATTTTTTTTTTACATAAAGTTATATTATATAATTATAATATAAAGTATAGTATATATATATACATACATACAAAAAAAAAATCGAAGAAGACAAACATAAACACACAGAAGCTCTTCCTCCCGCACGTCCCGATCATCTCTTGTCGGAGTGCCTCCCTATTCTTCACTGGAATGCCACCTTCCTCTTCTAGCCTTGCCGTCGCCTTCCTCCTCCTCCTCCGATGCCGGCAGCAGCTTGATAGCGACAGTGGTAGCAAGTTGTGTTTTCCGGCCAATCTTCCTCCTCCGATCACCATTTCAAGCATTTCAGATCTCTTTTGACTGCCTGAGGTCCGGCCAAGTTGATTCCAAGCTTTGTTTGAGCATAAACCCGATCATTTGTGAGTTCTCTCGGTTTTTCAGTTTTGACCTATTATATTTTTTATTTTTTTAGTTGATTTTTGGTTGATTTATGTAACCTCCCTTTACAAACTTTGATTCTAGTAGCTTAATCTTCATGAATATATTTTTGTTTTAATTTTTGGAATTTATTTGAATTTTGGTTAATTTTTTTTATTATTTTATTATTATTTATTTAATTTTTGTAAATTAATTATTTCAATTATAAAATTGGTTGATTTAGTGTTATTATGAGTTATTATTAATTTTAGCATTGAGAAATTAATTTTTGAAAATATTATGTAATTTTTATAATATTTTTAGTTTATGTGAATATTGAAAAATTAGGTTAAATATGTATTTTTGTTGAAATTATTGGTTAAATATGTATTTTAGATTATATTAGTATACTATATGTTGATAAAATAATTTTAATGATTTTATAGAATTTTTGAGGAATATTAGTTATATTATGTGTATTTTGAATTACTAGGGTAATTGTGTTTTTTTTATTAAAATTATCGTTAAATATTATATTTTAATTGGTTTACGAATTATTTAAGGTAATAAAATGATTTTTATAAATTATTTACTTTTTTTGACTAATTAATACTAATTTTCTAAAATTGTTTTCAAATAATATATAATTTACTAAATTGGTAATTAAATGGGGTTTTAATTACTTTTAATATATATTTAGGCTATTTTATCTATTTGAATATATAAAGTGAATTTTTACTATTTAATATTGAATTATTGAGAAATTTGATTTTTAATAATATTATATTATTATTTTGGGATTTTTATTTAATTATTGTGAAAATAATTATTTTTAGTGTTTTAATGTTTAAATATGCTATATTTTGATATTTTATGGAATTTATTGATTTTAATATATTTATTATATTATTTGATTTTTGGTGCAATTGTGGACTTCGGTTGGGAATTGTGTAGTTCGGGGTCCCAACTAAAGACGTTGTATATTCTGAGTTTAGAAGTGTGTTTTCATGCAGGATTGACTCTACTTTTTAATAGAGAGATGTCCGTTTTACAGATGAAACTCTACCAAATTTTCGATAGAATTCTTGTAAAATGTGACGGCACGTCAATCCTGAGTTTTTGGTTTTGTTTGAATTATGTATTCCTGGATCAAGACTCTTTAGAAATTTAAGTTAGCTTTATTCTAATTGTCTTTATTATTTTATTGTTTAGTTGCGCCGAGACTGAGACCTAGTGGATCTGGTCCGTCGAACTAGTCTCGAGGAGCGCAAACTTATGAATTGTTATTTTATATATACGTCGCATCTAGGTTGCATGTTTTAGTATGTGTTCATGTTTTGATTTGCATTTATTCATAATTGTTTTATTAAATGTTTAAGTATATTTTAGGTATATTTCTAAATAAATGCATTTTTTACTTTCGATATATACTTAGCATGTTTTTAATATATTATTGGTTTATTTTTTATATATTTCATGGTTGATTTGAATTTACTTGGCATATATATACTTGAAATACACTTAGTCTATTTTAGGTATATTTCTAGTATATATATGATTTATTTTTCTATTATGAATGTCATTCTACAATATTTATTTTCCCGTATGAATGTTTTATTTAAATGAAGGATATCGATAGAACGTGCTACCTAGTGGATAACACTATGACCGTGTATGTACCGGTGCGATAGATGTAGGGTTGAGTAGAGATTATTTATGGTAATTATGATTTGATTGATTGAGATATTGATATGAATGAACAGTGTGATTGCTGGAGCTCAGTTGACCTAGTGTCTCGGGGCCAATCACACTGACAGTCAGACTGCTAGAGCTCGGTTGACTTGGTGTCTTAAGACCAGTCTACTGTCCATATGGAATAAGTGAATTTATTTGGAATTAAATGAACTTGTATGGCTAGAAAGAGTTATTGTTGACCGAGGTTGCAATTAAATGGGGTTTTATTTGATCCTTCATAAACAAATGATTTTTTAGTATTATTATATATAAAGTGATTTTCAGCATCTGTATGAAGTGCTTGTATATATATTTATTATATATGAATGATTAATTGCATTTGACATTAGGCAATGCATGTATATATATTATAACAATTCACTCAGTGAGGTCTGACTCCCCTCAATTAATTTTTTAGGAGATTTTTCTTCTTTAGACCTCAACAGTAGGCCCATCTGCTGGATTTCTTTAGTCCCAACTTGTTTATGTAAACTACTTACCTTATTTTATTTGTATTCTAGAAAACTGCAATAGTGAGTTGTATTTTGTTTTTGTTGTTTGTTGAATGTAAAATCCAAAGGTCTTTCTCTGTATATTGTGTAATATATTTTATTTTATGATATGACAGAGTTTATTTTTATTATATAGGTTTGGGATTTGAATATTGGTGCATATTTTATTTTAATTATTGCATGTTTTTCTTTTTAAGGCTTGCTACGGGTTCCAGATTCAAAGAATTTTTGTTCCCTAGTGCCGGTTATAACTCCCAATTTGGGTCGTGACATTTATGATCATTATAGTAAATATACTTGGATTTGTTTTCTCAAGTTTAAATATGAAGTTCTTAGTGTTTTCATTAAATTTAAACATCTTGTGGAAAAATATTTTGAGTGTTCCATTAAATCTTTTTAGGCTAATTAGGGAGGTGAGTTTTAAGCTTTAACCTCTTATCTATATTAGAAAATGGAATCACTCAAAGAAGTTCCTGTCTTAAGACATCCAAACAGAATGGGTGTGCTGAACGTAAACACAAACATGTTAAAACTACTTTATCCTTATTGTATCATTCTCAAGTACCCATATATTATTGGACTATGCCTTTGCTACAGCTATTTACATATTTAATCGCCTCCGTACACTCACCTTACAAAATAATAATCCCTTTAACAATTTATTTCACAAAGATCCAGAATATATGCAAATGCATACATTTGGGTTCTTTTGCTACCCTTGGCTTAGACCTTATAGTGTCCATAAAATTTCTCCACGTTCACACCATTGTGTATTTATAGGATATAGCAAAATTTATAAAGGTTATATTTATTTAAATTTAAATACTTTGAAATTCATTACCTCACATCATGTCTTATTTTATGATCAGGAATGTCCTTTTTGGACAGCTTCAAAAGTGACATTAACTGACAAGGATTCCACTCCTTCAATAATTTTTCTCCCATAAACCATTCCTTTAACCATTAATCCCTCTACCACAATCCAACTCGCATCAAATTCCTCAACTGTATCCAACCAAAGTCCTTCTCCTATCCAAACACTATTATCCAATTCATCTCTACCTCCCATCAACCAAACCCGAACTCAGTAACATCCTACACCTTTATCCTTATCCTTTACCGACCCTACCCCTCCTCATCCTACATCTGAGAACATTATAACTACATTAACAACACCCTATATAGTTATTGATCTTACCTGATACCAAAATCCATTATAATCCGAACCAATAAGAATGCATCCCATAGTGATTAGAACACAGAGACCAAACCATTATGTTTTACCCAAGTAGTTCAATGTGCACATTGGCGTCAAGCCATTAAGGATGAGTATGCTATTATACTCAAGAATGATACATGGGAGTTGGTACCATCTTCCCCAAACCAAAATTTGATTGGTTCAAAATGGGTGTATCGCATTAAAAGACACCACCATGGTATTATTGACTGCTACGAGGCTAGATTAGTGGCTAAAGGGTATTATCAACACCCTGATAATGAATTTACAGAGACCTTTAGCCCTATGGTTAAGCATTCTTCAATTTGTCTTATTGTATCTATGGCTTAGACTTTCGGCAGGCAAGTAAAGCAACTAGATGTATTAAATGCCTTCTTGCATGGTGCTTTAGATCAAGAAGTCTTCATGAAACAACCTCAAGGTTATATGCATCCACTCTTCCCCACTCATGTTTTTTAATTAAAGAAGCCCATCTATGGCCTTAAACAGGCACTAAGGCAATGGTTCAAATGACTCATCAATAATCTTTTATCTTTGGGATTCACTAATAGCTCCTTATATTTTTATTATCATGGGTGGTCAGTTCATCTATAGTCTCTCATTTATGTCAATGATATATTGCTCACAGGTACGAATTCAACACTTATGTCTACAGTCGTCCACTCTCTTTAACAACATTTTGTAATCAAAGACTTGGGTATTGTTCATTATTTTTTGGGCTTTGAAGTTGTCAAAAAGCCCACAAGTATGCTTCTTCATCAAAAAAAATATATTGTTCAAAATATATTTGAAGCTGTTATAGAAAACAAAAATAACTTATGCCAATCCAATCTCTACACCTTCTTCCATCAACTACAAATTTTCAGATGTTGGCACCCCCTATTTAGATCCTAGTTTCTACCGCAGCATTATAGGTGGACTACAGTACATATGTGCTACTCAGCCATACCTCTCTTTTTTAGTGAACAAAGTGTCACAGTACATGCATGCACCAATTAATGACCACTAGCAGGCTGTTAAATGCATACTGCACTATCAAAAAGGTACTCTTCATCATGGTTTACTTCTTTAACTCTCTTCTTACTTTAAGGTCTCGGCATATAGTGATGCCGATTGGGGTGGCGACTTGGATGATAGAAAGTCCACCATGGGTTTTTCCATTTATATTGGTAAGAACTTAATCATATGGGGTACAAGAAAATAATAAATTTTGGCTCGATCGTTAATCGAAGCAGAGTACCGTGTACTTACACACACTACTAACGAGTTGCATAAGTTATACTCTCTCTTGAAAGAACTACACCTTCCTTTTCATACACTCACATTATGGTGTGATAATCTCAGTGCTACCTATTTAACCTTTACTCCTATGTTCCACTCTTGTTCCAAGTATCTAGAGATTGATTTTCATTTTATTTAAGATAAGGTCTCCACCAATGCCATGCAAGTTTGCTATCTCAGCTCCAAGGATCAGATTACTGATATTCACACCAAGTCATTACCAAAGCCACATTTTCATAGTCTTCAAAACAAGTTGTCTATGCACTCTTCCCCTATTATAACTTGAGGCAAGGTGATAGGATATTATCAAAGTCTTCGTACTTTATATAAACTCTATCTCTTAGCTATCTCTATTAGTTGTTGTTGTTATTTTAGTATCTTCTATATCCATACTATTATATATATATTGCAATGTACAGCTAAATATATAAGTGAGGTTTTTCACCACTCCTATAACAGCTTTAGCTACTACTATATATATTTGATGTAATATGGTAATAGTCCTACAGTTACTCATATTAATTATTTTTTAACCAATCAAAGAAAAAATCAAGATTTTAGTTCCTATTACATTAAAAAGTTATTTTAGTTTATTCTAATTATTTAACATTAATTTAAAAAATGATAAAAGAAATAAGTATCATGATAGTATTAAAAAACTTAAGATGAAAAAAATGGTTTCTCAATATTATGGGAGATTTTTTGTAATATGGTCGAATAAAGTGGCCAAACAATGACTGCATATGCCTTAAAATTTTTATATTTTTTTCTACTTGATCTACTATATGTCTTCTTGAACTTTTTTTTTCATATGGCGTAGTTTTAAGTATAAATATTCATTTGATGGTTTCCTGAGACCCACCTCTCCCTCCCCTTTGGTAAAAAAAATAAAAGAAGTTATTAATGCATTGCATATAATTGTCTCCTTCACAATCTCATTATTAAATTGTTATTGTTTTGCATAAAAAGGGAAAAGTTTCACAATTAAATAGAACTAAATGATTGATGTTTATAACAACCATCTATATCTTTCCTTTTTCATTAATCCAATTCATTTTTTTATCAAATAAAATGACAACAAAGCCATAGAAAACTACTGAATAACTGCACAAGGGTAGCATACATAAATGTCTTGAGGAATCAATTAAAAAGATATAGAAATGAATTAATTCATTTCTTTTTTTAAATCATCATTTTTCATCTAGGATAGGCTACTCTTGTCAAAAATCATATTATTCTTGCCCAATTCTTTACACATGTCTAACAAAAAACTATGAAGTTGCCTATGACACTCCATTTTTACCTTCCAAATGTTACTTTAAATTAAATTTACACCAGTATCTCAATCAATAAAAATTAGACAATGATAAATGTTACTAATAGTGACATCTATTAAAAAAAATTATATTTTTACATTATTTCTATATTTTATATGAAAAACATCATTTTTCACATAAATTCTTTTCATTTTGTTGGCAAAAATATCAAATTTATCAATTTTTTTATTTTCTTCACATTTTATTGTCAAAATAATGTTCTTTGACATAAATTTCATGTTTTTAATCTAAAAATGATTTTTTATGTTTAAAAAAATGAAAACTTTTATGAAAAATACGGTTTTTCACATAAAATGCAAAAAATGACCTTTTAAATTTAGAAATGAAAATTTTACCCATGGGTGGTAAAAGATAATTTAAACAAAAAATTACATACATAGAGCATGTAAATGGGAACGAAAGGTCTGAAAAGAATTTCACTACATTACTATTTTACTAGCTACATAAATCATTATGTAGCTAGTAAATCATTATCTATAAAAATTATATATTGTAACAGCCCACTTCTTCATATTAAAAAAAACTTTAATTTTATAAATTTATAAATAATTTAAAGGTGGAAATTGGATGGTTAAAGTCATGATATTTCAATGCATAGGCATGTGTTTTTTATGTAGCAAATTTATTAATAATATGAGGGTGGAAATTGGGCGGCTAGAGTCATAATATTTATATTTGGTATGTGCTTTTTCTATAGCAAAATTTTCATTTCATATGGAGCAGTAATTATGTGAATGCATCTTTTTATATATCATATAAATACTTAATTTATATTGTTTGCAATTCACTGAATACTTGTTATGCAAAAACATATGTGCAAACCTGTACAATATCGAAAAGTGATATAGTGGGTCGCAAATAATTTTTTTTTTTTTTTAAATTTCATGTTCTCCCCCATATGCGGGGCTCTATCAATTACAAGGGTTTGTTTTTTTTATCATATTATAAGATCACGACAATACTGATACTATAAGGACAACATCAATCATTTTCCTATCAAAAAATATTCTTATGTTAGATTCAGATTTACTTTGAGCCTATGTAGGCTATTTGAACAAGGAAGGTTGCAGCTCCTGCTCAAGCACAATAAGTTAGTCTTAATGGATTTCATGATTCCATATGCAGCAAAAAAAAATTAAATTTTAATCATAAACTCGAACCCGAATCCGAGTAATTCAATTAATTGATTAAATCTAGGGTTTTCAAAATCTTACTACAAATGCAGAAGGGGCAAGATTTCTAGAAGGGAGAGAGGAGGTTTACTTTAGTGATACCCTACCTCAAGCTTTTAATTTGGCAGTTTAGATTGAGATGTCTCCAAAATAATCCATTGTCCACAAGTGTCCACACAAATAGCTCTTGATTGAAAATGAATGTTTATGTGCTAGCATAATCATCAATCAACACCATAATAGTCATAATACATTGTTATGACTAGGGATAATTTGAATAGAACTCATATTTAATCTAAAGGTTTTATTATAAAGTCACATACTTGATGACCTCAGTAAGAATTAACTATTCAAGTAATTATCATAACATAAAATGATAATGAAAAATGCCTCTCTATTAATAAATTGATAAAGTCAAAATATGGTCATACATTATTGACCTAATGCATATCACTAATAATCTCCCACTAGCACTAGGTCCAATCTACATTAAAAATAATACTCATAGACCTAGTATGACTCTTATGCTTAGGCTATGGAAGAGGCTTAGTCAGTGGATCAGCAACATTATCATTTGTAGGTACTCTGCATATCTTCACATCTCCTCTCTTAATGATTTCTCGAATGAGATGATAATGCCTTAGTATGTGTTTGGATCTCTGATGTGATTTGGGCTCCTTTTGAGCTATAACTCCATTATTATCACAATATAAGTTCATTGGATTTGATATACTAGGAATAACACCTAGTCCATTTATGAACTTCTTGACCTAAATAGCCTCCGTAGCTACTTCTGAGGCAGCTATATACTCAGCTTCTATTATAGAATTAGTAACGATGTTTTGTTTGGAACTCCTCCAACTTATTGCACCTCTATTCAAACAAAATACATAACCTGACTGTGATCGAAAATCATTTTTTTCAATTTGGAAGTTGGCATCCGTGTAACCATTTACAACTAGCTCATTTTCCTTACCACCATTTAGTAAAAAGGCATCCTTAGTTCTTCTCAAGTACTTTTAACTGCTTTCTAGTGACTTTTACCTGGGTCTGACTAGTATCTGCTCATTGTGCTTAAGGCATATGAAATAAAGGTCAAGTACGCAACATTGCATACATGATAGATCCAATAACATAAGCATATGGAATTTACTCATGCGGTCTCACTCATCTTATGTTATAAGACATTGATTCTTGCTGAGACTAATGTCATATGACATTGGCAAGAATCCTATGTTAGAGTATTGCATGCTAAACCTGTTCAATATCTTATCAATGTAAGTGCTATGACTTAGGCCAATAAGCCTTTTAGATCTATCTCTATAGATCTTAATGCCTAATATATAAGTGGCTTCACCCAAGTCTTTTATTGAGAAACAATTACCTAGCCATGATTTAACATTTTGTAAAATAGGGATATCATTTCCAATGAGTATTATGTCATCAACATACAACACAAAAAATACAATTTCACTGCCACTAACCTTCTTATAGACACAAGGTTCATCTTTATTCTTAATGAAGCCAAAATCTTTAACGGCTTCATTAAAATGAAGATTCCAACTCTGACATGCTTGCTTAATCCATAAATGGACCTTTGAAGCTTGCATACCTTTTTAGAATTCTTAGGATTGATAAAACTCTCCGAATGTGTCATGTACACATCCTCAAGTAGGTTTCCATTAAGAAACAATGTTTTGAAATCCATTTGCTATATCTCATAATTATAGTATGCAACTACAGCAAGGAGAATTTGAATAAATTTTAGCATATCAACTAGTGAAAAGGTTTCATCATAGTCTATACCATATGTTTGTTTGAAACCCTTTGTAACCAGTCTTTCCTTAAAGGTATGCACATTGCCATCCATGTCTATTTTCTTTTTAAAAACCCATTTCATCCAATAGTTTTTAAGCCATCAGTTGGGTCAATTAAGGTCCAAACTTAATTATCATACATGGATTGCATTTTTAATTTCATGGCTTCTAGCCATTTCTTAGAGTCAAGGCTATTGATGGCCTTTTAATAGGATGTAGGCTCACTTTGATTCACAATCAACATATCATTATCATTAGTTATACGAAATCCATATCTCATAGTGATTTGACATGCCCTACTAGACCTCGTTGGGCCTTTTGGTACTTGTGAAAATTCAACAGTTACTTGTTGATCCAGCTATGGTTCCATACATGGTACAATGCTATTTTATGGGTCTTGAATTTCTTTAAGATGGACTATGCTCCCACTAGATCCTTTGGAAATAAATTATCTTTCCAAAAATATACCATTTTGAGTAATAAACACTTTGTTCTCAAAAGTATTGTAGAAATAATATGCTTTAGTTTCTTTAGGATATCCTACAAAAAGGCATTTATTATATTTGGGTGCTAGTTTATCTGAGATTTAATACTTCACATGAGCATCACATCCACGAATCTTAAGAAAAGACAAACTATGAGGTTTTTCAATCCACATCTTATATGGTGTCTTTTCAATTACCTTTGTTGGAACTCTATTCAAAATGAATACAGCAGTTTTTAAAGCATATCTCAAAAAGAGATTGGAAAATTCGATTGACTCATCATTGATCGAACCATATCCAATAAAGTCTGATTTCTCCGTTCGGACACACTATTCGATTATAGTGTACCTAGAGGAATCAATTATAAAATAATCCCACAATCTCTAATATGATCTATAAATTCTTGGCTTAAATATTCACCACCTCGATAAGATCTTAGTGTTTTAATAATTTTATTAAGTTGATTTTATACTTCATTGTTGAAAACTTTAAACTTTTTAAAAGATTCAAATTTATGTTTCATTATATAGACATAGCCATATTTACTGAAATCATCTATGAAAGAGATGAAGTACTGGAAACCTCCTCTAGTAGTTGAGCTTAATGGTCCACATACATCTAAATGTATAAGGCCCAACAAATCATTATCTCTCTTATCTTTTTAGTAAAAGGCATTTTAGTCATTTTTTCTAGTAAGCAAGATTCATATGTTTCAAATGATTCATAATCAAATGAATTAAAAAACCCATTTTGGTGAAGCTTTGAAATGCATTTCTCATTTATGTGGCCTAAACGACAATGCGAGAGATAGGTAGTGTTTAAATCATTAGATTTAAACTTCTTTATATCAATGTTATAAATTAACTTTTCATTAGTGTCTTTAACATTTATAACATAAAGACCAGTAGTGCGTGGAGAAAATCCACAAAAAATGTTATCATAATAAATATTGCATTTATTATTCCTAATAATAAAGAAACATAAATAATATTCCTACACATAGTAGGCATATAATAACAATTTTCTAAATTTAAAACAAGTCCACTAGGCAAAGTTAACTCATAAGTCCCTACAACTAAACAACAATTCTTACTTTATTACCAACTCGTAGGTCCATCCACTTCGCTTTTAGCCAATGATCTACTCTTTTTTAGACCCTACACATTAGTACAAATGTGAGATTTTGATCCAGTATCTAATACACAAGAATTAGAAGTAGATAAATTAATTTTTATAACATGAATACCTGAAGAGATAGTCATCCTACCCTTATTCTTATTCAGATCATTCATATATAGCTTGTAATTTCTTTTCCAATAAGCTAACTCATTGAAAAAAAAAAGCATATTTCCTCTTTTGGTGGCTTTGCTTGGGGTTTAGCTTTGAACTTGGGCTTGGGCTTTGGTTTTAGCTTCTAAAAGCCTTTGGGAGCCTTGCCCTTACCCTTACCTTTTCCAACCATTTTCATGCCCTTTCCCTTATTAACCATTAAAATATCCTTAGTGGAATTCTTGATGTTCTTTTTAGTAGTTTTAAGCATCCTATGAAACTCTGAAATAGTTTTTTCCATACTATGCATATTGAAATTAATGATGAAACCATCATAAGCTTCAGGCAAAGATTGGAGAATGATATCAATAGTCAATTCTTATTTAATCTTAAGACCAAGCTTGACCAAGTGTTCAAGATGACCCTTCATTTTGAGAACATTAGGACTAACAGAACCGCTAGCAATCAACTTGCAGGAGAGCAATGCCCTGATGGTATTGAACCTTTCGATTCTAGCTTTCTCTTGAAACATTTCCTTGAGATGGCCTGTCATAGTATAAGCCTCCATTTCCATCAATTTCTTTTGAAGCTCAAACTCCATGTATCCAAGCATGAGACAAGTAACATCAACTAAATCATTGATATGCTTACTATAAGCATCTTTTTATGCTTTAGGAGCATTAGCAGCTGGTTCCTCTTGGATAGGTTGAACAAGGATATATTCCTTTCTTTTTTGCCTAAGAATAATTCTTAGGTTTTTATACTGGTCAAGAAAGTTAGTCCCATTTAGCTTATCCTTCTCAAGGATCAATTGTAGTGACATGGTAGGTGTAGTGTTTAATGTCATTATCTGCAACAAATATATATAGAGTACATTCAGTTGTATTATGAAAGAGGCATAAGAAAACTCCCACTAAATTTTCATAAATTATAAAATCCTCAAAATGATTTCAACAATTAAAACTTCTTAGTGGGCCAAGATCTATATTTCACCCTACTTCATGTAGGCTTTGCCTTATCACTTAAAATGTGGCTATTTAGGTAGGTAACACTTTACCAATTACATCTCATGTAATTATTGGATAATTATAGGATATCACATGTACCGAAATATCCTATCAAATGCCCTAGGTCCAAAACCATTTTGATAACCTAGTTAAGTATAAGCAACTCAAACTTATGGATATCACCATTATCTATCTTATATTATTTAGATGGCTTTATACATAATGCTTTGGCATAACCTATATATAGCAATCCAAATCTTGATAAGTATTGATTAATGGTAGTCATTTTAATGACTTAATATTAAATGAGGGTTTAGTTAATTTTTATCTTATTTAGTTATTGTTATATTGCATCACATGGCATCACATGCATAACATATGAACATAATAAGATAAACGTGACATAGCATGGCCCATAACTAAGTTGATCTTCATAAGCCAATATGAACCAAAAAGGCTAAACCTAGGTGATACTATAAACACAAATTAAGCCTTCAATTTGGATCTCCATTTTTTACCATGGACCTCCTCCTTAGGCTCCCACCTTGGATCTCTGTTATGGGCCTATCACTTGAAATTGTATCTTGTGTCTTGATTTACATTACATGTTGTAATTAAAACTATTATATTACTATCTAATAAAATAAAATAAAATAATTACAAAAAAAAATGACTCATAGGCCGTATTTAAAAAATCATAATCCAATAAAATAAAATCCAATCACATTGATTCAAGGGCCATGCTATGCACCATGCCATTAGCAATAAACACATATTGCAAAATAATTCAATTTACAAATTAATTAAATTATTATGTTAAAAAATAAAATGCATGATGAGTCCATTCGGGGTTAAGGGCAGCCCCCCAGGCAACAAAGGGGCAACGCCCTTTTGTAGGGGTTCGGGAGCAGTGCCCTTAAAGGTAAACAATTTACCTAATCTTTTTGAATAAGATGTTGCCAAAACCATAAAACATTGATGATTTCTATAATCAAATTATAGTCTAATTTATCTATTTAAATTAGATCAAAATATGTGTACATTTTATTAACCAGCCGCCATTAAGAACCCTAATTTATTGTAATCATTTTACAACTTGATTAATCTGTTCAAAACATATTTATTCTATATGATCTGTTTAACTCTTAAACAGATTGCCCTTTGACAAAAATCTGTATAATCATAATATTTTTGTTTTCACTTTAAACAAATAAAATATACAAGTTATCAGATTTTGAAAATAGAATTACCATTTTATTAAATCATATTAATAAAGCAGAATACATATTCAGTTTTTCATAAAAACAAAATACATAAACCAGAAAATCAAAATTGTGATTGTTGTTTAACCATATTAAACAATCATAAACATTAATCAAATTAATATTTACTGCTATTTTCATATAGATTTAAGAGGACATCATGAAACAAAACTCTATTTTGATAAACTTTTTGAAAACTACTTTTTCAAAAATGAATCAATCGTACCAAAGCACATCATATATATGTTAAATCAAATTAATTGAATTATAAGTGGCTCTGATACCACTGATGGATTTCATGATTCCATACACAACAGAAAAATCAAATTTTAATCACAAACCCGAACCCAAATCCAAGTAATTCGATTAATTAATTAAATCTAGGGTTTTCAAAATCTTACCACAAATGCAAAAGGGGCAAGATTTCTAAAAGGGAGAAAGGAGGTTCACTATAGTGACACCATACCTCGAGCTTTTAATTTGACAGTTCAGATTGAGATGTCTCCAAAATAATTTGTTATCCACAAGTGTCCACGTGAACAACCCTTGATTGAAAATGAATATTTGTGTGCTAGCACTTTCTCTTGATTTCTCATAAATCAAGAATGAAAAGAACTCTATGTTTTTGTTTTCTAAAAGAGAGCAAATAAATTTGGTAGCAGAATAATGAGTGAATGAAACCCTAGAGAATATAACATATTTATAGACCTTTAAATTAGGGTTTCACTTACCAAATGACATTTTGGTAATTTCTCACTTATTCTTATTTTGATTTTATTTAAAATTAAGTCAGAAATAATTTTCTATTTATTTAAGATAACATTTATCTTTTTATTTATTTACCTTTTTATTTAAACCCATATTCGTTTTGGGCTTATTCAAAGTGTATGACCCTATAGGTTCACATGACATTGGCAATGGGTCTTAAATCTCTATTTAGGCCTATGAGTCATAAATAGCCTCTAGCAAAACATTATGACTACCCAAGTCATGTGAAGTCAATTATCCGACATAACCTAATATACAGTGAATATTCTAGTCTTTTTGTCATATGACATCTTGATTGAATATAAGGCATAGATTAAGTCATCCTTATAAAATTCAATCACATTATTTCTTGATTCCAAGTAAATAGAGAACTCTTGATCAATTTATTTTAGCATGGTCCCACATTTTCCTCAGTCAATCTTATCAAGGGGCCCATAAATATCTTACTCAGATTAAATGAGGGGCAGATTCCTTCTCAGTTACTTACATTCCTCATATAACTCATTTCATACCCAACAACAACCTCTTTTATCATCCGCTTAAAGATAATGTAAGATTATGTCAAAATACAAAATAATTATGTGGAAATCCATGGTGATTTCAAGGTCAGAGGACTAAACCAATATTACTGTGATGAGAATTACTTATGACAATTATCTATGTCGTATTCTCATGATGGATCAATCCATCACTTTATTTATCAAATAAGTACCTATCAATCAACACCATACTAGTCATAATAAATTGTTATGACTAGAGATAATTTGAATATAACTCATATTTAATCTAAGGGTTTTACAATCAAGTCACATACTTGATGACCTTAGTAAGAATTAATTATTTAAGTAATTATCATAATACAAAATGAAAATGAAAAATGAATCTTTATTAATAAAATGATAAAGTCAAAATATGGTCATACATAATTGACCTATTGCATATTGCTTAAAATGACCTAGACTAACTTGTTGTGGCCATTTATGTGCATTTAACACTTTGTTATGGTCATTTATGTGCATTTAACATTTTGTTGTTTGCTTGTATGTAATATGAATACGATTTATTACAAGTGAAAGTAGCTTTCTCAATGAATGGTGCCTAAATTTGTCCGGTGGCTTATTGATCACAATTTCTTGGGTTATTTTCTGTGGAACTGTGGATGTAATTGTACCGATTGTACCTCAATGATTTTGAATGTTCATGAAATATAAATATGTTGTAACTACTTGATAACTAAATGGTTGTTTGCTTTAGTTCTGAATTCAAGCAATCCATGCCTAGTTGCATGAAATGCTTAACAAATGTATGGATTAGTGAAGAGTTGCAAAAAAAAAAAAAAGTGTATCAGAATTTTAATTACCACTGGATGACTGATCCAATATTCCTAAGCTAAATAATTACTTCTGAACTTTGAAATTTTATTTTTGTCATTTGGGTTATTATATAGTGTTAATAAACTATCTTAGAATTGTTCTATAATGATTAATAGATCTTCAAATTAACAAATTCAAACCCATTGACTTTGGTTTAATTTCTCTATGTTCCTGCTAAGAGGGGCTGATACATATTGCGAACTGAAATATAAAAGGACAAACTTAATTGGGAGCAATTCCAATATTGCTCTTGACATTTATTTTTTTGAATTTTATTTTATTTTTTTGAAATTTTAATTTTTTTGTATTTTTGTGAAATTTAAAAATTAAAGTGCAATGAGGTAAACCAGTTGTGTAATGATTCAAATATCTATAATTTGTAAATAATTTTTTTTTAATAATGTAGTTAAAAAAATTAAGGACGAGGAGGTAATTGTTCCTCTCTATCAGAAACTGTTTCTTGTCACAAATAATAATAATAACAATAAAAATAATAATAATAATAAACTTTTAATTTTATATCCATGATGCATGGAACAAATAAAATAGCAAATAACACATTAGTAAAATATCATAATACAACACACTATCTGAACCCTAACTCTAAACCCCATAATTCGATTTGTTTTAATTATGAGAAATGTTTAATATCAACAAGTAACGGATTGATCATAAATTGAGGATCATAAATTCTAATTTGAACACTATCCTATTTATTCTACTTAAGTTTAATTGAGGAGTGATCATAAATTAATTACTTTTTGAACCAAGTAAACAAGTAATAAATTTCCTATCTTTTAATTGGTAACGGATTTTTAATCTGTCATAAATTTATAACATATTGAGTATCCGTTACAATATTGTATTGGATATAGCTGTTACAACGAGTTACGTTAAAATATAAATAAAAGAGTATAGAGATTTCATTGTAATATATGAATGACACACAAATAGCTAAGGCAACAGCAAAATAGACTTCTGCTTGCTTCTTTCTCTCTGAAATCTCTCTCTGCCATGGCTGCTTTACGGTATCTTGAATCCTTAAGCAACGCTCATCCCGAACTTGCCGAATGGTACAATTCGCTTGTAGTCCTGTATCACAAGAAGCTCTGGCATTAGCTCACTCTCAAGCTCCAATAGTTCGTTGCTCTCGCTACCTTTCATGTCCAACTCCTGCTCGTAACTTCCATCTTTTTTTTCCTACTTTTTGCTCTGGCACCTGCTCATGCCTAGAGTTTCCTTTTTCAGTTTTGCGGTTTTGAATTTCGATTTTGCTCATTTTTTAAAAGAAATTGTAGTTCTATATATTATCCTTGTTCATGTATGGTTTATAATGCTTTCTATTTGCCTCATATATGTTACTTAATTTATGTTGCAGGGATGCTGCTGCTGTAATGCTTTCAGGTCAGGCAGCTGATGGATTTGCTACCATATTTGCAGGCAAACTGGTATTTGAAAACAGTGCACTTAAGTTCTGTGGATTTTTTAGATCTAGTTTAACGAATGTCTTTTGGATTTTTTTAAGTTTTGTGGGCATATATAGAGCTGCCTTATTTTTTTTTATGAAGGCTCTTTATTCAAGCATATTGCTTCAATTTGGAGGTCGTCACTGTTGATGCATTAATAGAAAATGCTGGATGAGGGGAAACTTTGGTCCATATAACACAAGTTAAGAGAGCATATGTTGGAATAACATTATGGCTAGGATAAAGTTTAGTGGCATAATGTAAATTTCAAAGGTTTAGATGCTTTCAATTTTCTCTCTTTTTTTAAATAAAAGAATACAGCAAAATAAACAGCAACTGAAGAGTTATAGACCGGGCCGGGGCACTTGAAGCAATAGTGATACTGGTATTCCCGGTAGCACAGTGAGTCAGTCTCTGGGGAGGGGTTGAATTTGGTCTCTGCCTATAGTTTTGGTAGACTCATGGAAGTTAGTTGTCTGTAAGTTTAGTTATAAAACTTTGTTCTGTATGAAACTCCCTTTTGTAATATATTAGCTCATCATTTATGTGTATATAAATTCACTTATTTGCCTTTCACTTATTTGGTCTAATTTAAGATGTCAAATTGCTACTGCCAATACACTTTTAATTACACACAACACACACACATTGTGTTACTGCGACTTATTTTCTTAATTTGTTGTCAGCTATGTATGTGCAGACCTAGTTTGTGCTGATGTGTTCACATTTAATTTCTTTTTTTTTTTTCCTCCAAGTGAATTGCATACATCTCTGTTAATTACTCTGTTATTTGCATTTTGTCTCCGTTACATGCATATTGAACAACTCATTTTTATTATATATGCATAATGACCAGCTCATTTTTATTATTTGTACCGTTTCTGTAAATAATTATTGGTAAAATATTTTTGACAAGATTTGTACAATTGCCAAGCTACTATCAAAAATGGTATATGCTTATTTCTTCAGCAGGTGAATTTGTTTACAGTTTTTTCCACTTGTCTAACTAGATTTTATAATTTATTATTCTAATGCAAAGATCAGAAGTAAACATTGTCTTGTTTAAATCTTGGCACATCAATGCCTAGGTTGTTAGCAAGCTTGAGAACACATGCTTTGCCTCATTCATCAATTTTCCTTTTTTTTTTTAAGACTTTAAAAGCCATTTCTAATACTTAATGAACTAGAATTAGGATTAGAAGATATTTATTTTTTGTTAGGTCTATCAGTAGACGGTCGCCCCCTTATTAGTGGGGATTACAATTGTCGCTGTCTTTGTGAGGAATTTCTAGGACAAAATGACCCTGATAGAGGTCATTCATATGGTAATTAAAGTGTAAATGGTTGAAAAATAAATTTGGAATCGTCTCTAAGGCATTCTTTCTTTTTTACTTTTGGGACAATATTACTTCCAAACAATTCCAATATTGTATTACACTTCTTGAGAGACATAGGTGCCAATGTATTGAATAACTATGCATGGGAGAATGTACATGCAAAGTTGCACCTAGGTCTCTGACGAAGATTGAAAAAATTCAAAGAAGCAAGTTAGGTTTAGATGTTTGTTCTATAGTTTATTTGTTTGTTTTTAATGATAAAAACTAATATATAATATGATTTTTTTTTTTCAATTTGTTATTCTTAGAGCATGTTACCATCATTAGACAGGGCTGCTTCGATGGCTTCGTACTGTTACTGCATAGTTTTGCCTTTCTAGAGTGGGGTAATAGGATGTGTAAATGTTCATAGTAATGTGAACTAGGAACAAATTTTGATAGATGTCCATCAAGAGGTATTTTCTGCAAATTGATTTTAGAAAAAAAAAAAATCTCTAAGTATTTTGATGAACTTGCTTATTTTCTCTTACTCAAATATTTAAAATATTGTAAAATATGATATGGAGGCTTTAGTATGTTGTGCCTTTAAGTCAAAGAATGTTTTATTCTTGAACAATTTGTTTTATTCTCCCCCACTAGTTGTTTAATCATAAATTTCGCCTTTAAAATCTAACCCACACTTATCTCTTTGTCCTCCAAAAGTGGAAAAGATCGGATGACCTTGATGTCAAAGATAACTAGTGGTGGAGTTTTTGTGAAGCCTAAAGATAATTCAAATAGTATTAGCTAATTAGGTGGGGATGTCAAGCCGAAGGAAACTTGGCCTCTAAAAAGAGGAACAAAATTGGATGACATATTTATAAATATATTTTTTAGATAGATCCTACCATTGTTGCTAGTTTGTTTATGATATACTTCATTTTCTTAATTGCATTACTATTTGCGTTGCTCCATTTATGCCAGCAAGAGACCAAGGAAGGTTTGCCAATCTCCTTTGCTGCCGCCACCACCACTTCTTCTATCTTCATTTATTAAGCTTGATTTGTTCATTTTTCTGTGGCCGAATGCATATTTTCACCCTTGAACTTTACTTCTTTAACCTATGCCACAAATCATGCAAAGAAAAATGAACAAACCAAGCTCAATAAATGAAGATAGAAGAAGTAGTGGTGGTGGTGGTGACAATGGAGATTGATAAACCTTCCCTGATATCTTTCTCACATAAATGGAGCAACGTAGATAAAATGCAATTAAGAAAATGAAGTATATAATAAATAAACTAGCAATAGTTGCAAGATCCATCTAAAACATATCATCCAATTTTATTTCATCCTTCTGGAGGCTAGGTTTCCTTCGACTTAACATCCCCACCTAACTGGCTAACACTGTTTGAATTGTCTTTAGCCTTTACAAAAACTCCACCACTAGTTGTCTTTGACATCAAGGTCCTTCAATCTTTTCCACTTTTGGAGGACAGAGAGATAAGCATGCTTTAGGTTTTAAAGGTGACATATATAATCAAACAACTGATGGTGGAGAATAAAACAAATTGTTCGAGAATAAAACATTCTCAGCCTTAGAGGCACAACATATCTTTATCATAAGGACCACATCATATTCTGCAATGTTTTAAATATTTGAGTGAGAGAAAATAAGCAAACTCATCAAAATATTTTGAGAATTTTTTTTTTCAAAAATCAATTTATAGAAAATACCTCTTGATGGACATCTCTCAGAATTTGTTCCCAATTCACATTACTATAAACATTCAATGATGGATTACACATATATTAACCCACTCTGGAAAAGGTGGAAACTATGCAAGAATAGTAGGTAGCCCCTGAAGTAGCCCCATCTAATGGTGGTAACGCAATCTAAGAAGAACAACTAAAAAAATCATATTATAGATTAATTTTTATCATTAAAAACAACAAATAAATAAACTATAGAACATACATCTAAAACCTACCTTTTTTCAATCTCTATTGGAGACTTAGGTGTAACTTTTCCCGTACAACAACTCCCTATGCATAGTCATTCAATACATTAGTACCTATGTCTCTTAAGAAGTGTGAATACAATATTGAGATAGTACCTTTTTCATTGTTAGGAAGAAATATTGTCCCAAAAGTAAAAAGAATGAATGCCCTAATATATTGATATAATCTTGGATCCTCAACTCCTACATTCTTAGGGACGACTTCAAATCTATTTTTTTGACCATTTACACTTTAAATTATCATCTAAATGACTCATATTGTCCTAGGAATTTCTCACAAAAATGACAACAATTATCCCCACTAATAATGAGGTGGTCATCTACTAGTAGACCTAGTAAAAAATAAATATCTTCTAATTCTAAATACAAAGAAAGTTAATCATTTTGTGGAAACTACAAATTTTTTATATTTTACTTCATAAGTATTAGAAATAGCTTTTAAAAGTCTTGAATGATACGAACGTGGTTAACTTGTACCAAACCCATATTCAATCTTGATAACCTTGCCAAGGATAGTTCATAAATCAAGTAAAAAGAAACTCTAATCCCCAACAAGACCCTTAAATAACCTGTACTTAAGAACCTTAATTATAAAGAATTAAAGGTTATTTAATGTAAACCTAAGATTAACAAAGTCAATTTTAAGTCTAAATTAAACTAGGTTTGAATATACCAAGCCTTCACTTGATAAATTCACAAAAGTTCTTTTAAAAACAAAAGAGAAGAACTTTAACCTCACAAGAATTGAAATTTAATTGATAAAACTCATTCTATTTCATTCTACAATGCTATGGCCTTTATATAGGCATGTAAACATCCTAATCCTTGAAGGAATAGGTTTTCTTACTTATTCCTAAAGATACCTATAAAGAAAAATCCTTTATTAAATAGGATCCCTTTAAAAATATAACAACTAATGACAACTAAGCTTTGAAAAGTCAAATTGACAACTCATGACAACTAAGCATTGAAAATTCATATTGACAACTCATGACAACTAAACAAATAAGTAATGACAACTAAGCTTTGAAGCATGTCATGTTGTAAGAACCCAATTTCAGGATGCAATTATGCACAATTGCGACGTAAGACCCTATGATGAAATTCATTCAAAAATTGAAGTTAGTTGTCGATTTTCTAGACTTTAAAGACTAAATTGCAACATTTTTTAGGGTTTGATTGCAAATAAGTCAATTTTTCAGGGGTCTTTTGATAATTAAAAGTTAAAAAAAAAGAGAGTTTTAAGATCACATTAGTATAATGCCGATCGGCATTGTACAATGTCGGTCGGCATTGCACAATGCCGACACGTTAAAATATTATTTTTTTATTTTTTTCACGTATTTTTATTGATTTTTCAGTGTTTTGATTGGTTGAAAATTCAAATTTTATCTAATAAGGTTTTTTTAAAAAAAACGCAGAAGATATTTTTGAAATAAAAAAAGCAAACGTTATCTGATCAGATAGGTTTGTTCCTCCTTTGGAGGAAGTTCAGTATGCACAGACTCTATATTTAAAAGTAGAATCTGCATGTGTGCGGGAGGAGGTTTTGTTGGGAGATTTTTAGGGGAGGATTTTTTTTACACAGACAAAAGATAGAAAAAACTTTAATTTCCTCTATTCTTTAAAAACCCTAATTTTTGCAGTTCATTTGACGAAGATGATACAACGATTTTTTAGTCTCAGTCCATAATCAAATCAACACTAAGTCAATTTCAACAGTGAAAATCCTAATCTGAGGGGCCAAAAAAGGGCATATGCACAACATTCTTTTTTTTCTTTCTTCTCTTCTGTGATTTTTATCCATTTCGTTAATTATTTTATTATTTAATTTCATTACTAATTTGATTGCTTTTTTTGTTTTTGTTTTGATGTCCGTATGTGGATTGAGGAGGAGGATACCGCCTGTGTTTAATTGAACAAAAGATCCATGAAATGCCATGGATGAACCTGTACTGTTTTAATCATAGTTCTTAGGATTTTAATTTTTATTCTACATTTTGGTATCTTGTGTAGTTTATTTTTAATTCATGGGTGTATAATTATTTAATTTTAATTTTATACGTAGTTTGTAATAGGCCCATTAGGGGGAATAGTGAAAGATTTAAATTTCTGCACATTAAAATTAATTAGTAATTAGGTTCAATTGGGTAAAAATTAATTAAAATTAATGGTGGCTTTAGTTAATTAGGGTTTGTATGTAATTAAATTAGGTTTTTTTAGAAATCATATGTGAATGTGTGTTTGATTTGATTTTGTCATTTTTTTGGGCTTTTTATGTATGCTTTTGGGCCCCAAACCCACGTTTAGGTCTAACCCACTAAATAAATAGGCTTAAAAATGGTTTAAGACTTTAAATAATTAAAATCAACTTAGACCCATTAGATTAATTAGATTTTAGGCCCATTTAGTTAATTAAAACTTGTTTAGACTTAACTCAGCCCATTTAAACTTATTTCTTTTAAAATAAATAGACCTAGACCCACATTTCACTTAAAATAAAATCAAGTTAGACTTAGGCCCACTAATTTAATTTTTTTTTTAAATTGAATAGACTTAAGCCCATATCTTAGAAAGACTAATAAATAGATTTAGCCTCACTAATTAATAAAAATGGGCAAAGTAATAACCACCATTTTTTTAACTGTCAATGTCGTTGAGGGGTCGTAATGAGACAGTGGCAGTAGCATATAAGAGGTGGTTTTGATTGCGGCTGACCTTCACATGCTTCTTAAATGTCTTGAAAAAGCTAAATATTCAACATTAGATTTGGGAATTGCAAATGTGCTAGAGTAGTCTTGACTAGTTTATTCCTTCTATCCTTTATCATCTCATCAATAAATCCATGAACAATTTCAATTATTGTCCTGAGCCTCTTCTCAAATCCTATACTAAAGTACCTCATGGATTTCCACATAAATGGCAGCATTAAGAATCTGAACAAAGTGAGCTCTATTGCTTCTTCAAAAGCTTTTATGAAGGGAACTTCAGGCAACTGAAGGTTCAAACAACCTAGATCAACCCTAAAAAGCTATAGTGCAAACATTATCAAATGTGAAAGGAAGCAGTAGTTCTTGTAAATCAAAACTATCTCTTGACTTGATAAACCATCCTGTTACTTTTAATAGCTTTAGGTTCACAAGATCTTGCATTGTTTAAAATGATTTATCAATGAACCTGATTGAATGCATCTCTATTTTAGTTATTTTCCTATGATCCTTCCATAATTCACCATTAGCACTGAAAATACCATATCCAAGCAAATCAATAATCACTACTACACCTTCGGAATCATTGCTGCACCTTTGAAAATACCATATCCAAGCAAATCAATAATCAATAATCATCTCTCAAACACTTCTCAACAATAAGCAACGACACATTAAAAGTACCACCACCCAAATCAAAGGTCAACACATTCTTCTCACGAGAACTTCCAGCCTTCTTATTAAGACCATATACAATAGCACATTAGTTGGCTCATTGATAATTCGCATGGCATTAAGGCCAACAATGACCCCCAATAGCAAATTGCTTCTCCTCACCCTTTTATGTCACTTTGCACAGAAGCATCACTATATCTCCTACCAATCAATCTCTTTGCATCTGTAAATCTAAAAAAAATTAAAAAAATTCTTAATGTTCTATCTCAAATCCAAAAGTGATTCAGATTGTAGCTCACATTCAAAATTCAAATGGTGATGGTAAAAAAAATCAATTCAATTACAATGTTTAACAATATAAAAATTAGAGCTAGAAATCAATAGAAATTGAGGAGATAATTTTGTTATCTAGTTGCATCTGTTGAGTTTTATTAATAAGAATTTGAAAGAAGAAGAAGAAGAAGATGCAGTGGTAGCGAGAGGAGGCACCTGTTGGGGACCAGACCACTGCTACCTATACCAGACCCAAGCTGCCTCCGCCAAACAACGTCTAGTCACCATGAGTAGTTGAGGCTGCTACTGTCTTGTGAGCCACCAGTTAGCAGCTAGACATTGTCTCTCAATCATCGAATTTGATAAATTGTCTCATAACATCTCTTGATCAATTTTGCTAGATTTATGAGCATTTATCCAGCAAAATAAAAACAATCAAGTTCAAGAAAATCAAGAGAACAAAAGAAAATTGCACACAAATAAATAAATAAAAGTCTCATTAAAGAAGATACGATAGCAACAAGAGGAGGCGGCAAGAATTTGAAAGAAGAAGAAGAAGAAGAAGAAGAAGAAGAAGAAGAAGAATAGTTTTAGGACATGGATTTATGGTGATTGGGTAGCAGTAAGAGGAGGTGACGGTGTGGGTTACAGGCAGTGTAGATTTGTGTTTTATTTTTTGAATTTTTTATGAGTTATTTGTGGGCCAATAAATGGATGATGTGACCCAATGAATGGGTGAGTAGTTGGACCATAATGTCCACGTCAATACCATGTAGGATAAATTTAACGGTGTGAGATGGATATACTAGAAAGTGTGTAATGACATAAAAAACATATTTAAAAATATCATTAAAAATAATTATATACTTAAAGTTTAAAACTATGTAACCACATGGTGGTTTTTCGTACTTTCCCCTTAATTCTATTTATTGGTGACTCTTTCTTTGAAGTTTCATTTTGGGAGATAAAAGAACCATTCATGTAATAATTATAAACATATATTTTGAAGGAAACAAATTTGTTTTTTCTTTTTTCATTATGATGCACTTCAAAATGGTTTTATACATTCTCGTCAGGTTAAAATTTCTTTGAATAATAGCATCAGCCATAAAATATGATCGAATTTTATTTATTTATTTATTTTGGATTTTTTGAGATACTAATTGAGGAATTTGATTAAAGAATTGCTCCTCTTTTGACTGAAATAAATCATAATAAAACAAAAAGGGTATTAAGAGTTGTTGATGATTTTGAGAGTGATAAAGAGATCATTAAGGAGATAGGAAGCTTTCAATTTATTGATGATAAAGGATTGGTCTCTTCAAACTGAGTTCATCAATTTTATTCTTGGTTATATATCATTCATCTCATTTTGATGTTGTTAACCATCGTCTAGTTTTTTTTTTCCATATATATTTTATTCGTGTAAATTCAACTTGAGTGCAAGAAAACTATAGCTTGTTGGAAATGAGCTATAATGTCAAAAAATGAGTAATCAAATATAATTTTTCTTTAATAGCATACTGAGTAGTAGAATTTAAATTCTGCCATCTTCAATTTAAAAATAGGAGAATTGTCTTCTATTGTGCAACTCATTAATATCTATTAATACTTATATTATATGATTTTCATATTTATCAAAAAAAAAAAAAAAGAAAGGGCGAAATCTTGACAGTTGACTAAGGAATTCAAAGTTTTGGAAGCTTTTTACCCATCGCTTATCTTCAAATGATCATGAAAGCTTGAAAGACTTGGCATTTAGGCCATGCACAAGGTGTAATTCTGACTATAATGAACAACAACATCAAGAATCTTGCCCTCAGAAAGTCACTTTTTGATCAAAAAATTTATCAAGGAACCTCAGAAACTCTTTATAAGGATATCACTACAGCACTTGAAAATAGTGGGAAGATCAAGGAAGAGGAAAGTGCTGGAAGATCATCCACCCCACTACAGTTATCTTGATGCCAAAGAAGCCCTTCATATAACTATTTAGATTAGAATGCTTCAATGGTGTTCTTTAACTTCTTTCATTTTTTTAAAAAAATTTTGGGTCATAATATTAGAACTTAGAAGTTGAGATTATTGTATCAAACATTGGATTTATGCACCATAAACTCCACATAAAAGTAGTTCACGAAATATTTTATATGTAGGCGTTAGATGATTGACATACACCTTAATGATTATATATCACTCATCACTCATCTGATGCTTTTTATAGGCAAGAAGTTTGCAATTGACTAAATTGGTATAAAAAAATAAATACAGAGTCTCTAACAGGGCATGTAAAGGTTCGTAAAGAGCACCTGCTATGATAGAAATTTGTTTATGCCTAGTAAAAGGGATACGCGTACTTTATCCAGCTACAAAAACAAGGCTCAGGTATGTTTTAATTACTAAAGAGATGCATATCCCAAGTGAGATTATTTTGCTACCCAAAATCCATGATTATTTCATTTGATTGTATAATATATTTACACTGAATTGAGAAATTTTAAATAGACTCAGTTTGTTAGGTGATGTATTTATAGATTAGAAATTAGTAAAATTTGAGAAATATTATTATTAATAATTAATAATTAATTTTGTAATATAACATACTTTTATTGGACTAAGAATTTTTCCAACGAGAATAGAAAAATTTTAAGATGTCTATATATCAGGAGGAATACAACAGGTAGACGTAGGAAAAATGATTAATTTTATCTTGAGCTTAATTAAGTTTTAATTCTATTCTCTTTTCAAATTTATGTCCATTTAACTATTCAAGTTCCCCATGAATATCAACATTATTCATACGAAGAAAATAGAGTTTGAAATTTGTGCCCCTTGCTCTCCCCCTTATAGTGGAGAATTGAACATTTTAACTAGTTAAAAAATAAAATAAAATTAAAAGCTATTCATATAATATCCCGTGTTTTTAAATATTTTAATACTGTATCGAGATATGCAGTATTAATAATTTTTGTATATATATATATCTTTGATGTTTTTACGAGTTGATATTTATTTAAAATTTATTTTAATTAAGTACTTTACGTAAAAATTTTCCGAGAATTTTATTTTCGGTAAAATTTACACGTAAATAAGTTATTATTAATTATTTTAAATAGATTTCCACTTTTGCATGAACTTATATATATTTATAAAGTACTAAATGGAGTGTATATATGTGTGTATATTTAAATTAAACTAGGGTTTAATTAATTACCCTATTTTTATTATTTATTATTTAGTTTTAATATTATTTAATTATTTTCTTTAGTGTATAAATTATTTAAAATATTAAATTATGTGTGTGAAAATTTATATTATTATAATACATAGTGTGAATATATATATATATATATATATATATATACATTAAAAATTGTCAAAAAAATCAAACTTTGCCAAATTACAGTTTTGCCCCCGACTTCCTCTCCTTCTTCCCCGATCGACTTCCTCCATTTCCGCCATCTTTCAAGCTCTTCCCTTGCTGTCGGTGTGCCTTCCGGCGTGCCACCTCCTTCCTCAGCCTTCCCCGCCACCTGTTGCAGCCGTTTCCGGCGTCGGCAAGCTTGTTTTGGCCGGAAAAGCCGAAACTCTTCTCACCGTTGTTCACAGCGTTTTCGGCCACCGTTTTTGACACCACCGGTCTCTATCTTCTCCTTGAGCTCCATTGAGTGTGATTCCAAGCTTTTTTTCACTTAACATGGTCTAGATTTGCCTAAGTTTCGATTTTGCAATTTCGGCCTATTAGGGTTTTCAAATTTTTTTGAGCTTCAATTGATTGATTCATGAAAAATTCCTTCACAAATGTTGATCCTAGTAGCTTAATATTCATGTGTGAATTTTTTTATAATTTTTGGAAATTATTTTGATTTTTGGGTATTTTTGAATATTTAATATTATTTTCTAATTTTCGAAAATTAATTAATTAAATATTGAAATTGTGTTTAATGATAAATATAGGTGTTGAAATGAATTATAGAAATTTATTTGGAATTTTTGTGAATTTTTTTGTATTTATTTTGAATTTATATAGTTTATGTAATTTTGGAAAAATAGGGTTAATTATGTGTTTAATTGAAATTAATTAGTTAATTGAGTTTATTTATTGATATTATTGATATATATGTTGAGAAAATTAATTTTGTGCAATTATATTATTTTTGGTGAATTTTTGGATTTATTTTAGTATATTTATATATAGGGGTATTTTGGTAATTTTACCCTAAATTGGCTAAAAATGTAATTAAATTGATTTTCATAGTTATTTAAGGTATAAAAATAATTTCTATGAATTATTTAGTATTTTTAACTAAATAAAACTATTTTTCGTAAATTATTTTCAATTATATATATATATATATAATATACGATTTTTCTAAAAAAATGAGTTTTTATATCGGTTTTTACTGTGTTGTAGGGTTAATTACGTAATTTATACTTATTAAATGTATTTCTATGATATAAGGGTATTTTCGATATTTCTGTATTGTTCTGTGAATTGTGGACCTCGGTCGGTGATTTGTAGTTTGAAGTCCGACCGAGGGATTTTGGTTGTGTTTTGTGTTTATTTTCAAAGTGTATTTCTTTGCAGGGCCGGCTCTACTCTTTGAGTAGAGAGATGTTCGTTTTACGAGGGAGGTTCTACCGAATTTTCGATAGAATTCTCGTAAAACGTGATGTCCGGTCGAATTTTGATTTAATTCTGTGTCTAGTAATCTAGATCAAGTTTTTAGGAGTTTTCATTAGATTTATTCTGATTCCTGTCGTTATTTGTTTGTTTAGTTGCGTTGAAACCGAGGCCTAGTGGACCAGGCCCATCGGACCCATCTCGAGGAGCGCACTAATTGTGAGTTACTATTCTATATATATATGCTTTAGGGTGTATGATTTAGAAATGTATGTTTTATTTTGATTAATTATGCATAAATAATTCAATTAGTATTTAAGTTTATTTTTAGTTTATTTTGGTTTATCTTTAGTTTATTTTCGGTATATTTTCAATTATATGCATGCTTTATTAAACATTCATATTTAAAATGTTTTTAAATATATATTTAGTTTATTTTACAATTATATTGGATTTATTTGACGTATATATACTCGAAATATACCTGGTTTACTTTTGATATATTTCTAGTATATATATGGTTTATGTTGCTATTTTATTCAATTCACGCATCATTTACTTTTATGAATGTATGCTTTATATTTCAATGAAGGATATCAATAGAACATGCTACCTAGTGGGCAGTACTAGGACCGAGTACGTACCGGTACGCTTATAGCATTTAGGCTATATTACTAACCATTTATGGATATTGATTGGATATGATTATTTGATGTGTGATGTGATTATTGAGTGTGATTGCTGAAGCTCGGTTGACCAAGTGTCTCGGGGCCAATCACACTGACAGTCAGACTGCTGGAGCTCAGTTGACTTAGTGTCTCGGGACCAGTCTACTGTCCAAATGGAATAAATGAATATATTGGAATAAGTGAGCCTGTATGGCTAGAGTGTTGTCTAACACTGTTTGAGGTTGCGATTTTCTAGGGTTCTATTTGATCCTTCATAAACTGTAATTTTCAATAAAAATATATAAATGATTTTTATTGCATTTGTGTGTATTTGCTTGAATACATACATATTATATATAGTTGGACTGTGTGCATTGGCATTTAGTATGCATGTATATATATTATAGTAATTCACTCAGTGAGGTCTGACTCCCCTCCGTTGACTATTTTTCAGGAGAGTCATCTTTCTCAGATCTCAGTAGCAGGCCTGTACGCCGGATTTCTTCCGCTCCAGCTTCTTTATGTAAACTGTTTATCTGAGTACACTGCAGTAGTTATGGTCGACTGTGAGATTGTTATATTATATTTGTATGAGTTATGTATTTTAAGAATTTGAACTGGATTTGTATTAAAAGAGTTTATTTATATATGAGATGAGGATTTGATTTAAATCCCGTGGTGGATTATTATTTTGACATTTATGATTTTATTCCGCTGCATAGTATTTTACTTAATTGTGTTGTTATTATTACTATTGCATGTTTTATTTTATTTTTAGGCTTCCCACGGATTCCGGATTCGAAAGAATTCTCGTTCCCTAGCGCCGGTCATGGCCCCTGTTTTGGGTCGTGACAATTCAGAGTTTGCAAATTGTGTCAATTACTTTCAATTTTAGTTTAAGAATGTAAATATATTTTTAAAAAACTATTTTTACATTCTTATAAAATAAACTTAGTTAATAAAGTTCTTTTTCTTAAAAAAAAAAGAATAAAATGTAAAAGAATTTTCTCAAATGATAATCTTATCACTTTAAAAAATGACCTCAAAAATTAATTTTGAAAAGCATAGGCTTAACCTTACAACAAAGAGTAGTGAAATTTCAATGCCACTGAATGGAAAATTTGTAAACCAACTAATTAGATGAAATAATAAGTAATTGTAGTTGGCATAGGAAATATATGGTAAGTTGTAAAAAAAGTTGAGTCGATATCTTTCAATGACCAAATGGGTGTTATTCATGGAAGCTCTATATATATAACTTGACTATTAAAATGCTGCTATTTAGGTACCTTGTAGTCACAATCCCTTTCTTTTCCAATTTTGATAGTTCAATTACTCAGCAAAATTATGGCTTTAATATGAGCTTTACAATGTGGAAATCTGCCCATTTTTGTAGGGAAGCTTCAGAGCTGCATTGCATGTTTCAAATGGAAAAGCCAAAATAGTTTAATAGAGATTATATATGTGTGTGTGTGTGATTTTGAGTATTATTAAGTTACTATTGAGAACATTCGGTAATTCATGTTGGCAGTGAAATATGTTTGTTTGGATTATATAGATTATTATTACATCCTTAATTATAAAATTGTTATTATTCTGTGAGGAGTATATTCATCCTTGACCTGTGTTTTATATAATTAAAAAAAAAGTTATTAGGGATTAAAAATTATTTTAGAAAATAATTTTTTTTTACGTATGCAAAAGAAATTAATTAATAAGCACGTCAAGTGTATACATATTAACACATATGCAGATAAGAATAAAAATATTGAACCAATTGTATATTCATAAATGCAAAGAAATTACTAAAAATATCAAACATGTCTATCAACGTACCCATAATTAATCACAGAAAGCTATTGGAAATAAAATTTTTATATATTTGTTTATTGGTTTAGAGGAAAGAAAATTATTTGTAAATTGTTATTTATCTATTTATTTATAATAAAATTATTTATATTTTCCTATATAATAACATTCTTAATTAATCTAGATATATAGATTAAGTAAGAATGTTATTTCCTTCTTTGAAAGGTTATTAGCGTGTGCAAATATAATATGAGAGTTGAATGTAATTTAATTAAAATTCAAAGTTTCGAAATAATAGTTTAAGGCTTAAAAATGGGCTTTTCCTAACTCTTATATATATATATATATAGATATATATATATATATATATATATATATATATATATATATATATATATATATATATATATATATAGTCCTACACACCATCTTCCTCGTAATACTTTTTTTTTTTTTTTTTGACCAATCATCATAATACTTTTTAACCAAGCAACGCAAAGCCCTACCATCTTCGTTACTATTTCGACCAACTAAAAACCCTAGGCACAATGACTGAAGGTTTTGATTGATATCGCTTAAGAACACTTTCTCGAAAATCGGTTTCAGTTGGCCTACAAGACGGCTAAACTTGCTCTCACCCTGAATCCTCTTTTTTTATTTTATTTTATTTTATTTTTTTTGGTAATGGCATTCTACATCACTATAATGCAGCTTATAGAATTCACTATGCTGCCCTTATCAAGAATTTTTTGGGTTCTTGGCGTTGATTATGCTTCCCTCATACAGTCCATAAGCAGACGTTTTCATCGAGTGAATGAATTGATCCATTCTGAAAATCACCCCTCCATGGCCGGCAAAGGAGCTTACGAAGGAACGACATCTGATTCGAGCACCAACAACACCCATCAAAACAGAAGGACGTCAGGGGATTTCAGGACCCGTCAAAACTGAAGGACGACATCAGGTGGTTTCAAGACCTATCAAAACAGAAGAAAGACGATCAATCTCTAGACCCATCAGAAAAGAAGGATCATAGATTTCAGCGACTCCAGCTTTGAAGACTTGCGCTACTACCAAGTTCAAGAAAGAATCTCATCATCGCCATGCTAGATTGGTTGAATGACTCTTTACTAGCTAGTGTAGGATAGATTTCAGCTGCAGTAGAAAAGTTGGTAGATATATAAACCAAACAGATTAGAGAATTTGTTTCATAATATTTTGATATATAACAATTGTTAATTAATATTTTTTATAATATATTTGTTTATTGGTTTAGAGGAAAGAAAATTATTTGTAAATTGTTATTTATCTATTTATTTATAATAAAATTATTTATATTTTCCTATATAATAACATTCTTAATTAATCTAGATATATAGATTAAGTAAGAATGTTATTTCCTTCTTTGAAAGGTTATTAGCGTGTGCAAATATAATATGAGAGTTGAATGTAATTTAATTAAAATTCAAAGTTTCGAAATAATAGTTTAAGGCTTAAAAATGGGCTTTTCCTAACTCTTATATATATATATATATAGATATATATATATATATATATATATATATATATATATATATATATATATATATATATATATAGTCCTACACACCATCTTCCTCGTAATACTTTTTTTTTTTTTTTTTGACCAATCATCATAATACTTTTTAACCAAGCAACGCAAAGCCCTACCATCTTCGTTACTATTTCGACCAACTAAAAACCCTAGGCACAATGACTGAAGGTTTTGATTGATATCGCTTAAGAACACTTTCTCGAAAATCGGTTTCAGTTGGCCTACAAGACGGCTAAACTTGCTCTCACCCTGAATCCTCTTTTTTTATTTTATTTTATTTTATTTTTTTTGGTAATGGCATTCTACATCACTATAATGCAGCTTATAGAATTCACTATGCTGCCCTTATCAAGAATTTTTTGGGTTCTTGGCGTTGATTATGCTTCCCTCATACAGTCCATAAGCAGACGTTTTCATCGAGTGAATGAATTGATCCATTCTGAAAATCACCCCTCCATGGCCGGCAAAGGAGCTTACGAAGGAACGACATCTGATTCGAGCACCAACAACACCCATCAAAACAGAAGGACGTCAGGGGATTTCAGGACCCGTCAAAACTGAAGGACGACATCAGGTGGTTTCAAGACCTATCAAAACAGAAGAAAGACGATCAATCTCTAGACCCATCAGAAAAGAAGGATCATAGATTTCAGCGACTCCAGCTTTGAAGACTTGCGCTACTACCAAGTTCAAGAAAGAATCTCATCATCGCCATGCTAGATTGGTTGAATGACTCTTTACTAGCTAGTGTAGGATAGATTTCAGCTGCAGTAGAAAAGTTGGTAGATATATAAACCAAACAGATTAGAGAATTTGTTTCATAATATTTTGATATATAACAATTGTTAATTAATATTTTTTATAATATAATTGTTAATTTGAGTACATATATAATATAGCCTTGCATTTTTTTTTTTTTTGTCAGTCGATAATTATGAATTAGATAGTCTGATGACATTCATGTTGATTTTGATGGATTTAATCAATTTGGTGAACAATCCGCTTATCTATTTTATGGTGTTGTTCAAGACTGTTGTTTAACTGAATTATCCGCTTATCTGTCTTCCTTTGTTTGAATTAATTAAGTTCTTATTATAATTTTCTCCAGTGCTTCAATTAATCTGTTAGTCGAACAGCTGCTGTCACATAAAATTGGATGGAAATAAAAACATTGTGTCTCTTTGTTCAGCAGAATGATTTCACGCACAACCCCTGACATATTTTATGCTTCAATAGATGTGCCAATCTGTTAACGAGTAATAAATTAGGGCAGATGTTGTTTTGGCCTGTGAAAGTTCCAACTCCTCAGGCACAAGTGAGTCTAACTATACTTGTCTAATTTAAGGTTATGCTCTTTTTTGTGTACTCTATAATCATATGCAAATCATAATGCAACTGCAAGTCAAACTTCTCAAAATGATAACAACGAAATGAAAGAATTAGATCATTTTGGCAATTAAAATACTCAGCCTTCTCAAAGTCTGATCCAACACCATAATAAACATAGACAACAAAGCTAGAATGGAAAGCGTGGCAAGCTGCCCCATTCTTTCCGGAAAACGAAAAAACATTTTTTTTTCTTCGACAATTCTAATCTCAGAACATTTAGAAACACTTCCTGTGCACGATTGATGGCCCGGACTCGTCATATTCTGCCTTTGCGATCCACATCTGCAATCAAAAACACAACATGCATTAGAAAACTAATCTTAAAAATAAACCTCTAGCAACAAGAACTTGTGTATATCCACAAATGAGTTTTGAACCAACCTGCTGGAAGGTGCTAAGGGATGCCAAGATTGAACCACCAATCCAGACACTATATTTCCTCTCAGGTGGTGCAACAACCTTGATTTTCATGCTACTTGGGGCTAGTGCGGAGATTTCCTTGCTCATTCTATCAGCAATGCCAGGGAACATAGTTGAACCACCACTAAGGACAATGTTACCATACAGATCTTTCCTGATATCCACGTCACATTTCATGATGGAGTTGTATGTGGTCTCATGGATGCCAGCAGCTTCCATGCCTATCATGGATGGTTGGAAGAGGACCTCAGGACAACGGAAACGCTCAGCACCAATGGTGATGACCTGACCATCAGGCAACTCATAGCTCTTCTCAACTGATGAGTTGGTTTTGGAGGTCTCTAGCTCTTGCTCATAGTCAAGAGCAATATAAGATAGCTTTTCCTTCATATCCCTCACAATTTCTCGTTCAGCTGTAGTGGTGAAAGAGTATCCACGCTCAGTGAGGATCTTCATCAAGGCGTCAGTAAGGTCACGGCCAGCCAGGTCGAGACGAAGGATGGCATGTGGGAGGGCATAACCCTCATATATAGGAACTGTGTGGCTGACACCATCACCAGAGTCCAACACAATACCTGCACAGAACATCCACAATAATTGCACAAATGGGCTAATAAAAAGATTACAAGTTCCTTGAATAAGATATATTGGAGCACCCAGCCAAAGATCCATTAAACCGAAAACAAATTAGCTAATCTCTATCAGACTTGAACAGAATTGCATAAAAGGCGTTCAGGAGAATAATCCATATTGGCTAGTTGTTGGAGACGCCTTATGAGTCTAACGAAACAATAAAAAGTTAACTTCACTTAAACATTTTATTTTGCACATTGAACACCTTTGATTTTTAGAATCAAACCCTTCCTGAATCAAGAAAATCATTTGTCTGCTTACCAGTTGTACGACCACTGGCATACAAGGATAGAACAGCCTGAATGGCAACATACATGGCAGGAGTGTTGAAGGTCTCAAACATGATTTGGGTCATCTTCTCACGATTAGCCTTGGGGTTAAGAGGAGCCTCAGTTAAAAGTACAGGGTGCTCCTCTGGGGCAACACGAAGCTCATTGTAGAAAGTGTGATGCCAAATCTTTTCCATATCATCCCAGTTGCTAACAATACCGTGCTCAATTGGGTATTTCAAAGTCAAAATACCCCTCTTCGATTGAGCCTCATCGCCAACATACGCATCTTTCTGGCCCATGCCAACCATCACACCAGTATGTCGAGGTCGACCAACAATGCTAGGAAACACAGCACGCGGAGCATCATCTCCAGCAAATCCAGCCTAACAGCGACCATCATCATCAATTTCCACAAAAATAAAAAATAAAAGGACTACTGTTCCATCACAAATTACAGAGCACATTATTAATTCAAACCACATACATACCTTAACCATCCCTGTTCCATTGTCGCAGACAAGGGGTTGAATGTCCTCACTATCAGCCATCTTCTACCGCCTGCAACAAAAATAAATAAATAAAATAAAATCTGGGTAATCAAAAAGACCCATAATCATATGATAAGCAATACAATTTTTTCTGCAAAGCACATTAACAAAATAAACCAAAACACCCATTAACATGTAATTACAGATTACAGGAAACAAGCAAATGTACAAAAAAAAATGCTGATTTCAACTTAGAAATTAAAGCCCATTTTTTCTTCCACTAATAATCATGCAAATTAATAATCTTTCTCATAAAACAAAAACAAATCACGCAAATGTGAATACAGATCCATAACAATCATTAAAAAAGAACAAAACACATGCGATAAAAAGAAATGAAAACTGAAACAGATCGAAGAAACATACAAAGAGATTGGTGAATAGAGGGGATTAAGAGAAAAATTAATCACCTTAAAACCAAAAAAAAAACAAGAATGAAATAAAAAATTGAGAGAAGCGAAATGGGAAGCGAGTGAAGGAATCGATTTTGAAGGTGCGGAAATTATTATTATTTTTATTATTTTATGGAGAAGTGCGGGCCGTTGGATTATTTATTACATTCGCTGATGTGTGGGCACAAACTACATAAAGGAACGCGTCGTCATGCTGCTCCCATGAAATCATGGGCTTTTCAAACTTCAAATCCGACTTTCGCGCGCTCTTTTCTTGTTCTCCTTCTCTTCTTTGCTTTCTTTAGATGCTACTGCAGCACATACACCTTACATTATTTACCTTTTTTTCTTAACTACATTTTTAGCTTTTTTACTTATTTTGTATTTACAGGTATTCGTAATTTTAGAATTTATTAGATTTTGATTAATATAGTTGGATTTAAAGAGTATTATGAAAACAGTAAAAATTTCTCAAACAATTAATTTAATATAATTATATATATTACAACTTGAGTTTGAAATCTATTTTAAGCGAGAACAGTTTTTTACCGACTGATTTCAACAGTTGTTGGTGGTGCTTACAAGTTTTTTATACACGATATTGGATGAATTAAAATATATGAATTACAATTAATACTTGATAGTTCAAATGGTAAGAAATTTAAATTCTTTTAAATAATGTTTTGAGTTTAAATTTTATTTATTTTTATTAATAAATAGATATTAGGACAATTTAGTTTTTTTTTTTTTATTTTAAACATGCATATTATAAAATTAATAAAAATAGTAAAATCATAATCGAGTGACACTCATTACGGTAAAGAGCTACAATAAATCAATATGACATCTATAAAACATTTATCATGTAAATTTGAAAATCATATATAGAATCTTAAAAAATGAAAGATATCATTTTACTAATTTTTCATTCTTTGTTTTTTTTTTTAAGTTCTAGCCTAACTAGAGAAAGGTGTGTAGGTATTGTCCCATAAGAAAAAGAGTTATTAATGCTTGTTGGGTATTGCTTATTTTTAAATCTTCTGATTATTCAAATGGCTCCTAAATTTTCTTCTTAACTAGCACTCGCTTTGCACAACTTAATTTTCTTCTAGAATTATTATTATTATTATTTATGTGGTTGTTTATTGAATTTAACTATAAATATTTAAAGACTAGCAAAGAATGCCAGTTTCCGACAAATAAAATGAGAGTACTCAAAAATAGAATAATATTTTTTTGTTATTTGGCAAAAATTGACTTGAAAACATGTTGGATGTTGATTCAATCCTAATTTAGTAGAGTTTGAACTAAGTCGTCAAACTAAATCATATTCTATTGTTTTATTTATTTATTTTTTTAACTTGTTTGCCCTTGTGTTTTTCAATATGTTTAGCACCAACCAAGCATAATTGAACTCATTTGAACCATCAAGAATATTCTGGCTTCAACATTTTTGTATGACCATTTGATTTTTAACATTTTCAATTAAATGCAACTCAAGTGCTTGCACCTTTTATTATTATTATATCACTATTTAGGGCCTTCAATTTTGTTACCCATTCTTCAAAGAAGCCTGCCATATTGAAACTTGAAGGGAGTGACAAACATCCTGTTAAACACAATGGAAGCCAGCCTACAAACATTTGCCTACAACAGGATGCATAATTTCTTTTGATAACCTTGGCAAATTGCTTCTGATGCAAAGAGTGTTACCATGTACCATTGTGCCTACTTCATCATGCATAGCAATCATTAAGCAAACCAAAATCAAATGAAAAAAGTAAAAGTTGTAGGTTGAAGCTGAAAATGCATTTAATTTTGAAGTAAAAAACTTCTTAGAACAGTAATAATGAAAGAATTGGACCATCTTGGCAAACAATTCATTGCCTTCTCAAAATCATCACTCCAACACCATAATAAACGTACAAGGACAACAAAGCTAGAAAGGAAAGGGGGGCAAGCTACCCTCTTCTTTCCAAGAAACAAAATAGCAGTTCTTTTCCTCTCTCCTTCGTCAATCCTATTCTTCAAGCATTTAAAAGCACTTCCGATGAACAATTGATGGCCCAGACTCATCGTATTCTGCCTTCGCAATCCACATCTGTAATCATAGAACAAGACAAAGCCAAATGCATATTAGAAAACCAATCTTAAAGACGACTCCTGGTAAGAAACATTTGCACACATCCATGATTAAATTTGAACTGACCTGCTGGAAGGTGCTAAGGGAAGCCAAAATAGAACCACCAATCCAGACACTGTATTTCCTCTCAGGCGGTGCAACCACCTTGATTTTCATGCTGCTTGGGGCTAGTGCAGAGATTTCCTTGCTCATTCTGTCAGCAATGCCGGGGAACATGGTTGAACCACCGCTGAGAACAATGTTACCGTACAAGTCTTTCCTGATATCAACATCACACTTCATGATAGAGTTGTAAGTGGTTTCGTGGATGCCTGCAGATTCCATTCCAATCATGGATGGCTGGAAGAGAACCTCTGGGCAACGGAAACGCTCAGCACCAATGGTGATGACCTGACCATCAGGCAACTCATAGCTCTTCTCAACTGATGAGCTGGTTTTGGATGTCTCTAGCTCTTGTTCGTAGTCAAGAGCAATATAAGACAGCTTTTCCTTCATGTCCCTCACAATTTCCCGTTCAGCTGTGGTGGTGAAAGAGTACCCACGCTCAGTGAGGATCTTCATCAAGGCATCAGTAAGGTCACGACCGGCAAGATCAAGACGAAGTATGGCATGTGGGAGGGCATAACCCTCGTATATGGGAACTGTATGGCTGACACCATCGCCAGAGTCCAACACAATACCTTCACAGGAAATACAACCAGTCCCACTAATTAGGCCAGCATAAACATATAAGCAAATTGATGCCAGCCCAGGCTAACATAAGCACACAAGTGCCATTGATAATATAAATTGAACCGGCAAACACAAATTAACTCATCTCTAACGGAAGTCAAGGTATAAAACACAATAACTATGAAAACAGTCCATAAATCCAAATAGCCAGAAACAGGGCAAAGCAACTCAGAAGTCTAAATATATTAAAAATCACATTATCTGGTGTATAAAGCATAATTATTTGCAAACAAAACAGTTCATTTGTCTAATTTAGCGAATTGTTTGAGAACTTACCAGTTGTACGACCACTAGCATACAAGGATAGAACAGCCTGGATAGCAACATACATAGCAGGAGTATTGAAGGTCTCAAACATAATTTGGGTCATCTTCTCACGATTAGCCTTGGGATTCAAAGGAGCCTCAGTAAGAAGAACAGGGTGTTCTTCAGGGGCAACACGTAACTCATTATAGAATGTATGATGCCAGATCTTTTCCATGTCATCCCAGTTGCTTACAATACCATGCTCAATTGGGTATTTCAAAGTCAAAATACCCCTCTTGGACTGAGCCTCATCACCAACGTATGCATCCTTCTGGCCCATGCCAACCATCACACCAGTGTGACGAGGACGACCAACAATGCTGGGAAACACGGCACGTGGAGCATCATCTCCAGCAAATCCAGCCTAAAAACAAAGGCTGGCATTAGTCACCTCAGAACAACAATCAGTCTTGCTTGCCACTCAGTAAAATGATAAAAAGTAAAAGCAAAAAAATCTAGAAACAGCTTTTGTCAACAAAACAAAAACAATTCTACCCTAATTTGCATAAGCAGATTGTTTTTAGAACAAATTTCAGGACACAGCAACCTAACACCAACCAAAACTAAATCAACGTTTATAAAAATTCTGCCAAAATAATACTAAAATTCCATTCATACCTTAACCATTCCTGTTCCATTATCACAAACAAGGGGTTGAATATCCTCAGCATCGGCCATCTTCTACTGCCTGCAAAAGCTAAAATGTTGTCAATCTAAAAGTTGATAAATTTCATAGAGTGCAACAAGATCACAATATCATTATCTCCTTATGTTCATTCATGCCATGTGAACATTGAAGCCATTAGGTAAATAAATCTCCTTTTAGCAAACTGATCAACCAAAGTACAAAAAAGCTAGTCATCACATCACCTCATAAAAGAAATTAGATGCGTGTCGCGATCATATTGTCAAATCAGGAAATAATAACAAACATTTTCAAATTGACATCCATCAAATCAGCAAATTAAGAATCAAATTCCCTCAACCAAAAGAAAACAGATTTCCCACCAAATAGTTGGTAACACATTTGCTCCATTACAATTCAAGAACAAGCTTACAGAATTGATCAAAAATAATAAAATTACACAAATTCAAACACCCAGATAAAAGAAACAGAATTGCAACCATAGAAAATGTTGTACATTGCACACAAATGGAACAAGAAATTGATCCTTCACTCCCATTTCTTTCAAGATTTCTCTTTGAACAAACAACAGAAGCCCATTCAGATCAAACAAGCTAAAACAAAATCTTAAAAAAAGAATTCAGATCTGGAAATGAACAAAAAGAACAAAACAATCACTACCCAGTACAAAAAAAATGCAATTAGTGTCATCAGATTTCAAATTGCATTCAAGAATCAATAAATGAGAACACAGAAACGAACACACTTTCTTGTTCTTTTTTTCTTTCTTCAAAACAGTTTAAAAGATCCAATTCGAAGAAGCTTAACAGATGAAAAAAGAGAATCAAACGAACCTTAATTAAGGAAAAAAGCGATAGAGATTAAAGAGCGAAATGGGGCGTCTTCGTATGGTGCCGGTGGGGGTGTGCTTCTTTTGAAAGCGAAATTGGTAACGGTGATGTAATTATATGGAAGCGCGACATGCAATCTCAACCGTTGGATTTATATTTGGTGTTTTTGCTTTTTTCCTTTATTTTTGTGTGGGCACAACTTACAGTAAGGAACGCGTCATGGGGAGAGTTTTTTTTTTTCTCTCTATTTATTTATTTATTTTTTCTTCAAAATCCCATGAATGAATCTGAGGTTATTATTTATTTGCCTACTTTCTCTTCATATTCTTTTTTTTTTAATTAGATTTAGGGGAAATAGTTATTATAATTATAAAATTACGTTCAAAAAATTATTTTTAAAATAATATTAGCTCACTAATAACGGTTAAAATCAATTAATATAAGCTATATTTGTTTAAATAATATTTTAAGTTCAGAGTATTATATATATAATTATATTAAATTAATTATTAAAATTTTTTAATTATTTTTATAATCATTCTCAAGTTAAATTGGAATTAATATTAGCCAGAAAACGTAAAGAGAAATTAATACCACACTCAACCTAAGGAAAAAATATCTTGAAATTATAAAATTATAGAAATTTTATTTTTTTGAATATAATAATCTATTTCGAATTTTAATATATAATAATCTAAAAATAAAATACCAATTATAATAATAAAATAAAAAGGAACCTACCTTTCATTATAATTTGGCAAGCAAGTGATAACTAGCAAAAAAAAAAACATTGAAAAAAAAAAGTTTCTACAGGATAAATAATTTAAAAAATTAAATTATTTTTCAAAAAAGTAAAAAATAATGTGATGTTATAATTTTTTTAATCGATAATTGAGTGAGACGTAATGATTGATCTCTTAATATAAATTGAATTCTTAACTTATAAATATTTTGAAAGAAATTATATCACTAAATTATTTAACCTTCGATAATTCAATAATATGATATAGCATGAGAATTTTTTTTGAGAATTTTATTTTGAAATTTATTTTAAGAAAAACAATACACTTACCTCAAATTATTAAAATTGCAAAAGAACAACAATAATTTTTTTTTTAAAAAAAGTACATTGTAAAGTGGATGAAGCAACTTTTTCCAGCCCATAATAGTTGTTGAGCAAATTCAACAGTTCAATCTTTGCTACCTGAATAGTTGCTGTAGCACACAACATAACTGTCAATTTTTCTTTTTCCTTTTTTTTTTTCAATCTCTGTAATTTGTTGTTTGTGGTGTCAAAACAAGTGGCCCTGATGATGACTTGGTTACAGATCAGGAAACCTATGTTCCTCCTCTCTTGCATTCTATCAATAATTATATTTATAAGCTTTAAAATCAATAAATTACTAGTTTATACAACCATCTGTCAGGTACTACTTTATAATGAGATTCTTTTTTCCAGGATTTGAATCTGGCAACTTTCCGATCACAAAGTAACAATCTTTCCATGATTCTCCATCCAACTTCATCATCAGGCACACTATTAAGTCTGATCTGATCAGATAAGAGCTTTATAATTTCTATTCAACAAGTTAGCCGAGGCCCATATTGGCAACACGAAGTTGATCCTCAGAATCACTTTCTGTTAGCAATAACCATTACACAGCGAAAGGGTCCATTATTGAATAGATTTTCACTCACAAAACTGAGTAGCAATTTTTAACTCTGAAATTAATGGTTGCTGTAGCTTTTCAATAGGCATCACAAGAGGGGGGGGAAAGCCTGTAAGATCAAGGCCAATGTATTATTCATGCTTGTTCTCAAAATTTGCAGAAATTGCAGACGAACTTTTGCAGCCAAAGCTAGCTAATTTGCACAATGAAGGTCATAGCCACTGCTTTTTATGCAAGATTTGAAGTAAAATTTAGGGGACAGACAAAAAGAGAAAAGAAATGAACGCCACAACTCAAAGGATTCAATAAACCCTAATTGACCAACAAGATTCAAAACTTGTCAAATAATATAACAAGCTAGAGAAAGTTTCAAACAAGAAAAATTGTTTAACAAGACTATCCTCTAGTTCCAATAATTTAGTATCCAATTGGAAGACTAGGGTCTTCGAACAACTCGATAAACGCATGACCTCTGCTTCATATCTGAGAAGAATGAACCACAATCTAGAAGATATCATACGGACAAACCCCAATACTAAATCAGCAAATAAATGGCTTCATTCTACAGGAATGGGGGCAGTATGACCCATCGGCGTGGATATTTAGGTCTTCCATCCTTCCCGTCAAATAGCTGCCAAAACCAAAAAGAGGTTAAGGAACACAAGCAAGGAAACAAAGAAGAAAAAGCATGTACAAAAATGGAAGGAAATTCGCTCATTTCTATTTTGAGATCAGATTTCAACTCTGATTCAAGTAACTCACAGACATGCAGATTTTCAAAAGTCCAAGGAAGTAGAAGATTGGTGAATGTTTTACTCATATTTTCTAGCCATTTTCACATATCAAGTTATTACCTAATCCAGATGGATCCTTTGCCTTTTTGGCAACTAGCATATGCTTTTTCTCCATGAAGCAAATCTGCTAGGCAATATTGGGCATGCGTATAGTAACCAAAAATTAGATGTACCATCTCATCTGATATGAAATAATTTAGTGATGGGATCTTATTGCAGTGATGGGATCTTATTGCACTATAACTTACCAAAATAAAAGTATGAAGCCTAGTTTGGCCTAATGTTACAAAAATATCTACAATTTCTTCTCTTATACAGAAAATGCAATGATTTAAACTAGCTGAGCAATGCAGAAGATTACCTTCCTCAGTCGGCGATGCTTTGCAAGGGCCCAATTGGTCATAATTGAAGTGGCAACTACGAGAAAGATATAACCTGCAACAGTCTGTGTTGCAATATTGAAACCCAACCACTGATAAATCTCAGTTGTGTAATTGGCACATGTCACAATATTGAAGAGAAATCCACGTGGGATTTGATACCCTCCATTCCCATCAGGGCTGCGAAGATTTTTCAACAAGATGTGGCAATAGAAGTTCGCAACTTGACAAATCAAACCAAAGCCAAAACCAATCTTCATTTGAAGGTCACTAACAGGAGTGTAAAGAGGATGGTTCACATAGTAAGCAATATAAGAACCGAAGGTCCAATAATAAGCACAATTTCGGAAAACATTGGAGAGAGGTGAGGTTGCATGGCTGAATCGGTGCACGAAAAATGTTTCCATGATACGTTTGAAATAATGAAAGCACCAATAGTACATAGCATATGTCTGAACTGGGTGTATGACACGGTCCTCCTTGTATCCAAAGTACTTGTACACAGGAAAGAAATAAAAGACAGGATAGAGGACCAGAGGACCCAAGTACTCAAAGAAAAAAAGTGTGCGGTAGGACACCTGTGGACCCAGGTCCTTGAAAACTACTGTTATTTTATCTGAATTACCATCAATGTAATCCTTAAGACTCTTTTTGTAGTTCAGAACTGTTGGCCTATCTTTTGATCCCGGTGGAAGTGGAAGGGTCAGCCTCTGCCTTGAGGGGTAGAATTTTTTGGCTGTTGATGTAAGCAATGAATCAGGTTAGGAAAATAAAATCAAATCCAATGCACTAGTTCCTTAGGTTGGGTGTGAAGTTTCAAATAAAAACCTGAAAATTTTCCTTGGATGTTTCGTCAAAGAAATAATAAGTATAGAATGACAAGCTAAAAAAACAGGTAAGTTTTAATTCCATTAACAAATGTCCCAAGATGATACTGAACCATTCAAACTCCATTGTTGATGAAATAGACGATATCTATTTCCTCCATCACCAGTCACTACCATCTATGATCTTGTGAAATTCTTCTTTAGTATGCATGCTATGTTTTACATGACAGAAACCACTAAAACTGAATATGAAGGTTCTATGGCAATTCGATGAAAAAATTGCAAACTGAACTTACCACGGAAAAAATAACAGATTAAATTAAAAACCCTAACAAAAACATATGAAATCTGGTCATACTATGTTAGTCATATAGTTGTGGTCAATAAGAAGAAACGTACATTTTTTGCTAATATTTCTTGTTTCAGCCAGTAAATTCACATTTGCAAAGTAAAATTAAAGATGGGACACGTGCTACACAAGAAATTGAGCTCTAACACCAGCATGAAAGCTAATTCTAAGCAGCAAGAAGGAATTGAAACTATGGGACAAATCAAATGAACAAAGAAATGAAAATCTCCTTTAGGATTATCAAAAATCTCAAGAAATCCCAAAACAGAAAAATTCTCTTAATTCCCTCCAAGTTAAATTCATAACAGTAACAAGATCTACAAAGCAAACTTAACATTTAAATGCTCTAGACTTTAAAATAAAACTTAAAATCAACGAGTAGTGAAATAAATCTTCACATTACTTACTTCGCTTATGAATTGCCTCTTGCAGATCAGCCACTGTAGCCTACAGAATAATTCCAACACATAAAAATTACAGTTGAAAAACCCACAACAATCTTGAAAGCTCAAGTCTTTTTTACTCAACTGAACCAAAAAATAAATAAATAAACAAATAATCCTTTCCTCCATTTTCCTAGCAACCAAACACACTAACTGGAAAGAGATAGAAAAGGGTACCGAATCATTGAGCTCAAGGCCTCCTTTGGCGACCTCTCTACCGCTGCGTGAAACTACAGCAACCTTCATTTTAAAGATAAAATGAGAGAGACCCAATTCACCAAATGGCAAATAAAAAGGACCCTTTAAGCTACAACAGTTCTTTCTGTTCAAGATTCAGAAAAAAGCCAGAGCTTGAGCTAAAAAATTGAATGAGATCTCAAATAAGACTCAAACAAACTGAAGAACTGGAAGGAGGAGGCAGAGATGGGTTTGGGCCATTCCAGAGAGGCAATTAGGCGGATATATTAAAGGCGTGTAGTTGGGAAGTAGGAGAGCTAACGCTTGTTTGATTGAATTTTGATGAACTGCACGCACCTTCTTTAGCTATTTTTTTTGGCATCGAAGTCTGGCCAATCTAAGGATTCCTATCGCTTCATTTTAGCCAGCCTTTATGGTAACTAACTAAACCCATTTTTAATAGATTTTTTTTTTTTTTTTTTCTAGGCAAAATATCCATACACGGCCTAAGGAATTTCTTTAAAAAAAATGTCAATTAAGTACAATTTCTTTAAAAATTGTCAAATTCATCGAGTTAGGATAATTGTTCTAATTTAGAGTTCATAATTTTTTTAAAAAATTGAATGATAGAGCTAAAGTTGAATTATTTATGTTTAAAGTTGCATTTTGTTTTTTTTTTTAAATTAAATTAATTATCTCCAAAGTATATGTACTGTGTTATTCAAATAAAATTAACAATGTATCTTTTTAATGGGTATGTTAAAGATTTGCTTTTGTAATAATTTTTGTGTTTTTTTATTATTCTAAATTATTTATATTAAGAATCTACTAAATTTTAATTAAATCTATTTGATTGAAGAAGGAGTATAAGAGCTATAAAAGTCTTTCGATAATTAATTTAACATAATTATATACACCATTATTTGAACTTGAAAAGTCATAATTTTTATTTTTAATTAATTAGAAAAGGTCTAAATAAGATAAATTTGAGTTTTTAATATGGCTAATTAGATATTTGAATTTGAGCTTCTTAGTCTTTTCTTAAAAAAAAAAACTTCTTAGTTAATTTAAATATATAATAGCAAAAATAAAATTATTTCAAAATTATTTTCGTTTAGTACGTAGATATTTTTATCCTAAACATTTGTAGTATTTCGTACGTTTGGTTTGTCTATGAAATATTTTAAGAATGAACTAAATAATATAGTATGAAATTTGGCAAGATAATTTTTTTACTCTATTTGTGCAAGCTAATTTTTTATTTTGATGAGACAATATAGGATTGTTCAATTTATCTTTATTTTATTTTATTCCATTACAATCAAACACCTCATAATTGATTTAATATGTTCAAAACTTATGTTATATATGATTTAATGTATGCACTTTTTAGTGAAACATACATGAAAAATATTTAAATAAAATTTATAAAATTAGATAGTTTGAAAAAAATATATATATAATTTTAAGAAGTTCAACTGCCAACCAAAGCTGATAATTTAATGCTGAAAACAATAATAACAAAAGACATATATTAGACAAACTGATTAATATGCCATTTTAAGGTTTAAATGGTAGACAATAATAGTGAATTTAATTAATCCCAAGCCCAAATGACCAATTTGTATCCACCTTAGATGGCTATAAATGGAGAATTTAATTTCTGTACCATCTTTTTGAGAAGAAGCCAACGACCAACTGATTAATCCACATCTACACAACCATAATTATTACATAAATGGAGGTATAATCTATTTATTGTTCATTTTATTCATTAATCCTTGTTCATGGAAATATTCATAATTCATCATAAAATGTTAAATATAATATGCATTAATAAAGGCATGTAATGTATCCTTGTCAACTGCCAATTTGATAGAACAAAAAACAAACAACTCCCAACTACCCGTTTATCTTAAGTTACCTGGAATTTTTTTTTTTTTTTTAAATAATACAATGAAAAGAAAAGAAAAAGAATTAGTGAAAAAAAAATACTTATATTTAATATTAACAATCGACTGCTATGGAAGAGGGAATCACTTCACCGATAATTTGCCACTTTCAAAATTCTGCGAATATTTTTTGAAGGTAAATGAAGCAATATCTGCCTCAGCTTCCATCTGTCCCGTCGCTAACCATACCATCCTTCCAGGAAGAAAAAGATGTTATTAGCAACAATTAAATGTTTATGTAGGCGGCGGTATTTATTGCACATTCAAATATTGATAATCACGGTATTATGTGGGTTCAAGATCCATTAGAAAATATATGTTAGGTTTTTAAAATCTAAATAGAGATGAAATCACTATCCAAATAAAAGTTGGGATACACTATACATCAATTAGATTCTACGAAAGTTCCTTGAAGCCGTCATCAGAGAACGGATTCGGAAATTGGATATAGGCTTTTGAACCTGACCTTGCGATCAATCTCTATTTATATTTTATATTTTATTACCTTTAATTATTCAGTTATTCCTTTATTTATGTGCAATTTGGAATTGCCTTCAATCAATTGTTCAATTTTACACTTAAGTCCGAGTTTGCAAATTAACTCAATTTAATGTCTTAAAATCCCAAATTCATCAAAATAATAGATCAAAACAATACATTAGAATTCAAAGAGGGCAAGGGATTTAGGATTACAACATTTTTACACAAATAAAAGTATAATAAACAAAAAATATACTAAACATGTACCAAAGATAAACTAAGACTAAACTAGTTCTTAAACCCATGAAAACCTCTCAAGAACTAATTAAGAGATAAATCCTTAACGATTCAAGGAGATTAGTCTCAAGGATCCTAAAAATACGAAAGATTAGTCTGAAATATGCAAAATCTCTCAAAAGAAAGCATTCAAAGCAATTTACAAAACAAGTTCATGCAAATAGAGGTCAAGAACTAAATAAATGAACTTAAAAGACATGGTAGAGGCATTCATATGCAAATAAACGAAGTGAAAGAACCTATACATGCTAAGGAATCAAAATCATGCATACATATTACAAAAATCTCATAAAAAAGGCATGGTTCGCCCTATCTAAGTGGCGATCACCTCATGGTAAAGAGGTGACGCCCCTTCATAGAAGCGTCGCTTGATCAACAAGCAACCCGACTCTCAAAATGATTAAACTTATATTCTAAGCAAATGACATGCAAATAAATAATCATAAACTTACTGTTTTACAACTACATTTAACACCCTAGTAGATCATATTAATAACATGGCATAACAAGTGGTATAAACTCAAAATATACATTAAATAAACAAACAAACTAAGTCATATGCAAGTCTAATATCAAGGTGCTAAGGAGATAAATAGGATTTACTTAAGTATGAGCTTTAATAAAGTTGTTGGCCCTCAAAGGTTGCTTTGGATGTTGAACTCTACTTGGATGTGAGTTACACTTGAGAATAAGCTTCTTTCGCCTTCTTCTTCTTAAGGAAATGGACTCTTGAACTTGAATTCCTCCTTTTTTTCTCAAGAATGTCCTCCCTAGTTTTAGAGCCTCTCCCCTTCTTTTCTTTTCTTTTTTTTTGCGAAATCTCTTTAATGCTAGTCCTTCAACGTTGGTAAACTCCCCCCCCTTTTCCTCTCTCTTTTTTTTTTTCCATTTTTATCTTAAATCTCACTCATGCCTCTAGGTTCCTAGACCATAACGAGCCTTAATAGCCTTTTTCTTCCCTACAAAAATCTCTTCCTCATGCAAAAATCAAATTTGGAGGGTGTGGGGCCTATCCCATTTGACCACTATAGCTGTAGCTACATTAAATACAACTGTAAGTAGTTTGCCATAAAGGCGGTGCCATTGTGATGAGGTGATTTCCTCTAAGGCTACTACCATAAAGGCAATCGCCTCTTTGCACAGAGGCGATGCCTCTTTGGCCATACTCTACGTTGGGCCAAGTGGGTTAAGGCAAACTTAGGCTTGTTTAGATAAGTTTGGGCTAGGTTTGGATAATTTAGGCTAGGTTTTTAGGTCCTTGGGCTCTTAAGTCCATTTCCAATAAAATATTCGGGCTTCATATTTATATTTAAGTTTTGCATTCTCATCATTGGGCTTTGATGCAGGCTTATCAAATTAAGCACCCGTGGTCCATGCCCAAATCATGGGTCGATCAGACCCAGTGTTTATAGCTTGCCCTCTGATTTTTTGAAAAACCAAACATATGCAAAGCATTTTTTTTAGAAAATCACATGCACAATGCAAACAAAAGCAAAAGATAAGTGACAAACCTAAATCTCAAGCTTTGCTCGAGAGGTGAGTGCTTCGACTTGAAATATGACCGTGTTCCTTGGGTTTTTCTTGCCCGATCAGTCACTCATTATATCTTTAGCATGAAACTTAGGTTTTTCTGGCCCTCTTTCCATTTAGTAAACATGATTCATAGGTTTTCCTAGCCTGATCAATCACTTCTGTATTTTAGACTCCAGGAATTCATTGCTTAGTTAGTCTTTTCTTCATTGAAGACTTCAGTAATTCGTTGTCCGGTCAATCTCTCGTCTGAAATATGATTCACGGGTTTTCCTAGCCTGATCAGTCACTTTTGTATCATGGACTTTAAGAATTCATTGCCTAGTCAGTCACCTCTATTACTAATGCTTTTATCAGAGAAAATCCATAGCTTGTCCTCGAATGCGGGCTAATAAAACCAAACGCGTGATTTATTCCCGATGCATGGATTGGCTAAACTAGGATTTGCTGATTCCATAGCTTGTCCCTAGATGTTGGCTGATCAAATTGAACACATGATTTGTCCCCGATGCACGGGCCAATCAAACTAAGTATTACTGATTTTATAGCTTGTCCCCAGATGCAGGCTGATTAAACCGAATGCGCGATTTGCACTAGATGCACAGGCTGACTAAACTAGGTATTATTGATTCCATAACTTGTCCCCAGATGCAGACTGATCAAATCGAACATGTGATTTACCCTTGATGTATGGGCCTACCAAACTAGGAATAAATTCTTTAATTCAAAACGTGATCGTGATCCTCGAGAGTTCATCCCGATCAGCCACTCATTAATATTTTGATAAGAAAACATGGGATAAGAGAAGAGAATAATAAGGGAATCCATATAGCCATATAGGTATCAGGAAAAAACACACAACGAGAAGTCGTATAGCCACGCAGGTGTCAATCGAGAAACACAAAAGAAGCCATATAGGCATCAGGCAAGAACACACAAAGAAAAGTCATATAGCCACGTAGGCATCAGGTAAAAACAACAATAAAGAAAAGTTGTATAGCCACATAAGTGTTAGGCAAAAATAACAACAGTAAATATCGTATAGCCTTAGGGGCATCAAGTAAGGACAAATAAAAATGCCATATAGCCTTTGGGGTGTCTGGCAGGATAATAATAAATAAAATATTCATAAAATAAGATAAAACAGAAGGCACCATGTAGCCTCTAAGGCATCAGGAAAATCACACAAAATAAGCCATGTGGCCTCACAAGAGTTAGACAAAATCGAATAAAGCAAGTAAATCAAAATAAGCCGTATGGCCTCACGATGCGTCAGGTAAAACCAAACAAGAAAAATGCATCTCAAGCACTTGAGTTAGCTTATTCTATTACACATCTAGAAAAAGAGTCCAAAATTAATGTATGTATGGTTGTGATCTTTGGAATCTCTTAAAAGTTATTTTGACAACACATGCTTGTGTGGCGTGTGAAATGCTTATAGAAAACATGCATTATTCTAATACACCTAAGCATGAAATTTGAAAATGATTTTTATAAAATAATTCGTGTATGCATTAATAATCTAGAAAACAGTCAATGTCCAACTGCTTTTCCTATTTAGAATTAATCTTTGAGAATTGGTCCTCATCATACCAAAGAATTCGGATTTAAGTCTATTAAGACCAGCTTATCCAAATGAGGTAGAATTTAAGACCCCTTCACGATAAAATTGGGATTATGACAACAACTCATGTCCCCAGTTTAGTTGCTTCCTTAGAATGTTTTATTGTCATATGATAGTTGCGCTTGACCCTTAGTGTGGAAAAGACTATGTTTGAAAATTCCATTACTCATGAGGCTTAACTCACCTCAAAAATTGCCCCTCAGTTAAGGACTTGATAGACTCTCTTGTTTTCGCACCACAAAGTAGAATCTTATGATCTCTTAAACTTCTTTTCTTAGACTGAAAATGCAACTGATTTTATTTTATATTCCCTCTTTTGCCTATGTCGCTTTTTTCTAATAGTTTTTGAACCTAGCTAGGTCTTTCATTTTTTTCTTTCTTTATTTTCCCTCTTTTGCCTAGGTTGCTCCCTTTTTAAGAGTTTTCGAACCTAGCTGGGTGGTTGCAAATTCATAGTGATGGTCGATCAACTTTTTTACGCTCGATGTTCATGTTGTCACTTTAGCTATTAACTGCTCTCGCTACTGATCATTGGACGTTGATGTCATTCATGTTGTTGATTACTGCGAAACTGATGAGTCCATGTCTGACACTTCACATGCTAATAATATGTTAGTCATGACTATCTTCACATTATTACTCCTCTGTTATAATTAGGCATTCTATGTTATCCTTATTATTGATCAGCCCTTTGCAGATTTTCTGACCAACTATTTTTTAGCTCATAATTGGTGGGAATTTTATTTAAGAATGAGGACTTTCCAAGGATTGCTTAAATTTGACTTTTTAAATTTGGGTAGCACAAACAAAGATTTTCCTTTTTCTTTCCTTTTTTTCTTTTTCTTTTCTTTTCTTTTTCTTTTTTCTTTTTCTTGCCTTTTCTTTTTCTTTTTTCTTTTTTTCCTTTTCTTGCCTTTTCTTGACGAATATGAGGAATTCATTTCAGGAAAAAACTAAAGTTGAATGTGCCCGAAGAAAAGTTTAAAAGTCAATTATAATATTTTAGTCCTCTCATTTTTTTGGGTTTTTTTCTTTTTTTTTTTTCACATTTCCCTCTCATTCAAGTATAAGATTGCATGCACAATTATAATAGATTAGTACTCATGCAAATTAGACAATCAAACATTTATTAGTATAAAAGAAAAAATTGCAACAAATGTTGTTCAAAACTATTACAATCGACAATAACTATCCTTGAGTGTCTAAATCCAAGTCAACTTCAACATGCACTCTAAAATGATACAATTCTTTAAAGTCCCTTATGCCCATGTCCTTCAACTTGTCGGCTAGAGGTAGGATGCAGGCTTCTATGGCTATTACCAACAGATAAAACTTTGTAGGTTCATGCTTCATTTGGGGCAACTTTGCTCCTCCTATATAAGAAGCTCACAAAGGACTTATTAGGTCTTTGCACTGTATTCTGTAGCTCATGAAAAGAAACTTCAAACTAAGAGTTTAGCCCATACTATTTGATGAAGATTGAACACAACTCCATCCAGTCTTATCAGACTTATGCATCCATAGTATAGTAACAATTGATAGTAGCTCCTTCCAAGGATAATGAAAATTGCTTGATAATCTGAGCTTTTAATAACTCAGTGGCCTTCATGTAAGTGACATACTGGTTTAGGTGCAGGTAAGGGTCATTAGTCCCAGAGTATTTCTTTATATTCAAAAATTTGTATTTCGGGGGAAGTGATTCTTCAAAATCCAAATCCAAGTCAACATCAATAAAGTTCAAATTAAGCCCATGGTTCTTGAGTGCGATTTGCAATTGATTCATCTATTTTGTCAGGTCTTTGTCCATTCAGTCTTAGTTGAATTTGTTGGTGCTTTTCCTTTCAATTGCTTACTTAGAACAGTTCTAGTTATCTTCATTAGAGAGCATCTTTCCTCTAATCTCAGCAACCATGTCCCTAACCATTTGTCGCAAGTCATCCCCAATCTCTTTTAACAATTCTTTCTTAAAAGCTTCAATATCAAAATTAGAGGGTCCTGCCATTCTACTCCTTTACTAAATTGTCTCAACTGTTTGATAGGATCTTTGATACTGGTGGGCTAAATCCCCTTAATCTGCTTCCAAATAAAAAGAGGCTTATGGCTAAGAAAAATGAATTTTGAAAGTTATAATGAATGTCATGTATGCATGAAATGGAAGATTTTTTTTTTTTGCAAAATAAAATTAAAATGAATGCCATGTATATAAGATATGCAAGATTTAAAAAAAAAATTAAATTGAATGTCATGTATGCATGAAATGCAAGATTTTTTTTAACATGAACAAAAATAGAAAAACAAACGAATAAGCATGAATTTAGGCATGATTACTTCCACCCTTATTTCTCCAACATACGTGTTCCATGGTGAGTTTCTTGCTCTAGGTTTTTTTGGTCTGGATTTTAATTATCAACAGAGGATAACAAAATCGATGTATGCAAGATAACTCTCAAAATGAACAAATAAGTAATAGGCCTTTGCATAAAAAAGTCCATCATAACGGGTTATAGAGGCATGAAAGGCTTTCTTGACATAGTCCTTTACAATGGGCCAAGATTTTATGCCAAGGTCCACCATATAGCATCAAATACATGCATTTTGGAATACTTTAAAGAAAGTTAGTAGGTCACTATATGAGTTGAGTCTTGGGTGAAAAAAGGCTTTGGCTCCCACAACAATATACCTCCATTATGTCTCCCCACTTAAGGGTCCATGCGACATGGATAAGTATATGCTATGAGTGATAATAATCAAATACTCCATCGCCATATTTGAGTGAAACATAAGCAACAAAGTAATGACTATCATCAGGTTAATTAAGGACTGAGTGCTCATTGTGTAGTGAATGCAAAAAATGCAAAAGAAATAAGAAAATAATTAAAAATGATAAAACACAAAACACTAGAATCAATTTCTCTATCCCAAGTAGAGTCACCACTGTACACGGCAAGGTTTAGCGCATGCCCAAGTATTGGCAACCACGACACTATGTGGGCTCAAAGCCCACTAGAAAATACATGTTAGGTCTTTAAAGTCTAAATGGAGATAGAGTCACCACCTGGATAAAAGCCGGGATACACTATACAATAAATGGATCCCGTAGAGGTTCCCAAAACCTATCATCAGAGAATGGGTTTGGGAACTAGGTATGGGCTTTTAAATGCCCACCTGACTTTACGATCAGCCTCCATTTGTGTTTTGTATTTTATTACCTTTAATTATTCAATTATTCCTTTATTTACATGTAATTTGGAATACCTTCAATTAATTGTTCAATTTTACACTCAAGTCTAAGTTTGCACATTAACTCAATTTCATGCTTTAAAGTCCCGAAATTCATTAAAATGATAAATCAAAACAATACGTTGGAATTCAAAGGGGGGGAAGGGATTAAAGATTACAAAATTTTTACACAAATAAAAGTATAATAAACAAAAAATATGCTAAAGAAAAACTAAGACTAAACTAGTTCTTTGACCCATGAAAACCTCTCAAGTACTAATTAAGGGATAAATCCTTAACGATTCAAAAAGATTAGTCTCAAGGATCTTGCAAATGCCAAAGATTAGTCCAAAATATGCAAAATCTCTCTAAAGAAAGCATTCAAAGTAATTTACAAAACAAGTTCATGCAAATAGAGGTTAAGAACTAAATAAATGAACTTAGAAGATATGGTAAAGGCATTCATTTGTAAGTAAATGAAGTGTGAGAACCTAAACATGCCTGGGAATCAAAATCATGCATACATATTACAAAAATCTCATAACAAAGGCATTGGTCGCCCTGTCTGAGTGGCGATCGCCTCTATCATGGAAAAAAGGTAACGCCCCTTCACAGAGGCATCGCTTGATCAACAAGTAACTTGACTCTTAAAATGATTAAACTTTTATTCTAAACAAATGACATGAAAACAAACAATCAGAAACTTGTAGTTTTACAACTACATTCAACACCGTAGTAGATCATATTAATAACATAGCATAACAAGTGGTATAAACTCAAAATATACACTAAATAAATAAATAAACTAAGTTATATACAAGTCTAATATCAAGGTGCTAAGGAGATAAATAGGATTTACTTAGATATAAGCTTTAACAAAGTAGTTAGCCCTCAAAGGTTGCTTTGGATGTTGAACTTTACTTGGATGTGAGTAACATTTGAGAACAAGCTTCTTTCACCTCCTTCTTCTCAAGGAAATGGACTCTTGCACTTGAACTCCTCCTTTTCTTCTTAAGAATGCCCCCTTGGTTTTAGAGCCTCTTCCCCTCTTTTCCCTTTTTTTTTTGCTAAATCTCCTTTATGCTAGTCCTCCAATGTTGGTAACCTCCCCGCCTTTTCTTCTCTCTTTTTTTTTTCCATTTTTATCTCAAATCTCACACATGCCCCTAGGTTTCTAGACCATTATGAGCCTCAATAGCCTTTTTCTTCCCCTTAAAAATCTCTTCCTCATGCAAAAATCAAGTCTAAAAGGTGTGGAGCCCATCCTACTTAACCACCATAGTTGTAGCTGCATTAAATGTAGCTGCAAGTGGTCTGCCACAGAGGCAACACCACTATGATGAGGCAATCACCTCTATGGTTGTTGCCATAGACATGATTGCCTCTTTGCTTAGAGGCGGCACCTCTTTGGCCCTGCTCTGTGTTGGGCTAAGTGGGCCAAGACAAACTTAGGCCTATTTAAATAATTTTGGGCTAGGTTTTTGGGTCATCGAGATCTCAAATCCATTTCTAATCAAAGATTCAGGCTTTATACTTGTATTCAAACTTCGCATTCTCATCATTGGGCTTTGATGAAACTGAGCACCCATGTTCATTCCCGAATCATAGGCCGAACAAACCTAGTGTCTACAGTTACTAACCTTATTTCCTAAAAAAAAATTGTTACTAACCTTATGCTTTGCCTTTCTTTATATGTTACAGAAAATTGATCAGTTGAATCCATTGGAAGCTCATTTTCTGAATTATGAATTATAATTCGTAAAGATCATGTAGTATATAATGAAAAAAATTATCAAAGTTGATGAACTTTAAACTTCTACTAATATTAATAAATGATAAATATAAAAATCTATCCATTTTCACCATAATTTTTGGAAGAAGTTAATAATATAATTATAACAGATGCATTTTAAAAGTGGTATATATTTCTAATAATCTGAATAAATTTAATATTTAATTTTTTTAAATGAAATTATTCAATGATGTGAAACTATTAAAATTAGAAAAAAAAATTGTTGGCCAAATAATTTGGAGTTTGGGGTGTACATATTTTTTCTCAGTATTTTCTTGATATATTGCGTTCAATTGGGAAAAGCATCAACCCAAATCTTCCAACAAAACATCAACGTGCTTGGCTTTTCTAATTACTAGTTGTAGGGGTATAATTGAGCTGAACGGTTTGTAATTCGTTCAGAACTCAGTTTAAAAAAAGCTCATTCGAGTTCGTTTGTTAAACTAAATGAGTCGATCCCAAACTCTATTTTGAGGCTTGTAAGTTAAACGAGCCGAGTCCAAGTTTCCTTAAATTCAGCTCATTAAAGCTCGCAAACAGGTTGGTTTATAGACTCGTTTACAAGCTCGTTTATAGGCTTATAAACAGGCTCATTATATTAGATAGTGGTATTAAATAGGTATAATTTAATTTAAATATTAATATTCAATAAATATCATTTAATTTAGTAAGTCAATATTATATAATACTAATTTTATATTAAGCAAAGACAATACTAATTAAATTAGTAATAATTAATATAAAATATTACATATAACAATATTATGTACTCATCATAATATTATAGATTTTTTTGCATACAAATTAACATTAATATTATAAAAAGTAATTATTGTACAATACTAATTAAATATTTAGCAAATAATAAATTTTTTCAATAAATAAAAAATTAAGTAACATTTGTATTTTAAAGTAATATATAAATATTAATATTAAATAATACAAATTTAAAGTAATAGATAAATATAATATAAAGTAATATTCATATTTTAAATTAAAACTACGAAATTTTAATGTTATAAGTAATTTTAATGTTACAAAAATATGTAGTTTGATGTTATAAAATAATATAATGTCTAATTACAAAAATACGTTATTGAGCTTGTTTGTCTCGTGAGCTCGGTTCAAGCTCGTCAAATGCGAACCACGAGCTAAGCCTAAGTTAGATTTTCAAAAGCTCAAGCTCAATTCGAGTTCATTAATTTTTAAACAAACCGAACTTAAACTTTTAAAAGTTGGGCTCAGTTACACCTCTACTTGTTTGCTTCACCAACCGTATTGTCTGAACAGTAATCAATTTTTTGAATAAAATTAAGCATATGATGGAGAAAATACTATCAAACTGAAATTCTAAACGGAAAGACATTAAAATTGTATCAAACTGAATAATTTTAATTTCAAACCGAATCGAACTAAATTTTATGACTAATTTGGTACGATATTGGATATTTACAAAAATCTGAATTGAAAACCATATCCAACTATACTAAAACCGTACCAAAATGAAAACCAAAAATAGCACCAAATATTAATCTAATTAGTAATATATAGATGTTAATAAATAATAGTAAGTAGTAACTTAATTATATACTTTTAATTATATTATCAAGTATTATACATATGTATAATAATATATGATAAAAATTAATATGTTTTTTTTTAAAATATAATAAATAAATTGTTAACAAAAAATTGTTACTACAAGTACTAGTATTACTGTTGCTACTACTACTATTACTACTGCTATTATTATTATTCAATTAACAAGTAAAAATATAAAATTTCTATATTATTACTTTTTGAACATAAAATATAAAAATAAAAAAATTCACATTATATAATTTTAAATAATTCTGTTAACAAATATGAATGTGGAATGTTCATTACAATATACTTAAATTTAAAATATAAGAAATAATAAAATTATTATTATTATCAACAACAAGTAAAAATATGTAATGCCAATTATATTTCAATTTAAGCTAAAAATATGCAAATAAGAAAATTAATATTTTGTAATTTTAAAATTTTTAATTAAAATATGTCGTTATTATCATATTTGATAAATTATTAATTGTTATTTTTTGTAAGTAATCTAATCTTGTTGATGTTTTTTAAAATTAATGAGCTAAATAATATTATTATATTTAATAAATTATTAATTATTATTCTTATTAAGTAATATAAACTTGTTGATATTATTTAAAATTAATGAGCTAAATAATAATAATATTATTATTATTTTCCTACATGAAAGTGCCTTGGGGGGGGGGGGGGGGGGGGGGATGAATAAGGCTAATGAGGATTTTAGAAAAATAAAAATGATTTTAAGGAATTGAGCAAGAATTAAAAGAGAATAGGGTAGGAAGAACAATGAACACAATGATTTAAGGAGTTTGGATTCTCAATAATCATACGTCTCCACCTAACTTATCTTTAAGTTAGGATTTTCAATCTCATATAATCTTATTCACAATATTGAGATTACACAGGAGTTTGAGGCTCACTCTTCAACCTTATAATCAAGAGTTTCTAAGCTCACTCTTAAACCAATTCTTAAGTGTTTTAATGGCAAAACACTTAAATCAATTCCTTTAGAAATAAATCTCACTCCCTTTCAAATCTATCCCAAGACTTAAATTAAGTAGAAATTCTATTTCTAACACACAACCAACTTTCATAAGAGTTAATCAATATAATGAATATTGATAGAAAGAAAAATAAAGCTTAATGAATGCTTAGAAAGTTTTTTTATAATCAAAGAGTAATGTAATGTATTGTTCTAGTTATTGCAACTATAAAAGCACATATATATAGTTTAAGCTTAAAAAATATGGCTCTTGGAGCCATTGATTATGTTTCCAGCATCTCTTTCCTTTAATAAATGAAAATTTGACTTTTGTAGGATTTCTAATGTTCATGGTCGTGAGCGTAGGCTCGAGGTTGTGAGCATTTGAAAAATATGATAGTTACTTACAAAACTGACCATTGGCTATACTCATGGTCGTGAGCATGGACCATGAGCATATAAGCCATTTTTTTATGGGCACTTATGGTTTGATCATGGTCGTGAGGGTAGATCGTGAGCGCATCAACCACTTTGCTCACGGACGCTCATGATGTCAGATTTGGATCATGAGCGTAGACCATGAGCGAATCAGCCATTTTGCTCATGGACGCTCATGGTCAGATATAGATTGTGAGTATAGACCTTAAGCGTAGGTTGGACCGTAAGCATAGGTTGACCTTATAAAAACTTGTCTGATTAGCCTCCAAATTCACTCCTTTGCAATTGGCTCTTTTTCCATGCTTAAGGGAATATGTTTAAGAGTCTTTGAAGGCTTTAAATGTGTTTTAAATGTCTTCAAATATGTTCCAAAGCTTGGTCAACTTTTTTGCTTTAATTGAGTGCAACTTAATACTTATGCTTATAACCACACTTAAACAAAGAACATTAGTGATCCAAAAATGTTTGTTAAAGTCAAAATAGGAATGGATTAACACTTGATTGTGAAATATTCAACAATCTTCCCCTTTTTGACTTTGATAAACAATTTTGAATGATAAAGAAAAAATCATAAGTGCAAGTGTGTGTAACTTTGCTTAATGGCTCCCCCTCAACATATAATAAGGGTTTTAAGGATTTTTAATATACTCCCCCTTAATATATGCTTGAATGGTTAAAAGAATAAGCATCTAAAAAAAAAAAACCAAACAATCACAAGGAGATAATTTTTGAAAAGGAACCAATTGAAATAAAAATAAAAAAAATATTTATCTCCTTTAACAAATATATTTTTTTATTTCTCCTCCTTTTTGGACATGATAAGAAAAATAAAATTAATATTTTATTCCTCCTTTTGTTAAAAATAAAAAAAAAACATAAAATTTAACATGAGGAATAAAAAGAAACATGACCTAACATAACAAATATTTTAAAAACATCAAAACATGATAACATGATAATTTAAAAAAAATGTTAGGCAATACGAAGGAAATAATTTCAAACATATATGCATGTAGTGCTACTAAAATGCATCACAAAAATAGTACATATATCATTTGACAAGTTTAACTATCACATGATCATATAGAGCTTAGCATAGCACAAATATAGCTTTTTCTTCCCCTTTGTCAAAAACAAAAGAAACAGAGATATGTAAAGGGAACTGAACCCAAAGGAACAAAAAATTCTAAAGGGAATAAAAGATTATGAACCAAAATAATGAAAAAAAAGATACACCAAATCTTTATAAAATCTATGTCATACATAAACAAAGTAAGCAAAACAAGGCATTTTATCACAAGTATAAATCATGAAAGCATGATTATTAAATTATGACAAAATTAGCCACACTTACAATGTTACTATAGATATATAAACAAAATTATGTAGAATAAATTTAAACAATTACTATTAAGGATACACTATCACATAGTTATATCACTAACACAAACACATCTTAATTTTTTTTTTTAAATGTCTCTCCCTTAAAAAAATTAATTAAATACTTATGCAAACTCAATTATTTCTCTCCCTTTGTCAAATGCAAAAGGAAATTATAAAAGAAAATAAAAAAAAACATTAATGAAAAGGATAGAGTTATAATGATATTAAAATACCAATTGTAAACTAAAGAGAAACATAACAAGACACAAAACTAATCATAGCTTATATCCAGAAAATAAACCGAATGTAAATTGTCACAAAATAACTATAAAAATAAGCAAACAGCTCAATGCTTAGATACGAAAAATATACTGATAATAAACCAAACAGAAATTGATAATAAAATTAATAAAAACATCTAAAAAGAAACTAGTCTTGATAAGGAGTAAGAGGAATTTAAAAAAAACATAATGCATATTTAAACATATATAAATGCATAATAATTAAAAAAATTTTAAAAAAATGTTAAGATCAAAATATTTAACACTTGATCAAAGTAATCAATAAGCACAACATGATTTCAAATGAAAATAGTCCAACCATCAATTAAGTATAAAATTAATACAAACTAGAACTATCAATCATGCCAACTTCATGCTTAATGAAATTCAATCTCTCTTCATTGAGAGGTTTGGTGAAGATATTTGCAAGTTGATATTTGTATTAACAAATTCAAGTGAGATATCACCAATTTAAACATGATCATGCAAGAAGCAATGTCTAATGTTCATATGCTTAGTTCTAGAATGTTGAATGAGATTATTGATAAGGTTTATAACACTTGTATTGTCATATTTAATAGGAATGTTATTAAGTTTAATGTTATAGTCCTTAAGTTGTTGTTTTTACCATAACACTTGTGAGCAACAACAACTAGCCGCCACATATTCTGCTTCAGTGGTGGATAAGACAATTGAAACTTATTTCTTGCTAAACTAAGAAACTAAGCAATTACCTAAATTTCATAAGTTTTGGAAGTGCTTTTTCTATTTAGTAAACTATCGGCAAAGTCTGCATCTGAATAACTAATTAAGTTAAAGGAAGAACTCCTAGGATACCAAAGTCTTAAATACATTGTATCACAAAGATATTTGAAAATTCTTTTGATAGCATTCAAATGAGACTCTCTAGGACTTGATTGAAATTTAGCACATAAGCAAGTAGTAAACATAATATCTGGTCTACTGGTAGTTAAATAAAGAAGGGATCCAATCATATTTCTAGATTACTTTTCATTAACAAGTTTGGCATTCTTATCTTTGTTGAGTTTGGTTGTGGTGCTCATTGGATTTTTGCTTGTCTTAGCTCCATCCATGCCAAAATTCTTGTGAATGTCTCTTGCATATTTAGTTTAATTGATGAACATACCATCTTTACATTGCTTGATTTGAAGTCCAAGAAAGAATTTGATTTCTCCCATCATACTCTTCTCAAATTCTCCTTACATTAACTTGGAGAATTCCTTACACAAGCAATAGTTAGTAGCACTAAAAATAATATCATCAACATATAGTTAAACAATTAATAAATCATGCTTGGATTTCTTTATAAAAAGAGTTGTGTCAACTTTTCCTTTAGAGAACCCTTTCTCTAGTAAGAAGTTACTCAATATTTCATACCAAGCTCTTGGAGCTTATTTCAATCTATATAATTCTTTAGAAAGTTTAAATACATGATTTGGAAAATCATAACTTTCAAAACCTGGAGGTTGTTCAACCTATACCTCTTCTTCAATAAAACCATTTAAAAATGCACTTTTAAAATCCATTTGATAAAGTTTAAAATCCATGTATGATGTAAATGCAAGAAGCATTCTAATAGCTTCTAACCTTACAACCGGGGCAAATGTTTTCATTATAATCAATGCCTCCCTCTTAATTATAACTTTTAGCTACTAGTCTAGCTTTGTTCTTAGTTATGACACCTTGTTCATTCATCTTATTTCTGAACACCCATTTGGTGACTATCATAGGGTAATGTTTAAGGTCTAGGAACCAAGGTCCAAACCTTGTTTTTCTCAAATTGATTTAACTCTTCTTACATAGCAAGGACCTAAAATTCATCACTCAAAGCATCATCAATATTTTTGGGTTTAATTTGAGAAAATGAAGGCTAAATTAACAATAAATTTTAATTAAGATCTAGTAGTTATCCCTTTTGTAGTTTCACCTATAATGAGGTCTTAAGGATGAGCTTTCTTGAATTGCCAATCCTTTGGAAGTTTATCCTTTAAGGTAGGTTGAGATGTCTACTCGTTGTCCTCCTTACATAGACCTTCAAGTTCTAAAGGCTTACTAGCATTTTCTTTTTGAGTGATCACATCTACATAGTCATCTACAAAATTATCAACACTACAAACATCCTTTTTAGGATCAAGTGAGTTTGATTCATCAAATACAACATGTAATGACTTTTCAACTACTTGAGTTCTATTATTAAAGACTCTATATACTTTGCTAGAAGTATAATAGCCTAAAAAAATTCCTTCATCGGCTTTAGAGTCAAATTTCTCAATATTATCCTTGGTATTCAATATAAAATACTTGTATCCAAATACTTTTAGATATGAGATTTTAAGTTTTCTATTATTCCACAACTCATAAGAAGTTTTATTTAAAATTGGTCTTTTGAAAACTCTATTTGAAATATAACAAGATGTGTTAACGACTTCCACCCAAAAGTATAAAGGCAAATTATACTCATGAAGCATTATTCTAGCTATTTCCATAAAATTTCTATTTTTCTTTTCAACTACCCCATTTTGTTGAGGAAAAATTGAACTTCCAATTTTGTTTGAGTGTTTCTCTAAGAGGGCTAAAAATAAAGTACAATAAAATATTGGCCATATGCCATATTATTGAGTTTTATTTTTTTGTTTCAATATTATTTAATCTTATTAATGTTACAACAACTCATATATCTCCTCCATAATTGGTTGAATTTCCCATTGGACCTATTTTAATGGGTTATGGATTGTTGTGACTATTAGTACTGAATCTGATTCAATAATAACATTGCTCATTCCTCTGTTACTTATAAAACTGGTAACTTCTCTTACCACCAGTGCTTCTACAACTAAGGGGCTACTACATCTGAATTTGCTTGCTTTAGCTTATAGCATTTCCCCTTTATGATTTCTATAAACAAACGCCACTTGGGCCTTTGATTTATCATAACTAAATGATGTGTCACAATTGACCTTGAGCTAATCAATATTAGGAGTTATCCATCTCCTATGTATATCCTTTGACGTTGAATTAGTGACACTACTCTCACTGTCTATCATTTTGTCCACCTATTCACTCCATTGGAGATGAGCTTTCTTTATCACCTCCACTGGATTATACCCCCCTTGATCAAATACTACCTTATTCCTACATCACCAAATGTTTCAGCAAATTAATGCCATGAGTTCCATTCTGTTGTCAAGAGTACTATGACTTAGTAAATAAAAAGCTTCATCACACTATTGTTTAAAATAATGAAATCCTTATGCAGCTGGCATGCAATTCAAACATGAACCAAACCAAACCATACTTGCACAAGGACACAAAAATAACATGTGCTCCAATGTTTCCTCCTCTACATTACAAAGCTGACACACCTCACTGACAGCCTCTCTTTTTCAAATTAACTTTTATAGCTAGCAAATCTTTGACACACCTCTATATAAAAAAACTTAATCTTCTATGGAACTCTCAAATTCTAAATTGATTTCTAGGTTTGATAATTTAAGCGTGATAAGGGTAATAATTGATAGATAAAAGACTACCTTTTCTATATAGTCGTGGGAGTTTTTAAAATACTGAAATTCCACTAATGCTTGAAAAGTATTAATTTATTCATTTTCTATGACCTTAAAAGTGATGTAATTTTGAATGTGTTGATTTATATTAATCTTCTCAAGCTTCAAAAATTCAACTTTTGGTTTTTGAAAAAATGTAAAGTAATTAAATTAGATGCCAACAATTAGTTAAAACGTAAGAAAAATAACAATAACCCTTTTTTTAACATATATACAATGTGAATTAGGATAGATTAGTTGCTTATTATATTCATATATGGCCAAATAAGCTAATGGTTTAAAAGCTTTGACACTAGCATTTGTTAACTCAATTGGTCATATTCTAGACATGCACAAGCAATTAGGAATGTTATCTATATCAAATCCCTACACTAAAACAACAAAATTAATTATAAATTAGAATATAATTTAAAAAATTAGAAAAGTAATTAGTGATGCTATCACTAACACATTTTGTTATTCAACCTTTATAGAGTATGATTACTTTTTTAACCATAAAATTTCATTAGATATTTCTATAATTGGATCAAGTAAAGACCATATAATCAATTTATGGTAATCAAAGCTATTGAATGGAGTGGATAAATTATGCGTTTCACATTAAAAAGCTCAATATTATTATTGATATTATTTCTTATACATTTAATTTTTAATCAATTTTTTTAAAACAACTTATATATAGTTGGAAAAAATTTCATCGAGCCATTGTCGACTTATCATAAAATCACTAATGAAGAATAAAACAAATACATGCAACAAGTTGCAGTTAATGGTGTACGTGTCTCTTTACTTTTTCATGCTTTACATACATATATACATATACACGTCTCTTTACATTTCTCATGACTTTCTTTTGCATTTTTAGTTCCATTTCTTATTTAGTTTCTCCAATAATTCTAAGGTGGATTTCCAGGCAGAGAAATCATTACATCTTCTTGGACCTCTTCTTGAAAAGTATATAAGGGGTTTCCTCTTGGTTTTCATTTTTATGCTCTTATAGAGGAGTTTCTTCTTGAAAAATTTTGCTACAGAAGTTTCTTCTTGAAAAATATTATCATGACCCAACCCAAGAGTTGTGACCGGCATTAGGGAATAGGAATTCTTTCGAATTCGGAACCCGTAGCAAGCCTTAGAAAATAACAACATGCAATAAATAATAAAATACATTAAAATAAAAACTTAAATCAATATAAAAATAAATATTCAAATGTCATATCATAAAATATAAATATTCACATACAATATTCAAAGAAAGGTCTCTGATATTAAAACAACATTCTATAGATACAAAGTACAACTACTACTGCAATTTTCTGGAGTACAATAGAAATCAAGTAAGTAATTTACATAGACTAGCTGGGGCTGAAGAAGTCCAGCGGATGGGCCTACTACTAAGATTTGAAGAAAAAGGATCTCCTGTAAAAATAACAACTGAGGGGAGTCAAACCTCACTGAGTGAATTATTATATTATATATACTTGCACCTCCTAATGTCATATGCAATCAATCATCAATATATATAATAAATATATACAGGCATTTCACACAGATGTTGAAATCACTTTTATAAATAATAAATGCTGAAAAATGTTTATTTTTGTGAAGGATCAAATAAAACCTTATCTAATCGCAACCTCAATCAATAATACCGCTCTAGCTATACAGGCTCACTTAATTCCAAATTAAGCCTCTTATTCCATTTGGATAGTATACTGGCCCCAAGACACTAAGTCAACTGAGCTTTAGTAATCTGACTGTTAGTGTGATTGGCCCCGAGACATTAGATCAACCGAGCTCCAATAACCACACTACTCAATCACATCAATCTCAATTAATCAATCAAATAAAAGTTACCGCAAGTGATTCACAACTCAACCCTAAATCTATCGCACCGTCACGTACACGGTCCTAGTGCTGCCCACTAGGTAGCACGTTCTATTGATGTCCTTCAAATAAAATTCAATATACATATGGAAAAATAACTAATGCATAATTAAACATATTAACATTCATAAAAATGAACTAAACCATATATATACCAGAAATACACTAAAAATATACTAAGTATATTTCAAGTATATATGTGTTAAATAAATCCAAAATCAACCATATATATATTGAATATAAACCATAAATATGTCAAAAATATTCTAAGTATATATTAAAAATATAACATATATTTATATTGAAATATACCAAAAATATACTGAAAATATATCTAATATATACTAAAACATTTAATAAAACAATTCATGAATAAATACATATTAAAAACATAAATATTCAAAATCATGCATCCTATATGCGATATATATATAAGATAATAACTCACAATGCTGCGCTCTATGAGACTATCTCGATAGGCCCGGTCTGATATACCTCGGTCTCGACGCAACTAGAAAAATAAATAATAATAACAAATCAGAATAAATCTAACTTATACTTCTAAAAGAGACTCGATCTAGGAATACAAAACTCAGACAAAACACAGAAACTTAAAATCGACCCGACGTCACTTTTTTACAACAATTCTACTGAAAATTCAAAAGAACCTCCTTTATAAAACAGACATCTCTCTACTCAAAAGTAGAGCCGATCTTACAAGAAAAACGCACTTCTAACACAAAAAACTCAACACCTCCAGTTGGAACCTCGAACTGCACGATTTCCCAACCAAGGTTCACAATTCACCAAAAATACAAATAAAATAATAAATATACTAAAAAATTAATAAATTCCATAAATATCCTCAAAATACCAAAATATAATATATTTAATCATTAAAACACCCAATACCATTATTTTCACAATAATTAAATAAAAATCTCAAATAATAATATAATATTAATAAAAATCCAATTTTTCAATAATTCAACTTAAAATAGTAGAAATTCACTTTAATATATTCAAATAGCTTAAATAGCATAACTATATAATAAAAATAATTAAAAACTCATTTAATCACTAAAATAGTAATAATATATTTTTTGAAAATAATTTTTGAAAATTAGTATTAATTAGTTAAAAATAGTAAATAATTTATAAAAATCATTTTAATACCTTGAATAATTCTAAAACCATTTAAAACGTATTATTTAACTATAATTTTCACAAAACTACACACTTATCTGAATAATTCAAAATATGCATAATATAATTAATATACTCAAAATTATATAAATTCACCAAAAATTATTTCAAATATTCTAAAATTAATATCTCACATAATAAACACTAATTTAACTAAATTTTCAATAAAAATAATTAATTAACATAATTATCAATAATTCAATATTTAATCTTAAAATAATAAAAAATTACCAAAATACAAATTAATTCAAAAAAATTCATAAAAAATATATTTGAGAAACTTGAGCTACAACAAACAACATTTCTTTAGCAACTTTTCTTAACCCTAAAACACATAAACTAAAAATCGAAGATATCTAAAAATTTAGAGGTTTTGAGCATACGAAGCTCGGAAATGGACTTACTGGACGAAAAGCTTCCAAGAGAGTCCAGTATACCGAGCTGGAGTGGCCAGAATCCTCACCGGCGTTAAAAGCTTCAACTTTTGGTTTCTAGCAACTCCGGTGGTTCTAGGCGGCAACATGCAATGTTGGTGATGGCGAACGGCAGCTGGGAACTTCCTGGGTCGACGACGGCCGGTGGCAGAGGGTAGGGCAGTCCAGACAGTGGCTGCTGGAAGTGACTGAGAGGTAGGAAGAAGAAGGAGAAGGAAGAAGTTTGACCCGGTTTTACTGCTTTTGACTTTTGTACTTTTTTATTAATTTATAAAATTACAAAAATGCCCTTCATATAATTTAACAATAATAATAATAATAATAATAATAATAATAATAATAATAATAATGTAACATTAATGTTAACAATAATAATAAATACAATAATATTAACAAAAAAATTAATAATAATAATAATAATAATAATAATAATAATAATCTCACGTTAAATAAATTATTTTTAAGTAAATAATTCTCTTAAAATAAAATACATAATTAATATTAGTAATTAACAATAATAATACACAATTAAAATTTAAAATTATTAATACTGCATATCTCGAAATAATATTATTTAATTTAAAATACAGGGTCATTACAATCTCCTCTCCTTATAAGAATTCATTCTTGAATTCAAAGAAAAGAAAACAGAAGAAGAGTCATCGAGGAAAAAGATAAGGATAAAAAGCTCGAATCTCTGCTTCAGTCTCCTAAGTATGCTCCTCTACGTTGTTGCTTCGCCACAACACCTTGACCATCGGAATCTGCTTCGAATGCAACTGATGAACTTGATCATCTACAATTGCAATAGGTTCCTCCTCGAACGTCAAGTCTTCATTCACTTCCATATTATTAGGCTGTAACACATGTGAAGGGTCTGAAATGTACTTCCTCAGCTTTGAGATATGGAACACGGGATACACTTGAGACAAACTCGGAGGCAAAGCCAACAGATATGCAACCGTGCCCACTCTCTTTAGAATCTCGAACAGTCCAATATATCTCAATGCTAACTTATCTTTCTTATAAAATCTCATCACACCCTTCATAGGAGACACCTTTAGAAACACATAGTCTCCAACTTGGAACTCTACATCTCTGCATCTCGGATCTGTATAGCTCTTCTATCTGCTAACTACAGTCTCTAGTCTCCTTTTAATCACAATAACCTTCTCAGCAGCATCCTGAACCATCTCAGGTCCAGTCAACACTCTCTCCCTAATCTCATCCTAACTTAAAGGGGATCTACACTTCCTTCCATACAAAGCCTCATATGGTGTTGTCCCAATACTGCTATAGTAGCTGTTATTATATGCAAACTCCAAAAGTGGCAAATGATTATCCCAGCTACCTCCCAAATCCAAAAACACACATCCTCAACATATCTTCTAGTGTCTAAATTGTCCTCTCAGACTGACCATTTGTCTGAGGATGAAAAGCAGTATTGAAATCAAGTCTGGTGCCCATTGCTTCCTGCAACTTCTACTAAAAATGAGAGGTAAACATTGAACCTCTATCAGATACAATGGACACAGGTACTTCATGAAGGCACACAATATGCTTAACATACAACTTTGTTAATCTAGCTACAGAATATGTGGCTTTCATAGGCAAGAAATGAGCAGACTTAGTCAACTTGTCCATAATCACCTAGATGGAATCATATCCATCTTTAGAATGAGGTAAACCAACCATAAAATCCATAGTAATTCTCTCCCATTTTCACTCAAGAATAGGAAGTGGCTGAAGCTTCTCAGAAGGCTTCTGGTGTTCAGCTTTCACTTGCTGACACATCAAACACTTAGCAATAAAATCAGCTACATCCTTCTTCAGTCCATCCCACCAGTACAAGTCTCTGATATTGTGGTATGTCTTAGTGACACCTAGATGTACGCTGTAAGCTGTAGAATGTGCTTCCTTAAGGATCTCTTCTCTCAAATTATCCACATCAGGAATGCACAACTTACTACTGATCCACAAAACACCTTCATCATCGAGTGTGAAATCAGTGAACTTCCCCGCATGAATATTCTCTATAAGCTCTGCGTAAGTAAGATCTCATCCTTGAGCTGCCTTAATCCTATCTTACAGTACAGATCAAACACTAAACTGAGCTAACAATCCACCAGATCTACTCATCTTTATCATCAGAGCTTGATCTACTAACTAGTGCAACTCTTAGATCAACGGTCTCCTCTCTACATTGATGTGAGCAAGACTACCTGAGAACTTCCTACTTAAGGCATCTGTTACCGCATTAGCCTTGCCTGGATGATAAAGGATCTGACAGTTATAATCCTTCAGGAGTTCTAACCATCTCCCCTGCCTCAGATTCAAATCTCTCTGCTGAAAAATGTAAAAGCTTTTTTTATCAGTAAAAATCTCACAAGTCTCCCCATACAGATAATGTCTTCAAATCTTAAGAGCAAAGATCACTACATCCATCTCTAGGTCGTGAGTAGGATAATTTTGTTCATGCTTCTTCAACTGCCTCGAAGCATAAGCTATCACCCTACCATTATGTATCAACACACAATCTAGGCCAACTCTAAAAGCATCACAATACACCGTGAACTTATCTTCTTTACTAGGCAAAGCCAAAACTGAAGCTGTGGTCAACTTCTCCTTTAGCAACTGAAAACTATTCTCGTAAATATCTGACCACTCAAACTTCACATTCTTCTGAGTTAAGTAAGTCATAGGAGCTGCAATTCTGGAAAAATCCTGTAAAAATCTCCTATAATACCGAGCTAAACCCAAAAAACTATGAATCTCCGTAACTGTAGTCAATCTAGGCCACTTAAACACTGCCTTGATCTTTTGTGGATCAACCTGAATACCATCTTTAGACACCACGTGTCCAAGGAATGCAACACTCTCTAACTAAAAATCATATTTCGAGAATTTAGCATAAAGTTAATGTTCTCTTAGTGTCTGTAGTATAATCCTCAAGTGATATACATGCTCCTTCATACTCTTCAAATACACCAGTATATCATCAATGAAGTCTACCATAAACTGATCCATAAATGGTTTGAATACCTTATTCATCAAATCCATGAAAGTATTTAGTGCATTAGTCAACCTAAATGACACCACTAGAAACTCATAGTGGCCATATTGAGTGTAGAATGTCATTTTAGGAACATCGGCTTCACTGATTTGCAATTGATGATAACCCGACCTCAACTTAATCTTAGAAAAGAACTGTGCTCCCTGAAGCTGATAAAAAAATCATCTATCCTCGGAAGAGGATACTTGTTCTTCACAATCACCTTGTTCAGCTCTTTGTAGTCTATACACAATCTCAGGGTACCATCCTTCTTCCTTACAAACAGGACTAGTGCACCTCAAGGAGAAACACTAGGTCTGATAAAACCCTTATCTAGTAATTCCTGCAACTGCTCCTTAAACTCTTTCAACTCTGTAGGAGCCATTCTGTAAGGCGGCATCAAAATAAGAGTAGTGCCTAAAACCGCATCTATATAGAACTCAATCATTCTGTGAGGTGGTAAACCTGGCAACTCCTCAAGAAAAACATTAGGACACTCACAGGCAACAGAAACATCTGTGAGTGACAACTTCTCCACTAAAGTATCCTTGACTAATGCCAAATATCCCTGACAACCCTTCCTCAGCATCTTCCTAGCTGTGATAGCGAAGATAATATTCTGAGGTGCAAAACTCTTATCACCCACAAACTTAAATTCTTTATCATCAAGAATTCTGAAAATCACCTCTTTACTCTGACAATATATAATGGCATAGTGTTGAGATAACTAATCAATACCCAAAATCACATCGAATTCCATCATATCCAATAACACTAATTCTACTGGCAATTTTCCACCTCTGATGAACACTGGACAACTAGAAAGAATAATGTCAGTGTCCAAAGAATCGCTTAGAGGAGTGGCGACAGATAAAGGAAAAGCCATCCTTGAAGCTTACCAACATGACTTCAAAGCAAAAATAGGAGATAGGAAGGAATGTGTGGCACCCAGATCAAACAAAACCCAAGCATCCAGATAACAAATAGGAATAATACCTACCACAACGACATTAGATGCCTAAGCATCATGCTGAGTGAGGTGGAAAACCCTGGCCTGATCTCGACCTCTTTACTGACTAGTAGAAGCCTGGCCAAAACCTTTAACACCTCCTCTAGTACCTCTACCATGTCCCTGCTGAGCAATAATCTGAGTCAAACTTGGGTCCTAAGCTGGAGGCAACTGAAAAGGAACTATTATTGCACTAACAATAAACTACTGCGAAAGCTGCAGAATCTGTTATGGTTGAAAACCAGAATAGGGACATGATCTGGCAAAGTGTCCCATTTGTTTGCATAAAAAATAAGTTAGCGGCACTATATAACATGGCCCTTGATGGATTCTACCACACGTCTGGCAAACGCTAGCTGCTGACCCTGAACTCTGACCACTACTGCTACACAAAGCACCTGACCCAAATCTGATCAGTCTACGCTATCCCCCACTACCATGTCTACTACTCCTATGCACTCTCTGTTGTTGCCTTTGGCTCTACTGCATTGGGCCTCTCTACTGACTACTTGAACCAATTTGAAAGGTTGAATACGGAGTAGTCTGAAATCCTCCTGATTGAATGCCTAACTGGTAATAATTAGGCATAGCTCTTTGCTTGACTAATCTCAACTCCATCTCTTTAGCCAACTCTATCATCGACTCTAAAGTAAGGCCTGCTATAGGCATCCTAGCAAAAGCAGAACCTAAACCAGTGATATATATAGTAATTGTAAAGTACTGATCTCGCATCAGATCCTCTGTATATCTACCAAGTCAAAGAAACTCTTTAGTATAGTCCTCGACAGATTTATCTCCCTTGGTGATGCTCGTTAGCAAAAGTCTGTAGCTCATATGAAATGGCTCTGGGCATAATCTCCTTATAAATCTCTCTCTAAACTGTGCCCAAGTCATCATTGTCATATACGGTTGAACTACCTGAATGAACCAATCTAAGGCTGGTCCCTCAACAGATAACTCAACAATCATGATCCGTTGGTACACGGTGTAAGCAATCTGAGTCCTCGTCTCAATCGCATGTAGTAAATTTAATAGATTCGATGTACCATCAAAAGCTATCTGACCAACTCTGGTGTAAAGCAGTGCTGCCTCAGGGTTAGATATACTCTACTGATAGACAGGTTGTATCAGTAGTGCAACTAGAGGTGTCGCAGCATCCTCGTACTTTGGCTCTACAGGTTCTCATCCTGTAGCTCACACTATCTATAGCGACCTGCTGCTCCTCAAGGTCTACCTCGACCTCTTCGCTTCGTTAGCAACTCAGGAGGTAAAACCTCATCCTGAAAGGACTCATCATCCTCAGCCTCAATGACTGGTGGAGTGACACGCGCTCACCTCCTCATTTTAAAAAGACAAACCAAAAAGATTCAAACAAAACAGACAAGCTAACAATTATGTGAAATACTAAATCAAGAAAAACTTATCGAAGACATACGCGAACCTAATTAAACTGCAGCAATTACAAAGAAAACATAACTCAGAAAACCTAGGGCTCTAATACAAACTTCGCTCTGATACCAACTTTGTCACGACCCAACCCAAGAGTCATAATCGGCGCTAGAGAACGAGAATTCTTTCGAATCTGAAACCCGTAGCAAGCCTTAGAAAATAAAAACATGTAACAAATAAATAAAATACACCAAAATAAAAACTTAAATTGATATAAAAATAAATATTCAAATGTCATATCATAAAATATAAATATTCGAATACAATATTCAGAGAAAGGTCTAGAGTATAATATAAATCAGGTAAGTAATTTACATAAACTAGCCGGGGCTGACAAAGTTTGGTAGATGGGTCTACTACTGAGGTCTAAAGAAGAAGAATCTCCTATTAAAATAACAACTGAGGGGAGTCAGACCTCACTGAGTGAATTATTATATTATATTATATATACATGCACCTCTTAATGTCATATGCAATCAATCATCAATATATATAATAAATATATACATGCATTTCACACAGATACTAAAATGACTTTTATATATAATAAATGTTAAAAAATGTTTATTTTTATGAAGAATCAAATAGAACCCTATTTAATTGCTACCTCAATCAATAATACCACTCTAGCCATATAGGCTCACTTAATTCCAAATTAAGTCTCTTATTCCATTTGGACAGTAGACTAGCCCCGAGACACTAAGTCAACTAAGCTCCAGCAATTTGACTGTCAGTGTGATTGGCCTTGAGACACTAGGTCAACCAAACTCCAGCTACCACACTACTCAATCACATCAATCTCAATTAATCAATCAAATAAAAGTCACCTCAAGTGATTCACAACTCAACCCTTAATCTATCGCATTGATACATACACGGTCCTAGTGTTGCCCACTAGGTAGCATGTTCTATTGATATTCTTCCAGTAAAATTCAATATACATATAGGAAAATAACTAATGCATAATTAAACATATTAACATTCATAAAAATGAAATAAACCATATATATACCAGAAATATACCGAAAATATACTAAATATATTTCAAGTATATATATGCTAAATAAATCCAAAATCAACAATAAATATACCAAATATAAACCATGAATATGTCAAAAATATTCTAAGTGTGTATTGAAAATATAACAAGCATTTATATTGAAATATACCAAAAATATAGTGAAAATATACCTAACATATACTAAAACATTTAATTAAAAAAATTCATGAATAAATACATATTAAAAACATAAATATTCAAAATCATACATCATATATGCGATGTATATATAAGATAATAACTCACAATACTACGCTCCATGAGATTGGCTTGACGAGTCTGGTTCAATAAGCCTCGGTCTTGGTGCAATTAGAAAAATAAATAATAATAACAAATCATAATAAATCTAACTTATACTTCTAAAAGAGACTCGATCTAGGAATACAAAACTCAGACAAAAACATAGAAACTCAAAATCTACTCAACGTCACGTTTTATGAAAATTCGGCAGAACCTTCTCTGTAAAACGGATATCTCTCTACTAAAAAGTAGAGTCAATCCTACAAGAAAAATGCATTTCTAACACAGAAAACTCAACACCTCCGATTAGAACCTCGAACTGCATAATTTTCCAACCAAGGTTCACAATTCACCAAAAATACAAATAAAATAATAAATATACTAAAAAACCAATAAATTTCATAAATATCCTCAAAATACCAAAATATAATATATTTAAACATTAAAACACCCAATACCATTATTTTCACTATAATTAAATAAAAATCTCAAATAGTAATATAATATTAATAAAAATCCAATTTTTCAATAATTCAACTTAAAATAGTAGAAATTCACTTTGATATATTCAAATAGCTTAAATAGCATAAATATATAATAAAAATAATTAAAAACCCATTTAATCACCAAAATAGTAAATAATATATTATTTGAAAATAATTTTCAAAAATTAGTATTAATTAGTTAAAAATAGTAAATAATTTATAAAAATCATTTTAATACCTTGAATAATTCTAAAACCATTTAAAACGTATTATTTAACTATAATTTTCACAAAACTACACACTTATCTGAATAATTCAAAATATGCATAATATAATTAATATACTCAAAATTATATAAATTCACCAAAAACTATTTCAAATATTCTAAAATTAATATCTCACATAATAAACACTAATTTAACTAAATTTTCAATAAAAATAATTAATTAACATAATTATCAATAATTCAATATTTAATATTAAAATAATAAAAAATTACCAAAATACAAATTAATTCAAAAAAATTCACAAATAATATATTTGAGAAGCTTGAGCTACAAAAAATAACATTTCTTAAGCAACTTTTTATGAATCAACCTAAATCAAGTTCAAAAAAAAAAATCCTAAAACACATAAACTAAAAATAGAATATATCTAAAAATCTAGAGGTTTTGAGCTTAAACGGAGCTCGAAAATAGTCTCACCATATGAAAAGATTCCAAGAGAGTATGGTCTAATGAGTTGGAGTGGTTGGAATCCTCACCGGCATTAAAAGCTTCAACTTTCGGTTTCTAGCAACTCCGGCGGTTCCAGGCGGTAGCAAGTGGTGCTGGTGGTGGCGGATGGCAACTGGGAACTTCTTGGGTCAACGACAGCCAGTGGTAGAGGGTGGGGCGGTCTGGATGGTGGCTGCTGGAAGTGACCGAGAGGTAGGAAGAAGAAGAAGAAGAAGAAGAAGAAGAAGGAAGAAATTTGACCCGGGTTTGCTACTTTTGACTTTTGCACTTTTTTTATTAATTTATAAAATTATCAAAATGCCCTTCATATAATTTAAGAATAATAATAATAATAATAATGATGATGTAACATTAATGTTAACAATAATAATAATATTAATAACAATAATAATAATAAATACAATAATATTAACAAAAACATTAAAACAACAACAACAACAACAACAATAATAATAATAATAATAATAATCTCACATAAAATAAATTATTTTTAGATAAATAATGCTTTTAAAATAAAATACGTAATTAATATTAGTAATTAATAATAATAATACATAATTAAAATTTAAAATTATTAATACTGTATATCCCAAAATGTAATATCCCGTATTTTTAAATATTTTTACACTGTATCGGGATATGCAGTGTTAATAATTTTTGTATATATATATTGATATTTTTACGAGTTGATATGAATTTAAAACCTATTTTAATTATTGTGTATTATTTTAAGTGTTTTACTTAAAATTTTTCCGGAACTTGCATTTTCGGGGAAATTTTCACGTAAATAATTTACTAATAATTATTTTAAATATATTTACGGACTTGCATGAACTCATACATATTTTTAAAATATTAAACACCGTATATGTGTGTAATTATTTATCTAATTAGGGTTTAATTAATTACCCTAATATTTTATTATTTGTTTATTAATTTTATTGTTATTTAATTATTTTATTTATTATTAAATTTTAAATTATTATAATAATGTGTGGTGTGTGATTTTTTCTAAATATTTTATTAAAATTATTTTTTTTCTTTTTTCTTTTTCTTTTTTTCTTTTTCTTTTTCTTTTCTTTTCTTTTTCTTTTCTTTTCTTCTTCTTCCTTCTTATTCCCGAGCCCGTCCCTTCTTCCCCTCCCGCTGCAAATCCCGACCACCTACCGTCAATGTGCCACTAGCAGCTCCGCCCTCCCCAGCCAGCTGCTCCGCCGCCCCTAGCCTCCTTCCCCGGCGCCGGCTAGCTTCTTTTCCTCCATTTTTGGCCGAAAGTTGCATTTCTTCACACCTCGTGATTTCGGCCACCATTTTTGACACCGCTGGTCTCTTTATTCTCCTTGAGTTCTGGTGAGTGTGATTCTAGCTTTGGTTTGAGCTTAAATGGTCTTGATTTGCTTAGGTTTCGAATTTTCAATTTCGGCCATATTATGGTTTTTGATTTTTTTGAACTTCGAATTGTTTGATTCATGAAAGTCCCTTAAAAAATGTTGATCTTAGTAGCTTAATCTTCATGTGTGAATTTTTTTGGAATTTTTGGAGATTATTTTGATTTTTGGGTATTTTTTAATATTTTAATATTATTTTCTAATTTTCGGAAATTAATTAATTAAATTATGAAATTGTGTTTTATGATAATTATAGGTGTTGAAATGAATTATAGGAATTTATTTGGAATTTTTATGAATTTCTATGTATTTATTTTGAATTATTTAGGTTTATGTAATTTTGAGAAAATTAGGTTAATTGTGTTTTTAATTAAAATTTATTGGTAAATAGAGTTTAATTATTAATATTATTGATAAATATATTAATAAAATTAATTTTGGATAATTATACTATTTTTGGTGAATTTTTGAAGTATTTATAGTATATTTATATATATAAGGGCATTTTGGTAATTTTACACAAAATTGGCTAAAAATGTAATTTAATTGGTTTTAATAGTTATTTAAGATACAAAAATGATTTCTACAAATTATTTAGTATTTTTAACTAATTAAAACTATTTTTCGTGAATTATTTTCAAATATATATATATAATATACGATTTTTCTAATAAAATGAGTTTTTATCGGTTTTTAATGTGTTTTAAGGTTAATTATGTAATTTCTACGTATAAAATGAATTTCTATGATATAAGGGTATTTTTGGTATGTCTGAAATCGTTATGTGATTGTGGACCCCGGTCGGTAGATTGTAGTTTGGAGTCCGACCGAGGGGTGTGAATGTAATTTTGTGTTTATTTTCGAAGTGTGTTTCTTTGCAAGGTCGGCTCTACTCTTTGAGTAGAGAGATGTCCGTTTTACAGGGGAGGTTCTGTCGAATTTTTGGTAGAATTCTCGTAAAACGTGATATCCGGTCGAACCCTAATTTCGATTCTGTGTTTAATATTCTAAATCGAGTTCTAGGATTTTCTGTTAGGTTTATTATGATGTCTAATATTTATTGTTTGTCTAGTTGCGCTGAGACCGAAGCCTAGTGGACCAGGCCCGTCGGATCCATCTCGAGGAGCGCACTAAATGTGAGTTACTATATTATATATATATGTTTAGGGTGCATGATTTAGAAAAATATGTTTTATTTTGATTATCTATGCATGAATAATTCAATTATTACCTAAGTTTATTTTTAGTTTATTTTGGTTTATTTCCTGTATATTTTGAATTATATACATGTTTTGTTAATAAATTATATTTAAAATGTTTTTAAATATATTTCTAGCTTAATTTATAATTTGATTGGATTTATTTGACGTATATATACTCAAAATATACCTGATTTACTTTTGGTATATTTCTAGTATATATATGGTTTATGTTACTATTTATTTCAAATTCATGCATCATTTATTTGTGAATGAATGTTTTATATTTATTAATGAAGGATATCGATAGAACGTGCTACCTAGTGGGCAGCACTAGGACCGAGTACGTACCGGTACGCTTATAGCATTTAGGCTATATTACTAACCATTTGTGGATTTTGATTGGAATTGATTTATTTGATGTGTGATGTGATTTGGGTGTGATTGCTGGAGCTCGGTTGATAAGTGTCTCGGGGCCAATCACACTGACAGTCAGACTGTTGGAGTTCGGTTGACTTAGTGTCTCGGGGCCAGTCTACTGTCTAAATGGAATAAGTGAATATATTTGGAATAAGTGAACCTGTATGGCTAGAGTGTTGTCTAACACTGTTTGAGGTTTCGATATTCTAGAGTTCTATTTGATCCTTCATAAACGATGATTTTATTAAATATATATAAAATGATTTTATTGCATTTGTGTGTATTGCCTGTATATATATACATATTAGATATATACTGTTGATTGTATGCATTGTCATTTAGTATGCATGTATATATATTATAGTAATTCACTCAGTGAGGTCTGACTCCCCTCCGTTGACTATTTTTCAGGAGAGTCATCGTCTTCAGACCTCAGTAGCAGGCCTATACGCCGGATTTCTTCTGCCCCAGCTTCTTTGTGTAAACTGTTTCCCTGAGTCTTGAGTTTTATTTTATCTAGACACTGCAGTAGTCATTAAATTGTTTAAGAGATGTTGTATTATATATTTGAACTAGATTTGTATTAAAAGATTTATATATATATGAGATGAGTATTTAATTTAAATCCAGTTGGTATATATGTTGTTATGATATTTATGATTTTTATTTTCGCTACATTATATATTGTTATTACTATTGCATATTTTATTTTATTTTTAGGCTTGCTACGGATTCCGGATTCGAAAGAATTCTCGTTCCCTAGCGCCAGTCATAGTCCCTATTTTGGGTCGTGACACAAAATAATATTATTTAATTTAAAATATAAAATCATTATAAATATATAGAGGAAAATCTTCTTAAAAAATATACAAGGGGATTTCCTCTTAGTTTTCTGTCTGAGAAGTGTCTGCATCTCCTTTCATTTCTGGAGAAGCTTCTTCTTGAAAATATACGATACGATTTCCTCTTGGCTTTATGTCAGAGAAGTCTTTGCACCTTCTTTCATTTTTGGAGAAGTTTCTTTTTGAAAGATATATAGTGGGATTTCCTCTTAGTTTTTTGTCGAAGAAGTCTTTGCTAATGGCTTCCGAGCTTTGGCAGTAGCATTTGTTAACTTAATTGGCCGTATTCTAGACGTGCACAAGCACTTAGAAATGTATCATCTACATCAAATCCCTACACTAAACACAACAAATTAATTATAAATTAGAATATAAGTAAAAAAATTATAAAATGTAATTAGTGATACTATTACTGACACATTTAGTTTTTCACCCTCTGTAGAGTATGATTATTTTTCATTTATAAAATTTCTTTTAATATTTCTATAATTGAATTCAAATGAAGATTATATAATTAATTTATGGTTAATCAAAGCTACCGAATGAAGTGGATGAATCAGCGAATTCTACATCAAAAGAGTTCAATATTATTATTGTATTATTTTTTTGTATATACTTTTAATTTTCAATCAATTTTTTAAAAGGAAACTTTTAAATATATATATAGACACACACTTTAGCACGAAAAGTAAAGAGACACGTACACCAATTGCAATTTGTTGCTTGTATTTGTTCAATTCTTCACCGTTGATTCTATGATAAGCCAACAATGGTTCAATGAAATTTTTGTGGAATTGTTGTTCCCTAATTGAGGGGTCTTGTGAGTATGCCCTCCAATCGTAAAGACTTCACTTATCGATAGCCATCTCTAACCAAACAAAATCTAAATCGATACTCTTACATTATGTTTGATTCGATTATATAAAAAAAATTACTTTATTTTTAAATAAATTCTAAATTCAATTTATTTCCAAAGAAATTTTTATTAATAAAGTGTGTTTAATTCAAATGAATAGTTTATAAAATTCAATTCAAATGAATTCTGTATTTGTTATCTTAAGTTAATTTTTATTTATGGTAAAAAAAAATCCTTTTAAATAGGAAGATATTTTTGAAAATAAAAATAATGGATTAATTTAGTTATTTAAAAATATAGACTTAAAAATTGTAAAATTCATTTAGAAATTCCTATTATTTTGTTAGAATTAGATATAATTATAATCAATTCTACAAATTTAGAAAGTGAAAATTGTAAAGAAATTATACAACATATTCATTTAAATCAAATACAAAACTTTTATAGAATTCATTTATATATTTTATGCATTTTTAGTACTAAAGACTATCAAGAATTTAAGAGCTGCAATTAATTTCATAAAATAAGGGGGTGCGATCAATTATCTAATTATTCAGAAGTTTGAAGCAGCAGCACTCATTTTAACATAATATGGTCGATGAGTCTTAACTTAAACGGCTAAATGATTGACCTAAATGGCTAAATGATTGACCTAAATGGCCAATGACTTCTTAACCCTCAAAAAGACCATTCATGGGTGGTCTTCAACCTGCAAAAGCCTACCTTTTTCGCATAGTTGTAGGAGTTTTTGAAATACTGGAATTCCACTAATGCTTGACAAGTATTAATTTGTTCATTTTCTATAGCCTTGAAAGTGATGTAATTTTGAACGTGCTGATCCGCCAATGTATTCACCTTCTCAAGCTTCAAAAATTCAAAATTTGATTTTGAAAAAAATGTAATGTAATTAAATTAAACGCTAACAATTAGCTAAAACATAAGAAAAATAAAAACATGTCGGTTTTTTTTCTTTTTTTACAAAACACATACACAGTGAATCAAGTTGCTTCTTATATTCATGCAAGACCAAATAAGCTAAGGCCTATAAGCTTTGATAGTAGCATTTGTTAACTGGATCAGCCGTATTCTAGACGTGCACAAGCAATTAGGAACATATATATATATATATATATATATATATATATATATATATATATAGATAAAATTATAAAAAAAGTCTTTACTTAATAAAAATTATTTAAGTTAATTAAATATTATCCCAATCTAATTGAAAGTATATTTTCTATCCTAATTAAGTTAACTTTATTTTATCTATAATCAAAATTAAATTAATTATATAATTCTAATTTGATTGAAAGTATGTTTCTTATTTTATTTATATTTTATTTTTAACAAAAATTAAATTAATTTAAAATTTTATCTAAATCAAATTAGATAATATAATTTTATAAGTCTTACTAAATTAAATTTAATAACTAAATAATTAAATTAAAATTAGTAAATTTTGTAAAATAATTAATTATGAAAATATTAACAATAAAAATATGGAGAGAGTGCTGTATAATTATTTAAAAAATTATGAAGAATATAACAAATTATTATATAATAACTCTATCAAATTTATAAAATTAGATTATTATATTAAAAATATAAGTATTATATTATAATAAAACTCTATCAAGTTTGAAAAATTAGATTGTTATATAGATAAAATGTTACTTTTTAATTTTTGAAAATTTTATCAAATTAAAATTTATTAAAAATTGATTTTTTATTTGTTTAAAAATTAAATATAATCATAATTTAAATTTTTTAAAAAATTACATTAACTATTTTTTAATAAAGAAATTTAGTCTTCGAGAAGGTAATTTTTTGACAAAAACTCATATTGAGGCCCCTAAGTTTATCAACTTTTTAGATTTAGACCCTTAAAATTTCATTTTGTATATCTAGGCTTTCAAATTTTACGAATTTGAAGTATTAAATCATTCTGTCAATTTTTTTAACAAAAATTATTTTCTTTTGGTCCCTAAAGTCTTGTATTTCTAACATTCATATCATTTTTTACTTTTTAATGCTTATATCATTTTTAAAATTTTTTCACCAGTAAAAAATAAATTTAGTTATTTTAATTTCTAATATTTTAAATTAAAAACATAAATTTATACATATTTTTAAATAATTTTTAATTTTATAAATAAATAAACAAGTTCATGTTAAGAACAAAAAAATTATAATAAAATTATTGTTTTTCAAAACAAAATATTATGATAAAAAAGAACACGATAATAAAAAGAGATTATGATAAAAAAAATATTTTATAATTTTTTAAAATTTATATTTTATATTTTTAATACAGTTTTTAGTTTTTTGTACAAAATTTTAATTAAATTATTGTGAATACTTTTTGTAATATAACTTTTATAAATAATGAATACCAATACATGTTAGTGCATCACCAAAAAACGATGACAAATTTTTCAACCAACTCAAATTTTTATAACCATTATCTTAACTTTTATTTTTTTATCATACTTTTTGGATAAATTAAAAAATTTATATTATAAAAATTTATTCACAATAATTTAAAATATTATGAAAAACAATAGTATTATTATAATTTTTTTTAAATTTGGCATAGTAGCATTAACTTGTTTATTTATTTTTAAAATTTAAAATTATTTAAATATGTATATAATAATAAAAAATATTAAAAATTAAAATAAGTAAATTTTTTTTATTAGTGAAAAAGTTTTAAAAATGATATAAGTATTAAAAAGTAAAAAATAGTATGAATATTAAAAATATAAAATTTTAGAAATTAAAATAAAATAATTTATATTAAAAAAATTAATAAAAAATTTAAAAATTAAAATTTAAAAATTTTAAAAATTTAAATATATAAAATAAAATTTTAGAAGCATACAGTCAAAAATCCGATAAGATTAGTGACCATATTTGAATGTGGTGTATGATCATATGATTGTTACTGCTTCAATGGCTTTCAATGATGAGGTGTTATGGTTACAGGACGTGATAATGAGAGTTCGTGTCTTGGGGATTGAGAAAGTGGGTATAATTTTCAGCTGCAGCATGGCTTTTTGCATATTAATGCTGGCATCTATGCTCTCTCCTTTGACATGTCAGAGGCTTGTGACTTGTGAAGCTAACAAGACCATTCGGATCTGGAAACAAACCATAAGCTCATCCTCTTCACTTGGAGTTATGGGTAAGCATTGTTGATTTCAGTTCAAATCGAATCAAACCGATTAATTGAAGATATTTCATGATCATTTAGTTAAAGATCATTTAGTTCAGTCGGTTAATTGATATATTAATTTTATTTTTTAAAAATAATTTCTAAAATTTTTATTTATTAATTTATCATTTTTTTAAAATTATTTCATTAATAATATAACTAGAATTATTTTTTTGTTTATAATCTTAATATTTACAAATATTTATCTAAACTAATATATTTTATATAATATTTTATAATATATATAAATATTTTAGTCGGTTTGATTTTCTTTAATTTTTTACCTTCAAAATCAAAACTGTAGTAATTAACTAAATTCTATACTTATACAAACTGAAATTAACTGAACCTATATGTAATTGAGCCAAATTGAACGATTCAATACAATTAATCGATTTTGACCAATTTCTACATACCTGGCTTGGAGCCACCTAATCAAATTAGACGGTTCCAGCGGTTGTAATTGTGGTCGTGCTGGTTGATAATGATTGTGTTTTTTTCTTTGTTGCAAGATTTAATGTGAACTTACATTTAAAGTAATTTTTCTTGGAAAGTATAGAAGTTTGAATATCTATTTATTATGAATATTTTATAATTGAATATATTTAAAGACTAAAAAATTAATTTTTAATTAAATAAAATTATTGAGTTGAGTATTTAAATTGTCAAATTGTAAATTAAACGAGTCATATCGACATTATTGAAAAACAATAATAAGAAATTTCATAATCTGAGTTAGATTTTATTTTAGTATTTTTAATTATAATATTATTTCTTTACCAAATTTTAATTTTAATTTTTAATATAAAAACAATCCATCTTTTTTAATAAAAAAATAACATATCCGGTAAAAAAATAAACTAAATAATAAGCTAATTTCAATTGACTAGTTGAATCCATTGATGATTTAATTTTAGAATTACTATATTTTCTGAACTAAAAATTCATTTGATATATATATATATATATATAATATATATATATATATATATATATATATATATATATATATCTTCACCAACCATGTCGTCCAAACAGCAATCAAATTCTGAAAAGTTGTTTTATTGCAGTAATTAAAAATTGCAGCAGCGTCGTCCGTAGAATAGATAAATAAATGATATTTTTATAACTTGTTTAATTTTTATTATGTGCATTTATACCTCTTTAATTAATTAATGCATTTTTTATGCTTAGTAGACACAATATTATATCTAATTATGTAAATTTTATATCCTAATTACTATTAGGCATATACTGACATATTCTCTCTCCATATTTTTCTAAAATTATCTTCAAATTTTCTAAGGTTTCTAAGGTTACAAGTTGACAAGTTGGCAAGATGATAAAGTTGCATCTCTACCATTCACGAAGCTTCTCACCGTCAACCAATAAGAGACTTAATACATATATAAATAAGATCATGTTGGCTTCATTTTAGATGTATGCATGGTACATGAGTTCATGAGGTATGGGTGTGCTATGATATATGTAAAAGAGTGTGTGAGAGTATAAAAGTGTATACCGTAAGTTTAGTGCAAAAAATAAGTGTCTTATTTCTTAAATATATAAATTAGTGGTTGTGAGATTATTTAGTATGTGAAGTGTGTACAAGTACTTCTTGTAATAAAATTCCTTTTCATAATAAAAATAAGTTTATTACAAATTAGTCCTTCACATATTCTCTAAGTGGTATCAGAGCAGGCGGTCAGGGATCGACTACCAAGTGCATTTGGAGCAAGTGATCAAGGATTGTGTTACGTCGAGGTGCTACTAGTGTGTAGTTCGGGACTGTAAAGTTCGTTGGTCTGGAACCAAACTTACTAGTTGATTAGAGTTAATAAACCAAGTCATAATGACGAACATGACTACATCGGTAAGTAGTCTTGAAAAACTTAATAATAATAATTATAACACTTGGAGTACTCGTATGCAATTCTACTCGTTCGGTCAAGATTTATGGGAGATTGTTGGAGGCAGTGAGACCTCACCTCCAACGAGTTAAGATGATCTTAAGAAGTGAAAGGTCAGGGCCAGAAAAGCAATGTATGCTTTATTCGTATCAGTGGAGGATGATTTGTTGCAGCGCATCAAGGAAATAAAGACATCTAAAGTTATTGTCAATCTCGTAGTAAGACATGATGGTGAGTGAATATTTCACTAAAATTAAAGATTTATGTCAAGAAATTTCAAAATTAGATCCTCAAAATCAAATTACAGAGACAAGAATGATGATGATTATTGTAATAACCCTTATTTTTAAATTATTTTAATATAAATTGAGATCAATAATCGTATTTTTATTGTATATATATTTTCTTACGTAAAATAATTTAATTAAATTCTATTATTTAGAAGTTTTGCAATCACTATCATTATTTTTGTTATTATTATTAGTGTTACTATTATGCATGTGCATTATTATTTGTATTAATTTACATTATTTATATTATTATTAAATAATTTAATAACATGTGTATTTTATTTGTATGTGTGTGAATATATATGTATATATATATATATGAGTAAATTTATATGGTGGAGATTTATTATATAATAAAGTCATATTATATAGTTTTATTATAAAGTATTATATATATATATAGATATATACAAAACCAAAGCAGTAACATACATACAAAAACACAAAATCTATTGTAAATCCATCTCCTTCCTGCATCGTTTGATTTCATCACTGTCGGTATGCCTCCCTTGCTTCTGGCCGACCACCACCTTTTTCCCCATCCTTCCTATCGCCGTCTGCACGTCAGAACGTCAACGGAGAGGGCAGAAATGGTAGCAACAACAGGGGACTTCTCCTCGCTGTCGGTCGCTTTTCTGGCCACCATTTCGAGCATCGCCAGTCTTTATCAACTCCTTGAGCTTTGGTGGTCCTTATTCCAAGCTCCGTTTGAGCTTAAACCCGATCGTTTGTGAGTTTCTCGATTTTTCAGTTTTAAGCTTTTATGTTTTTTAATTTTTTTGAGTTGATTTTTGGTTGATTTATGCAAACTCGCTTAAGAAAAGTTGTTCCTAGTAGCTTGATCTTCATGCAAAAAAAAATTTTTGAATTTATTTTAATTTTTATGAATTTTTGAATATTTTATTAATATTTATTGAATTTCATAAATTAATTTATTAAATTATAAATTTGGTATATATGGTGTTATTATAATTTTTTTTAACTTTAGTGTTGAGATAATAATTTTTGTGATTTTTATGTAATTTTTATAAATATTTTTAGTTTATGTCAATATTAGAAAATTACGTTAAAGTGAGTTTTTGTTGAAATTATTGGTTAAATATGTATTTTAGTTGATATTAGTATATTATATGTTGAAAAAATAATTTTTATGATTTTATAGGATTTTTTTATAGAATTTTAGAGTAATATTAGTATTAATATGTATGTTTTGAATTATTAAGGTAATTGTGTGATTTTGTTAAAAGTATAACTAAATATTATATTTTAGTTGGTTTTATAATTATTTAAGGTATTAAAATAATTTTTCATAAATTATTTACTATTTTTAACTAATTAATACTAATTTTCAAAAATTATTTTCAAATTATATATTATATATTATTTTGGTAATAAAATGGGTTTTTATAACTTTTTTGTTATATATTTGGGTTAATTAAGTTATTTGGATTTATAAAATGAATTATTATTATTTTATGTGTAATTATTGGAAAATTTGATTTTTAATAATATTATATTATTATTTCGGGATTTTTACGTAATTATTGTAAAATTAAGTATGTTTAGTGTTTTAGTGTTAAATATGTAATATTTTGATATTTTGAGGATATTTATGGAATTTATTGGTTTTTAATATCTTTATTGTATTATTTGTATTTTTGGTGAATTGTGGATCTTGGTTGGGAAATTGTGCAATTCGGGATCCCAATTGAGGGTTGTGTGAATTTCAGTTTTGGAAGTACGTTTTTCTTGTAGGAATGACTCTATTTTTTAGTAGAGAGATGTCCATTTTACAAAGGAGGTTCAACCAAATTTTTTGTAGAATTTTCGTAAAATGTGACATCGGGACGATCCTAAAATTTTGTGTCTGTCAGTGTTCTATAATCTTAGATCGAGTCTCTTTAGAGGTTTAAGTTAGATTTATCCTGATATTCGTTATCATTTTATTTGTTTAGTTGCACTGAGATCGAGGCCTAGTGGACCGGGCTTGTCGAACCAGTCTCAAGGAGTGCAAACTTATGAGTAGTTATTTTATATATACATCGCACTTAGGTTGCATATTTTAGAATATACATGTTTTGAACTGTATTTATTCATAAATCGTTTTATTGAATGTTTAGTGTATTTAGGTATATTTTTAGTATATTTCGAAATAAATGCATGTTATACTATTGATTTATACTTAAATTGTTTTTAAGTATATTATTGATTTATTTTTGGTATATTTCATGGTTGATTTGAATTTATTTGACATATAATATATACTCGAAATATATTTGGTGTATTTTATGTATATTTCTGGTATATATATGGTTTATTTTGTTATTATGAATGACATTATACATTATTTTATTTCCTATATGAATGTTTTATTTTAAATGAAGGATATAGATAGAACGTGCTACTTAGTGGGCAGTATTAGGACCTTATACGTACCGGTGTGATAGATTTAGGGTTGAGTGAGAATCATTTGTAGTATTATTGTCACGACCCAAAACAGGGGTCATGACTGGCGCTAGGGAACGGGAATTCTTTCGAATCCGGATCCCGTAGTAAGCCTAAAAAAAATAAAATAAAACATGCAATAGCAATAATAATATATAATGCAGCGGAAATAAAAATCATAAATATCACAATAACATTTTCACCAACTGGATTTAAATTAAATACTCATCTCATATATATATAAACTCTTTTAATACAAATCCAGTCCAAATATAATACAACATTTCTTTAATAATTTAATGACTACTGCAGTGTCTAGATAAAATAAAACTTAAGACTCAGATAAGCAGTTTACATAAAGAAGCTGGGGTGGAAGAAATCCGGCGTATAGGCCTGCTACTGAGGTCTGAAGATGATGACTCTCCTGAAAAATTAGTCAACGGAGGGGAGTCAGACCTCACTGAGTGAATTACTATAATATATATACATGCATACTAAATGACAATGCATACAGTCAATAGTATATATCTAATATGTATATATATACAGGCAAATACACACAGATGCAATAAAATCATTTTATATATTTTATTGAAAATCATCGTTTATGAAGGATCAAATAGAACCCTATAATATCGCAACCTCAAAACAGTGTTAGACAACACTCTAGCCATACGGGCTCACTTATTCCAAATATGTTCACTTAATCCATTTGGAGAGTAGACTAGCCCCGAGACACTAAGTCAACCGAGCTCCAACAGTCTGACTGCCAGTGTGATTGGCCCCGAGACACTTAGTCAACCGAGCTCCAGCAATCACACCTCCAAACCATATCTCACACATCAAATAATCATATCCAATTAATATCCACAAATAGGTTAGTAATATAGCCTAAATGCTATAAGTGTACCGGTACGTACTCAGTCCTAGTGCTGCCCACTAGGTAGCACGTTCTATTGATATCCTTCAATAATAAATATAAAACATTCATTCACAATTAAATGATGCATGAATTTAAATAAAATAACAATATAAACCATATATATACTGGAAATATACCAAAAGTAAACCAGGTATATTTTGAGTATATATACGTCAAATAAATCCAATCAAATCACAAATTAAGCTAGAAATATATTTAAAAACATTTTAAATATAATTTATTAATAAAACATGCATATAATTTAATATATACCAAAAATAAATCAAAAATAAACTAAAAATATACTTAAATACAAATCACATTATTTATGCATATTTAATCAAAATAAAACATATATTTCTAAAATCATGCATCCTAAACACATATATATAAAATAGTAACTCACACTTAGTGCGCTCCTCGAGATGGTTCCGACGGGCCTGGTCCACTAGGCCTCGGTCTCGGCGCAACTAAACAAACAATAACGACAGAAATTAGAATAAACCTAACAGAAAATCCTAGAAACTCGATCTAGAATATTAAACACAAAAACAGAAGTAGGGTTTGATCGGACATCACGTTTTACGAGAATTCTACCAAAAATTTGGCAGAACCTCCCCTGTAAAATGGACTTCTCTCTACTCAAAGAGTAGAGCCGGCCCTACAAAGAAATACACTTAAAAAATAAACGCAAAATTACATTCACAACCCCTCGATCAGACTCTAAACTACAGTCTATCGACCGGGGTCCACAATCACAGAATATTTATGGAAATACCAAAAATACCCTTATATCACAGAAATATATTTATAAGTAGAAATTACATAATTAACCTTAAAACACAGTAAAAATCGATAAAACTCATTTTATTAGTAAAATCGTATATTATATATATAATTGAAAATAATTCACGAAAAAATAGTTTTAATTAATTAAAAATACTAAATAATTTGTAGAAATCATTTTTATACCTTAAATAACTATTAAAACCAATTAAATTACAATTTTTGTCAATTTAGGGTAAAATTACCAAAATGCCCATATATATATAAATATACTAAAATTACTTCAAAAATTCACCAAAAATAATATAATTGTCCAAAATTAATTTTCTCAACATATTTATCAATAATATCAATAATTAAACTCAATTAACTAATTAATTTCAATTAAAAACACAATTAACCCTATATTTCAAAAATTCCATAAACTAATTAAATTCAAAATAAATACATAGAAATTCATAAAAATTCCAAATAAATTTCTTTAATTCATTTCAACACCTATATTTATCATAAAATAAAATTTCATAATTTAATTAATTAATTTCCGAAAATTAGAAAATAATATTAAAATATTCAAAAATACCCAAAAATCAAAATAATCTCCAAAAAATTCTACAAAAAATCACACATGTAGGTTAAGCTAGTAGGATCAACATTTGTTTAGGGACTTTTCATGAATCAACCATTTTAAGCTCAAAAAAAAAATCACCCTAAGATGGCCAAATTGAATAATTGAGAAAAACCTTACCAAATCAAGTTTTAATCTTAAAAAAAGCTTGGAATCATCTTCTATGGAGGCTAGGGAGTCCAACGACACCGGAATCATTAGATTTGGTGGTCGAGAAGTCGGTGAACGGTGAGGAGGGAAGTTTCGACCATTCCGGCCAAAAGCAACCAAACAGTGCCGGAGAAGAAGGCTAAGGGCGGTGGAGCTGCTGGTTGGGAAGGGTGGAGCTGCTGGTGGCACACCGACGGCCTGAGAACAGAGTTAGCAGCGGTGAGGGGGAGAAGGAGATGATCGGGAAGAGGAAGGTAGAGGGAGCGGCTGAAATGGTAATTTCCCAAAATTTTGATTTTTTTTAACATATTATATGTATATATATATATACTTTACACTATATATTAAAATAATATAAAATCACACACATTAAATATACACCACACACATATAATTTAATATTTTAATAATTTAATACTAAATAAAATAATTAAATAACAATAAAACTAATAAATAAATAATAAAATAATAGGGTAATTAATTAAACCCTAATTAAATAAATAAGTACACATATATACGTTATTTAGTATTTTAAAAATATATATGAGTTCATGCAAGTCCGTAAATCTATTTAAAATAATTAATAATAAATAATTTACGTGAAAATTTCCCCAAAAATGCAAGTCCCGGGAAAATTTTACGTAAAACACTTAAAATAATACACAATAGGTTTTAAATACATATCAACTCGTAAAAATATCATAATATATATACAAAAATTATTAACACTGCATATCCCGATGCAGTATTAAAATATTTAAAAACATGGGATATTACAATTATGAATTAATTGAGACTGATTGATTGATTGATTTGAGATGTGATATGATTGATAGTGTGATTGCTAGAGCTCGGTTGACCTAGTGTCTTGGGGCCAATCACACCGACAGTCAGATTGTTAGAGTTCGGTTGACTTAGTGTCTCGGGCCAGTCTACTGTCCATATGGAATAAGTGAATTTATTTGGAATTAAGTGAGCATGCATGGCTAGAGTGATGTTATTGTTGATCGAGGTTGCATTTAAATAGGGTTCTATTTGATCCTTCATAAATTTATGTTTTTCAGTATTATTATATAAGTGATGTTCAACATGTGTGAAATGCTTGTATATATATTTATTATATACGAATGTTTGATTGCATTTGACATTAGGAAATGCATGTATATATATTATAACAATTCACTCAGTGAGGTCTGACTCCCCTCAGTTGATGTTTTTACAGGAGAGTCTTCTACTTCAGACCTTAGCAGTAGACCCATCCGCCGGATTTCTTCAGCCCCGGCTTATTTATGTAATTTATCTACTTAATTTTATATTGTACTTTAGAAAACTATAGTAGGGAGTTGTATTTAGTTTTTATTGTTTGTTGGTTGTAATTGAGAGGCCTTTCTTTGAATATTGTATTAATATATTTTATTTTATGATATAACAAAGATTATTATTATATATTGATTTGAGTTTTATTATGGTGCATATTTTATTTTAATTATTGCATGTTTTTATTCTTTTAAGGCTTACTACGGGTTCTAGATTCTAAAGAATTCCCATTTCCTAGCGCCAGTCATGACTTCCGATTTGGGTCATGATAATTATAATTCATGAATTGCATCTCGAGTTTAATGCAATAATCACAACAACTCATACATGGGCTAAGGAGCCAACTCTAAATGAGTTAGAGAACGTATTAACTAATTAAGAGGCTTTAAACAAGAAAATGGTTAAAGTCTCAATAAAAGAAGATGAGAAAGCCCTTTTTAGCAATAAAGAGGGTAAAGATTAGAAGGTTGTGAGAACAAAATTTGGAGGTAAGATGAAGCTGGAAGGATGACATAAATGTCAATAAGGAAGGAGTTGGCAATAAGGAGAAGCTCATCACAACCACCAATTAGAGGACAAAGCAAGTCGCTGTAAGAATGACCAGTGTTACAACTATGGCAAATGAGGCTACTATGCTCGAGACTGTCGGCATAAGAGAGTTGAAGGAAATATTGTAATGTCCTCCCAGTTCTGAGTTAAAATTGAAGAGGAGTGGGATTTTCAAGCTTCATGTGCCATTATAGAGCTAGTTATAAGCAAGTCTAGTGAGGCTACACCATCTATCACAAAATAGGAGCAAGCACTTATCACTGTAAGTGATAAATCCATAAACTATAATGATGATTGGATAGTAGATTCTAGGTGCTCTAACCATATGACAGGAGATGAAGGAAAACTTTCAAGCGTGTTAATATGTAAGGGGGAGCAAGTTGTTGTCACAATAAACAAGTCAAGGCTACCTATTGCTCACATTGGCAATACCATAGTAGTGCCTCAATACAATGCAAGAAGGGTGCAATTGAATAATATATTCCATGTACCTGGGATGAAGAAGAACTTGATATCAATACCACAATTGACATCCTTGGGAGATTATGTGCTTTCGGGTTTGAAGATGTAAAAGTTTATCAAAGTTTAAAAATTATAGGCATACCAGTTATGGAAGGATGAAAAGTAAAGTCTGTTTACGTAATATTAGCATAAACGACTTATGTAGACAAGATTAGAAGGAATAAGACAGTTGACCTGTGGCATGCACGCCTAGGACACATGAACTATTATAAGTTAAAGGTGATGGTGAAGAAATCTATGCTTAAGGGACCTCCTTAACTTAATGTTCAAGACGACATTGTTTGTGTTAGACATTAGTATGGAAAAGCACATTAACTTCCATATAAAGATTTTGAGTACCGTGCAAAGGAGCCTCTTGAGCTGATTCACTTAAATGTATTTAGCCCTGTGAAGCAACCATCCTTAAGTGGCTTTTGATATATGATAACTTTTATTGATGACTTCTTAAAGTATGTATGTGTGTACTTCATAAAGGAGAAATTTGAAGCCTTAAACAAGTTTAAAGAGTTTAAGGAGATAGTGAAAAAAGAGGTTGATCAAAGGATTCATTGCCTTCATATTGACAATGGGGGTGAATATACTTCACATGAGTTCTCAAAGTATTTATAAGATTTCAAGATACGTCAGCAGCTAACTTATCCTAATACACCATAACAAAATAGAGTAGCGAAAAAAAGATATAGACATCTTATAGAGATATGCAGAAGTATGTTACATGCAAAGAATGTTCCACCTCAGTTTTGGGTGAAAGGCATGAAGGCAGTTGTACATGTGATCAATACGTTACCCTAGCACCACTTGGATCCATTGCACCCTTTGAGAAGCTAAGGAATATAAAACCCACTATAAGTCATTTTTGAATTTTTGGTTGCGTATGCTTTATTTTCATACCAGATCATTTACAAAGCAAGTTTGATAAGAAAACAATAAGATGCATCTTTACGGGTTATAATGGTCAAAGAAAAGGGTGGAAGTGTTATGATCCTACAATAGGGAAATCCATATAAAAAAATGTGATATTTGATGAAGCTTTATCCTGGTGGTCCCCTCAAAAAGTAGTTCTACCAGACTTAAAAGAAATTGAGGAGAAGTTACAAGAGAGAATTGAGAAAGATGAAGTGGTAGAAGAAGGTGAAGAAATCACTCAAGAAGAGGGACTAGAAGAAGAAACAACTAAAGATAAGTCACCCAAAAAGTCAAATTCCCCATGGCACATAAAAGTGCATCAGCAGACACCAGCAGAAGCACGTTCAAGCCAACTTAAGAAGATTCAAGAGGATGAAGATTTAGTAGAATATGGGCCAAATTTTAGAAGAACATCAAGGAAAATTAAGAAGAATCCTAAATATGCTAATGCAGCACTTGTTGAAGAAAATAATGCAAAAGAGCCTACAACATACGAAGAAGCATCCATAAGCAAGGAATTAAGGAAGGCTATGGAAGAAGAAATGGATGACTTAAAGAAAAATAAGACTTAGGATTTAGTGCCAAAGCCTAAAGATGTAAAACCCATGTCCTGTAAATGGGTTTATAAAATAAAGAGTCATCTAGATGGATCGATAGAGAGGTACAATGCTTGTTTGGTGGCTTTGGGATTCTCATAGAAATATGGATTAGACTATAAAGACACATTTAGTCTAGTGGCAAAGATTACGATGGTATGTGTTATATTAGCCTTAGTTGCTTATAAGAATTAGAAACTTTGGCAGATGAATGTGAAGAATGCTTTCCTATATGAAGAGCTAGATCAAGAAATATACATGGAGCAACCACAAGGGTTTGAAAGTAAGATTCACCCAGGCTATGATGCAAGCTCAAGAAGGCACTCTATGGATTAAACTAGGCACCAAGAGCATGGTACATGAAGATAGTGGAATTCCTAATTCAAAGCGACTACACAATGACATCAACAAACTCCAGTTTATTTATGAAAGCTCTATATGGAAAGTTAGCAAATTCTAGTATATATGGATGATATAATCATCATTGTAGATGACAAAACTAAGATTCATCAAATTCAAGCCAATTTATCTATACGCTTCTAGATGAAAGCTTTGGGAGAGTTAAAGCATTTTCTTGGTCTTGAAGTCGAATGAGTGGATGATGGAATCTTTTATGCCAATAGAAGTATACTAGAGACCTCCTAGAGAAGTATAGGATGCTAGAGTGTAAGCCTGTTTCAACACCGATGGAGGCTAATACAAAGTTATGCTCAGGTGAAGGAAAGGACTTAGAGGATTCTACCATGTACTGACAACTAGTTGACAACCTAATCTATCTCACTCTCACGAGGCCGGATATAGTATATGCAGTGAGTGTAGTAAGTAAATTTATGTAGAATCTGAAGAAGCTTCATTTAGAAGTTGTGCAAAGAATTCTATGATGTATTAAAAGAACCATTGACTATGGTATCTTATACAAAAAGGATGGATCAAGTGAGATGTTTGGTTATTGTGATGCTTATTATACCGGAGATCATGATACAAGGCGCTGAACTATAGGTTATGTATTCAGTTTTGGACCAGGCCTATCTCTTAGTGTAGCAAGAGGCAACCAATGGTGTCATTATCAAGCATTGAGTCAGAGTATTGAGCGTTAATTATAGCAGTGCCAGATTATACATGGTTGATGCGGTTAATGAAGGTTCTCTATTAACTTGTTGAGAACATGATACAACTATACTATGATAATCAGTTAGCTATACACTTGACTGAAAATCCAGTATTCCACGCAAGAACTAAACATGTGGACGTGCATTATCATTTCGTGTGAGAAAAATTCATACGTGGAAAGATTAAGATGAAGTACATTAAAACTGAAGATCAAGTTGTAGACATATTCACTAAAGGACTTAATGGTGTAAAGTTTGAAGATTTTAGAAGGTAGCTTAGTGTAGTAAGTAAAGATATATTATGAGAGAGTAGTCCTTAAGGGGGAGTATTAAGTATACACTGACTTACTCTCTCGCTCTCTCTCTCTATTTTTCTAGAATTATGTTCAAATTTTTGAAGGTTACAAGTTAACAAGTTGGCAAGTTGCATCTCTACCATTTATGAAGCTTTTCACTGCTAACCAATAACTGACTTAATACATATATAAATAAGACTATGTTAGCTTCATTTTAGATGTATGCATGGTACATGAGTGAGTGAGAGTCATGCATGGTACATGAGTGCATGAGGTATGAGTGTGTTATGATATATATAAAAAAGTGTGTGAGAGTATAAAAGTGTGCCATGAGTTTAGTGCAAAAAGTAAGTGTCTTATTTCTTAAATATATAAATGAGTGGTTATGAGATTATATAGTATGTGAAGTGTGTACAAGTACTTCTTGTACTAAAATTCCTTTCTCATGATAAAAATAAGCTTATTACAAATTAGTCCTCCATATATTCTATAATTACTTGTTATTATATAGTTCCTTGGATAAAAGAAAGAGTTGTTTGTGTGGACAAAATAATAAAATGGACCTTTTTGGTTATAATTAAAATTAATTTGTTATAAGTTTTATCCAATTAAACTTAATGTCGGCTCATTAAGACCCATAAATTCTTACAAAAGATTTAGAAAGATCTTTTAATCTCAACTTAGATACAATATTTCGAAAAGGGATAATAGTCTTATTTATTTAGTTATTTCTGTTGTTATGTTTCTATTTTCATTGAATTAATTTGAAAAGTTATTTATTATTTTGTTTATGAGAATAATAATCAACCAAAATATTCAATGCATACAAAACATGCTTTGCACCAACATAATTTAACCTCCTATACAAAGAAAACACAAAAATCTGATTAAATCCTAGAAATTGAACCCAATAAATGATTGAATGTATCATGATGTTGCAAGAATTACGAGTAATGTCAGGAATAGCTTACGGGCTCTTTTCATCAGAAAATTAAAGGTGGAAGATGATCAAATTGAAGTAAAGAGTGAGGATGATGATGGATGGAGAAATGGAAAAAAAGAACTGAAGAGCTTAGATTCAATTTAAATTGAGATTGCTTTCAAATCTCCATTAATGCTTTTACATTATCAATCTAATAAATGCACATGTAAAAGTCTCACTACAACTAAATTAAACATAATTTTTTTGAGACAATTATCCTAAATCATGCAAGAAAGGATTTGAAAGGGCAGGAACATCATTAATTACCTCAAACAAGATATGGGTATTTATAGGACAACCTTGATCGACCAAGCAATGCTCGAACTGAACTAAAGCCACATTAATGGAATGCTCCACTATCCATTCAGTTTCATCGGAAACCATATAGATAGATTTCCTAGTGGTGACCTTAGTGGCTTCATCATCATCATCTCTATTGTCATGTGTAGCTAAAGAAAAGTGCAAAGAAAAAGTAAAAAAAAAAAGCAGAGAAGAAACGGAAAGGAAAAAAAAAAAGCAAAGAGGAAGACACCAAAAAGGGTATTTTTAAAAGATAGGACATGTGTGTAATATTATGTAAAAAGAGGGCATTTGATATTAATGCTCTATGTTTTTTTAATATTTTTGTAAAAACTACTAAAATCTTCCAATAAAAATTGATTACATTTCTAAACAACAAATCCCATGTCATGGATGTATGGATAGAAAAAGTTTGGGTAAAAGTACAAATCCGCTCATAATGTTTATGCCTAAGTGCGGATTAGCCCCTAAATAATTTTTTGACTAAATTAAATATAAAAATTCAAAATCATTGCAATCTTGGCCCTCCATTTAATAAAGGCAATTAATGATGTTAGTTTAGTGGATGATGTGGCAAAAATGGTCCTACAAAACTAACACTGTAAGTGATTTAGGTATATCAAAATGAACTCTCATTCTTTTTCCCCATTTTTGCCTTTTGAAAATGAAACCTTAAAAAATAAAATTGAGGGATTCATAAAGGGGGAAGCAAAATTGGTAAGGGCAAAACTCAAGCAACCAAATGCGATGCCATCCTCTTTATCATCAGTGACTTCCAACAATTGACAACGTGCATAAATTAATAATAAAGGACTACCAGTATTCTGTAACTGTCAAAGTAGGGGAATGAGAATGAAAGCATGAAGGTGGACATCGTGGACGAATGAGAATCCTGGTAGAAGATTTTATGGTTACATGAATTATGAAGTAAGGTTTTTATAACTCATTGAATGTTCAACATTTGTCAAAATATATAAAATAGGTTTGGTTTGATAAATTTAATAATTTTTTATTTTGATGTGCATAATAGAAACTGTGGTTTTTTCTTTTGGCATGAAAAGGCAATGAGCGAAAGAGGGAAAAAGGTGATTAACATGCTAAAATTGGAGAATAAGGTATTAGTAGCTGGAAACAAATAATTGAAGGAAAATTACAGAGGAATGGTGTTAGTTGGTAATGTGAAGAGAAAGATTGTAGAGTTGTGGAAAGAATTAAAAAGACTAAAGAAAAATAAAAAGACTGAAGTTGAAATATCAAGGAAGAAGATATATGTGGCTTATGCAATGCTTGTAATTTCTTGGGTTTTTTTCATAGATTTATTTATGGTTTGTATGTGATATGTCCTTGGCTCCAACTTTGACTTTCAAGTATTGTAATGAAAGTAGGTTTGTGGAAATTTTTTGTGCAACTAAAATTACCTGAAAGTTAACTAGGAAAAATTAGCAATAAAAACATATGTGCAACATATATTTAGGTTAAGGCTTACAACTGAAATATTGACCTTAACTGAAATGTTAACAAACCAAAGTCAATAAGTTGTTAACAAAGCAAAATAAGTTATAGTAGAACTTGATTCACAATATTGGATTTTTGGTTCCTATGGAACTTACATTACCTGATATATAGTTTTAGGTATCAAAAATCAATCCCTAAAACAAAATGCTTTGACCTGAATTTAAGTCAACAAAATAGTTTAATTTCCCTTAACTGGTAACATAGTTCAAGCAGAAATATTTCTGGCAGTTTTGGACTTCTTCTACTGAATATGATGTAATTGCTCTTACTGTAACTACCTGGAGGGAATTACTGGTCCACCATTCCACTACAATCCTAGAGCTTGATAAGGCAAGTGAGTAGCCCTAATAACTTAGGAGCCATCACTTATAAAGTTACTAGACTTTATTCCAACTGTATGACTTATGCTTTTATTATTTATAAGTTCCCACTCATTTGGAATGAGGAACTTAGTGACTGGATCAATCTTTATTATACCTTTAGCATCACTTAATGGATTCCCTTTATCCATAACCATTTCAGAATTTTGACTAGGGTGAAGAAATAATATAAATCAATCAATTATCACAATCAACACTTCTACCATTATATGGAATATAGAAGCACAACAAGCACAATAAAGAAGCCATAAAACACTCACATTCTAAATTTTTCTTGCAGAGTTTAAATCAATATAACACCCATGATCTATTTTTTAATTTATTCTTGCACTTTTTACATTTAAAGGTTCTTTCCCTTTTCTGGTGTTGATACTTCTTCCAACATTGCCTTGTTGGCCATGACAAGTAGATGAGTGATTTATGGATGCTTGAGTTCCAAGTGCATCAGTTGGTGGTGCTTGAGTTGTAGTTCTGTATGTTGTTGGTGCCTGAGTAGCATTGACTATGCTTGAGTTATGTATACTACTTGCAGGTGCCTAATTAATGAAATCAAGCCATTCATAAAAGTTTCATAAAGATAAAATGTTAATTTAATTCATAAGAACACGCTATTCCATTATAAAATGAAATCCAAATGCTGCCCGATTTCCTTTATTAGGACAGAGTCTTTTGTTGTGACCTTGTTATTGATAATTACCACATGTTTATTTTATGCCTTATTTGGAAAGCATGTACTGCTTATATTCTTGTCTTCACTTCTAACTCTCTTTGTCCTCAGTCTACCTACTAGTTTAACCAAAGGAGGAGGCTTAATTAGTTGGTATTCATCACAATGCATAAACATAGTCCCTAGGACAAGTTGCATAAGAGTGCTATAAGATGCTTTAAACTTTGCCTTATTATACCATTAAGATATAACTGACAGTGGATCAAGCTTTGCATGCCATAATGCACACATTGTATGTGCACAAGGGATCCCAATCAATTCCCAAGATCTCCAGGTACTTAAACTCTTGTTAAGGAACACCATATGCATGTCAGGTCCTTCTCCGATCTCATAGCTAACTTCCCTATTGAAAATAATCATGCAGCCATGTGCAAGTTTTCTATTATCTTAAAACATAGGCATACTTGAAGGGCTCTATTCATTGTACCACCTTTTTAATGCATGCATGTTATCTTTAATCTTATTCATACAATAGAGTCTTAGATCTTCAAGCATTGAAACAATCAACTTATATTTTGTAAGAACTATTGTTGTATTAAAACTCTTAGAAATGTTGTTGTCAACCATTTGGCATTTGCTTCTTGAGCTGAAATACGCCCTACACTAAATATGTGGTAGGTAACAAAGTAATTCCTTAATAGCTTTCTTGCTTAGATCCCCTAATTTTTATAAGTTGTCATTGAATTCTTCTAGAAAAGTGCTCCAAGCACAAATTAGAACTTTTTTCATCTTTGGATCATGCCATTTTTATGACCACTTTGAATAAATGTGCCTAGCACACTAATGATGTTCTACTTCAGGAAGAACATTTTCTATAGTAGCAATCAATCCCTACACCAACAAGCCATTATTACTAATGCAAGCATCTAATAAAGCAAATTTAAAACTAAAATACCATTGTAAGCATTGCTTTTTGCATATCAATAACCGCTGTGAGGTGTCCTCCATCATCAAGACTCTTGAACCATCCAATGCAAAAACTACCTCAAATTGCCCTTGTTCTCCTTATCAATAATAGCCCAACATATAGGAAAGACTTGCCTTTCACCATCTACAGCAACAACTATGAGAAGTTGCCCTTTACACACCCCTTTCAAAAAGCAACCATCTAGACCTATGAAAGGTCTACAACCAACCTTTCATCCACTTTTGCATGCCTCAAAGCACACAAACATTCTTCTGAAAACCCTCTTCCTTTCTTTTAATGCATATTTACACAATTTAATCTCTACCTTGTTGCCTAGATTTATTCTTTTAATTGTAGCTATATAAGCCTATAAAAAACTAAATTACACCTTAAAGCTTCCATCAAGTTCTTTTATTATTGATTTTTTATCCTTCTTGCATTTTGCAAAACTAACATTGACCATCAAAACTAACATGAAAAGATTGCAACCCTCGATCTTGCCTTTATTTAGCTTCCTTTAGATGGTTTCAATTGTAAATTTTCACTCTTTTAGGGTTTCATCTTCATCGGCAGCTTGAATGGGGTATAGAAAGTGACAGAGTGAGTTGTTGTTTTCCTGATTTGGGTAAATATGGGTTGAAGTAAATAGGGCAGATGTGGGTGGGCTGAAGTTATTAGGTGAGGAGACTACTGAATGGAGCTAAAAGGCGGTAAATTTCCCTCTAACCTATAAAAAATTGCTTTTGTAGGACCCAATGTCTACTACATAATCTCTTAATGTAATGACATTAGATGGCATCAATTGCCTCTGTTAAATGGGAGTCCAAGATTGCAATGATTTTGAATTGTTATGTTTAATTGAGCCCTAAAATTATTTAAGGGCTACTTTGCACCTGAGCATAAACATTAAGGGCAGATTTGTACCTTTACCCAAAAAAGTTTATAACATTTCTAAAGCCAAAATCCATTATGAGCCCTCCAACTTTTTGATTTTAGGCCATAAAGTTTCGTTTTATATATTCAGACACTTAAACTTTACGAGTTTAAAGTTTTAAACTTTTTTGTCATTGTTTTAACACAAATTATTTTCTTTTAATCCTCAAAATTTTATACTTCTAACATCCATATCATTTTTTCTTTTTAACACTTATATCACTTTGAAAATTTTTTCACCGTAGAAAAAATATATTTACTTATTTTAATTTCTAACATTTTAAATTATTATATACATATTTAAAAAATTTTAAATTTTAAAAATAAACAAACAAGTTAATGCTAAAATAATTTTTTTTTTTTGTAATAATACTACTTTTTTTTCACAATATTTTAAATTATTGTTAATAAAGTTTTATAATATATATATATATATATATATATATATATATTTGTGTACACGAAAAGCATGATAAAAAAAAATTGAAGGTTAAGATACTGGTTATAAAAGGTTTGAACTATTTGAAAAATCTATCACTGTTTTTAGTGATGTACTTACATGTATAGGTATCCACTATTTATAAAATATATATTATAAAAATTTATTCACAATAATTTAATTAAAATTTTGTACAAAAAACTAAAAAATATATTTAAAATTTAAAATTTAAATTTTAAAGAATTATAAAATATTTTTTTATCATAATATCTTTTAATTATTGTGTTCTTTTTCATCATAATATTTTATTATGTTTATTGAAAATAAAATGAGCTAGTATAATTTAAAATATTGTAAAAAATAGTAGTTTTATTATAATTTGTTTATCTAAACATTAACTTTTTTATTTATTTTTAAAATTTAAAATTTAAAATTATTTTAAAATGTATATTAATTTATGTTTTTAATTTAAAATATTAGAAACTAAATTAACTAAATTTATTTTTTACAGATAAAAAAATTTTAAAAGTGATATAAGTGTTAAAAAGTAAAAATTAATATGAATGTTAAAAATATAAAACTTTAGACATTAAAAGAAAATAATTTAAGTTAAAAATTAACAGAGAAATTTAAAACATTAAACTTGTGAAATTCAAAAGTTTAGATATATAAAATGAAATTGAGAGGTTTAAAACTAAAAAATCGATAAATTTAAAGGTTTCAGTATAGATTTTGCTCATAAAAATATAATTGACCAGATGTTGTAACTTATATATTACACATTTAACCCTAAAAGTTTAATATACTGATGTAAGTAAAAATCTCGGAAAATTGTAATTTACCTATAAAGTGGATAAACTTTATAGGCTGTCTGGAAAAAAATGGCCACATCAGTGTGGTTCCTCTCGAGGGTTCTCACTTCTATGTTTTTTTTTATCGGCTTCGCAAATCATGTTGATCACCAACACAGCCCGTTATGTTGTTAATCCTTCTGAGGTTAAACTACAGTTCAAGGATACTTGTTCCTACAAGTAAATTATAATTAAAGCTTGTAATAACTATGTTGATTAACAATTTTCGAAAGGCAAATCATCTCAAAAGCAGTCCATTTTCATTAGTTCATTACTGTTTACCAATTGTTGCTAATTTTTATTCTTAAGTTTGAATGATCTATAAATTTCACTATAACTACTTCTAGTATATATCCGATAGCCATGCATGGATTCCAACTAATCTAAATTCAGTAGCTGATATGTATTGCATTAATTTGAAACATGAATGTTCTGCTGCAGGATTTGGTGCTACCGAAGATATGAAAGCAATGTTTCCAGTTTTGGGGCTAGAAGACATTGTGAAATATTTTTTTGACATGGGGCTATGCATCAATTTCTTCAATGGTGCTCTGCTCTTTGAGCAGCTAAAACCTTACACAACTAAGAAAAACTATATATACATACATTACGCTCCCAGATTGACGTACTGAACATAATGCATTTTTTGCAATGACAAATCAGTTGTTACATCATTCAGGGCGGTGTTGTAACTGAAGCCTGTCGACCACCTTTTTGTAGCCACTAAGATAAACTTCCTTGATGACCTCCTTGACAAGTAGTAAAAGCCCCGCTAAAATAATTATGATGGAAACAATACTAATATGGCCTGATTCAGTAGGTTTGATGAAACCCAATGAAGTAGTGTAGCAAGTAACAAGTGGAAATACAAGCCATACAGTAGAAGCAGGACCACCAGAAAGCAGATCAGCAATCGTCTTTATCGCCACCAAAAAAGCTGATGTATTAAATATTGAAAACCAGTACCGCTGAAAGTTGCTCATAACAGAAGTGCCTATCGAACTGTCATCAGTGGTGATGCTTTTGGTAACATTAGAGGAAGGTGAAGATGGGTCATCCTGCCAAAGACCCCGAGGTGGACTGAGAATAGCCTGGTAAGTAGCAGTTGCGATTAATACAGCAACTGTAAGTATTCCATTGCGAGTTTCATCTGAGATTCGAAAATTGTAATGGAGAGAGCGGATTGCTAATTTCTTTGAAGTTGAAATCTTTCTCCTTAAATATTCTGCACTGCTATAATCTTCATATCCCTCAAAATATTTAGCGTATATTCGCATATCTTCAATTTCATTTCTTCTCAATTGGCCCTCTCGTTCTAAAATATCCATAGCTGTGAGACCTTCCAAGTTCTTGGAGCTTAGCAATTTTTTCGAGCTATATAGACGGTGTACATTTATGAGAGGGATGAAGTTATTCAAAAACAAAATAATAGGAAGTAAAAAAACACGAGAGAAAAATGAGGGGTAATCGTTTGAAAAGCTTTTTAAAAGTCTCACGACCTGCAAACATTAACAAAGTTTGTCAGTAAATATATCATATGTTACTCTCTGTTGTCCATCGATATTAGTAAACAAAAAAAAAAGGCAACCTCAATTCGATTCCTTAGACTGGCAATATGCAATGCCGTGTTGCTTCACTGTCACCCCATCCCACAACGGCTTCATTTCCAGCGTACTCAAGCCATCCTAAGATGACTTCTACAACTTCCACTTGATCATTTTTTGTTGCAGTGTGCAGCGCAGTTTCTTTATTGTCAGTGACATCTTCAATAGATAAGGGGCAGGCAGCCAAAGATTTTACAATAAAATCAAGTTTCCCTTGTTCAGCTGCTATATGCAAAGGAGTTTTACCTTTTTTCCTTTGACACGGACAAGATCCCCGTCGACTTCAAGTAGCCGAATAGCAGTTTCAGAATTTTCGCTGCTAAAGGCTAAGTGCAGAGGACTAAGTCCATCTTGGTTTAGCTTCCTGCTAAATGATGGTTTTAACCTATTGATCTGCAATGCAAATTTTGTATGACCTCTGGACCCAGCAATATGAAGAGGCGTATCCAAAAATGGTGACTGATCGATTTGCTCCAACACATAAGGATCTTCCTCAATGATTGAATACAAGGCATTGATATCTCCTATTTCAGCTGCCATCTTCAGTTTCTGGTCCATTCTGATAAGGAAATGTACACTATTGAATAAATTAACACAAAAATTCATTTTTTATACCAATAGACCTCATTTAACTAATACTTTAGAATCTTTTATAACATATACTCTGTTTCTAATTAATATACCCAAGGAAAATAACAGAGGTATCAATAATAGGGATGGAAGAAGCTTCTACGGCTCCAGCACTGTACAACAAATCCCTAATCTCAGTGTGGTTTTCATCTCGTGCATAGTCCAGGGCTGTGCAACCTTCAACATTCTTTGCGTTTATATCAACTTTGCAGCTTATTAGCAATTGTACAAGCTACATGCAGTATCAAGGAAACATCCCAAACAAACTCATTAGAATCCTCGAGCAAAAATAGATCTAATTAACTAGTTAAAAAGGAGAACAAATAGAGAGCAATGATAACTGAACTTGCCTGGACTTGATTTTTAGAGGTTGCTATATGCAAGATAGTGTTTCCTTCCACATCCATCCAGTTGAGAATCCTCTTCTCCAAGTAAGCCTCTTCGTGAAAGCCCAATTGAAGTATACGAACAAGGAACTCAAAAGCTTGAAACTTGTCATTTTTCAAAGCAACGCGCAGAGCAGTCTCATCTCTAATGCTAACATCAAATACTGATTTTGATGCAAATGGATCAGACTTTGGCCAACAGATCAAGATTATCTCCTTTCTCAACCACATAATGCAAGACGGTCTTGTTATCTCTTCCTTTGACACGAACAAGATCACTCTTCTCTTTCACTAGCATTGTCACCATTTGGATATGATTATTTTGCAAAGCGAGGTGGACTGGGCTAAACCCATCTGGGTTTAGCTTGGCTGCAAAAGATGGCATTAATCTCATAATCTCCATGGCGCACTGGATATGTCCAGCAACTGCAGCTATATGTAATGGGGTGTCCACAAATGGAACTTCATCAATTTGAGCCAAAACATTTGGATTCTCTCGAATACAGACCATCAACATTTCCTGTCTCGCTAGCTTCCACTAACTGCTCCGTTTTAAGGTCAATAGCTCAAAGATTCAAGTATAGAGGCAATAGAGAAGATGACGAGGAACAAAAGGGGGAAAAAAAATCTAATTCTGTTTAGATGGAATTAAATTAATTAAAATCTATGTATTTTTCTTATGATTTCGATGGGTTAAATAAATTATAAAATTATGACTCTCTAACCGCATATCAAACTGGTTACTTGTAAAAAAAAAAAAAATTAACAAATAAATAAATAAGTCAATTTCAATCGACTAGTCGAATTCATTGATGATTTAGTTTTAGAATCACTATTTTTGTGAATGAAATGTATATTTGATCTCAATAAAATTTTAAATATATTAATTAGTTATATTATTTTTTGATTAATAGAGAGGTTATATAACTTCAATATTGATGGATTATACAACTAAGAGCAATCCTTTTATTTTAAATGAATAATAGTAGAATTTGAATTCTACATATCAAAATGTCAATGGAGATGAGTGATCACTTATCTATTTTTTCACTAATAATTAATTATAATATTTAAATTATTTACTAGTGAAATATGATATATGAAGTGAATTATTTCTAACATTTTAGAAGAAAAATGCTAAAATAATTTAATAGTTGAAAGTTAATAAACCAAACAGGTCATTGGATTCACTCGGATAATTGGATTCAACGAGTATTACAATATATCATGGACCAAAAACTTATTTGGCCACATTACACAAATTATAATTAAGCAATGGTTAAAGATAATGATTGTTAAGGATTTTTTTTTAATCATTGAAAATGTTTTAATTATTGCAGTTTGATTGTAATAAAAAGTAAAAATTTTCTAACAATTATTTAAAATAATTGTGTGTATCACAATTTAAATTTAAAACATCACATAGATTATACAAAGATGACAAAAAATTTTACAAATGCTTAATATACTTGCATATATTATGACTTAAATTTCTATTATTAGTTGAAACCATGGGTTGTTGATGAATGAAAAGATTTTTTTTTTTAATAGAGAGGTCATATAACTAAGTTTTATTGGGCTGCATAATTGGGGGCCAATCCTTCCCTTTTAAATCAATGATAGCAAGAACTAAATTGTGCACTTCAGAATACTTACCACTTGACTACTTCGTCACTGAATGAAATGAATTTTAATCCTTCATAATGCGTTTAAAGATTCTTACTTAAGTGGATGTCTTCTTTTCCTACATCACATAATCAACTTGATTGTTGGTATTACAATAATGATAGCGAAGGACTATATATGAAATAGTAAATTTCGACATCCATCGTGATATGTTTCCACAATGATGGAAAATATATTAGTCAAATGCATAGTTTCACTTTTGAACTTTACTCAATTAAACTTTAGCACCTGTGAAGGACTTAATTAGGTAGAGAAAGCATATTTTGTATTGTCAACTATAGCTTATATATAGAGAGGCTAGTACAAGTTGTTACAAAGATTACAAAGATAACAAAGGAGTTGTAATAGTAGATATACAAGCTGTTATAGAGATAATAAGAGAGATGTTACAATAGATATGTATGAGAGTAAATGGAAAAAAGGTGATGGAAAATAAGAGGGACTCTATCGTATCTATATCACGCTCCCTTAAGCTGAACGAGATTGGAGACCATGTTCAACTTGATACCAAGAAAGATAAAACGACCTTTAGACATAGGTTTAATTAATAGATATGCAATTTGGTCACCAGATGCAATGTAGCGAATAGTTAAGGACTTATTACAAACCTTGTCTTTAACGAAGTGATAGCCAATTTCTAAATATTTAGAGTGAGAGTGAAACACCAACATGCTTTTCAAGTAAGTAGCACTCAAATTGTCACACTACAAAATCCTAATTCATTCATCAAGGATTGAAGCAAGTTAACTTCCTAGACTATTATTGCTAAGGATATGTACTTGGATTCTATTGAAGAGCAGGCAATACACCTTTACTTATGAGAACTTCTACTCATTTTAACTTTTTGTAATAAGTCTTTAGTATATTTCTGTTGAGTGAGTAGTAAACCATATCAGGTGAAGGTTGCTTCAATGCTTAAGAAATAATTGAGTTTGTTAAGACCCTTAAGGGAAAACTTCATAGTGAGGGATTAAACTACTTTATGTATGAATTGTGTCAAAGAGCTTGTAAGAACCAAATCATCAATATAAATCAAACAAAAAGCCAAAATATTATTATGAGAGTAGTAGAATAGTTTTGGATCCCTAAAATCTAATGACTTGCAATTTATGAGTAAGACCATTAGACCTTTAAACTGAGGCTTATTTCAAACCATAGAGAGAATGCTATAATTTGTAGACATAATTTAGATATTGGTTGCTAATAAATCTTAAACGCTGTTGCATAAACACATTCTTTTCAAGATGCCCATGTAAAAAAAGTTTAAAACATCTAGTTGCTTGAAAAAACCTTTGCTAATTACAATGGAGAGAATTAACTGAATGGTACATGGCTTGATTATCAGACTGTATGTATGGTGAAAATCGATGCCGGGACATTGGTAGAAGCCTTTAGCCACTAATCGATCTTTATAATGATCCACTTGACCATTGGGAGTATATTAAATGCGATATACCCATTTGCATCCAATTAGATTTTGAGTATATAAGGGTGAAACTAAATCTCATGTGTATTTGTAAGAAGAGCATGGTATTCATTAAGCATTGCCTTTCTCTATTGTGGAACCATATTTGCTTATTTAAAGGTACTTGGTTCAGAATGAAGGGTAAGTGTGGTGTAGAATGATTTAGGTTTAAGATTGCCTATTTATGAGCAGCTAATAATTGAATAGTGGTGATTTGGAGTAGTAGGGTTGTTTGAGTTAGTAATGTTTGATTGTTTTGTAGAAGAGTGTTAGGGATTTGGTGAAGGTGTTAAAGTAGAATTGGTTAGTTGATAGGAGGTTGAATTTTTTGGTGTGGTAAGTTGCATTGGGTTATTGGAATTAGGAGAAGTAGATAATGATGATGGAGTTTGATTTGGAATTGGAGATTGAGATTATATAGAGGAGGTAGTGCATGGGTTTTAGATGGGAATAATGGGTAGTAAAATTAGGAAAAAGGGTGATGAAGAATTATCCATACTATGGTTATATAAAGGAGGTAGAACATGGGTTTTGGATGGGAATAGTGGGCAGTAAAATTAGGAAAAAGGGTGATGAAGAATTATCCATACCAGCAACAATGGACTATGGTTATTATAGTGAGACATCACCATCCTTAAAAGCCTATTCATAAAAAAAAATATATCATGAGACCGAAATTTTTCTAGTAGTAAGATTAAGAAAATAATAACCCTTATGTAGCTTACTATATCTAAGAAATGCGCATTTAGATGAATGTAGGGCAAATTTGTTAGGAGCATGAGGTCTTAACCATGGATAGCATAGACATCCAAAAATACAAAGATCATTGTATTAAGGTTCGATATGAAATAGCATAACAAAAAGAGATTTTTTTGAAGAAGTGGATTGGGAAGTCAGTTGATTATGTAAAGGGCTATTTCAAAGGCATAGGGCTAGTAAATTTATGGAATTGAGGTAGGAGTAAAAGGCTGGGCTCAACAATGTGTTGATGCTTATTTGCTCCTCGCACACCTCAATTATATGGGTTGACAAGTAATATAGAAGTGAATAAAGTATTGTTCCCATGAGGATTAAGGACTAAGCACCTATTAGCTTTAGTTGAATATATTTAGAGCTTGCAAATAGAAAGTGAATGAAATAATGAACAAACTAAATAATCAACAATTGAAGAAATGAAAATTAAACTAACACTAATTAACTAATGAAGAAATTAATTAATAAAGGGACTATATAATAATGGGACTATGTTGTTGGGGAATTGTACATCACATTCTCATCAAGTCAATTCACACATCCATTCAAGTCACCTATATAGCTTAAGCTTCCAAGAATCATTCAACACTCTCCCTCGAGTAATGTTAAACTCTACAAGTATGCATCCATTAAGTCTCAAAATCATGGTTTAATTCTCATCATCACTATGAAAGTAAGTTAACATCAAACATATAGGGCATTAAGTGAGCTTATGGAGGATTGAACTACATCAAACTCTCTCAAGTCATTGATTATTTAACGTGCATTTGCTTGTCTATTAAATCTACCATTTCTCAATGCATATATCTAAACTAGAGTTGCATTTGGCCAAAATACAACATACATCAAGATTCAATAAACATAATATGTAGTAAACAAGAATAAATCTATTAAATGAACTTGATTTAAATGGGTTTCCAAAATTCCAACAACATAAGAAAACTAGCCAAACATGGCTTCTATATCCAATATTTAATATTTAATATTCAATAACAACCTAAGAGATTAATAAAACAAGCAGAAAATAAATAAATGAGATAGAGAATTTAGCAAGAAGCTTATGGGTCTTCATGGAGGCTCCTTCTTTTACTTCTTTTTCTCCTCCTCCTTCTTTTTCTCTCTCTTAGCTTTTATGGGTGTTGTTCTTTAAAAAGATCATCTAAAAATCAAATATAGAAATTTGACTCTTTGGGTTTTGATTTGGTGGAGATCTTTGGGTATTGATTTAATCTTTAGAATATGATCTCTAACCCTTTATATTAGGTTTTTGGTCCTTTTTTTTTATAGTCTTCTAGAATGACCCTCGAATCCCCCTTAAAATGGGTGTGTGCTTGCTCATAAATTAGCTAAAAATGTCTAAAATTAGGTTGGTCATGATTGCAACACCCCCCACGATTATGATAGAAAGTTCAGTAGAACAAGTCCTATGATTGCGATGTTTCTATCATGATCATAGCACCCTCGATGACTGCAATAGAGACATCCTCTAATAAAAACTTTAGCTGTGATGGACTCGTGATTGTGACAAAAACTGTAACTCTATTCCCTTGCTTTATTTTGACTAGTTTTATGCTTCAAATGGTACCATTCACCTCTATATTTACTTTTCCTTGAAAAATAAATGAAAATATAAAAATATGTATTCTTTTTAATTAACTAAGCTAAATGCAACCTAAAATCTATAAATACATGCCAAAATGAACTTTAAAATTATATGTAATTTAGCACAAACAATGCTTTTATTCGGCATATTCATTTTGTTCAAAGGTGTATGGACAAGAACTTCTTTGAGTTATCCCATGGTTAGAAAGATATTTGCCTAACCCTTAAAACTCACCTTCCTAATCTGCTTGGAATATTTTAATTAGAGTTCCAAAATATTTTTCAATAATGTGTTGAAATTTAATGAAAGTGTTAAGAACTTTATACGTAATTAATGAAAGTGGTAAGAACTTTATACGTAAATTTGAGAAAATAAATCCAATAGTATTTGTTAAAATGATTATAGAAAATAATATAATAACAGTAGCCATTACTAGAGATTATAGGGGAAGGACCCAATAAATAAAAACAAACTAATTCTAAGGGCTGAGAAGCCTGAAAAAAAGAACGAGTAAATGAAATTTTGTGAATTTTGCTAATCGAGTAGGCATGACATAAAGGAAATTTATTATTACGAGGCTTTATTTTGGATTGAGATAAAGCTAAACATGTTCAAGATGGGCATGCCATGTTGAAAGTGAACTTAAAAATGCTTAAGGTGAAGTGGATAATGTGGTTTTAGTTATTAGAAGTGTGTAAAGACTACTACCATTCTGGCCCATAAGCAGCAAAGTCCATGTGGGGATATCCTTGATCTCAAAATGAGAAGGGAAAAATTAAATAGACACATTGTTAGTATTGGTAAATGTAGATACATAAAGAAGATTATTATGGGTAGTACATGAAAAATATTTTGTAAAGAAAAAATGTGATTATGAGAAGAATATTAAGTATTACCAATATGAGATATAGGAAGGGTTTTACCATTGCTAATATTTATGTCATCTGGTCCATGATACTCCTTTCGATGACTAAGGTTTTCAACTTCAAAAGTGAGATGATATATTGCTTCAGAATCTATGATCCATTATTGAGTGTTAGTAAGAGAGTTAAAGGCCAAATTTGTAGATGGCTTAAGAGAAAATGATCATTATGTGTGTGATTAAGTTTAGGAGAGGAATAATTTAGAGCGATATAACCAATCCTATGCCTATTGTGATAGACAAAGTGTTTCAAATTTTGTTCCACTGAAGCAGGAGAAGAGTAAGATGATTGGTGAGTTGAGGATGAATTTATGATGAAGCTATTACTACTACTACAATTGCTACTATGGCCTCAAGAAGGGTGACCACCATGGCCTCAAAGGGTCTAAGACTAATTAGTAAAGAAAGTTGATGGTAGTGGTGTTAATAAGATGGGTTCTTTTTATTTGCCCTCAGCAGCTAGAATTTTCTCTTCGCTCAATAAAAGACCATAAAGGTCATAAAATACAGTATCTACACAGTTTTCTAAGGAGCGAATAAATGGTCGATATTCATAACTTAAACCATTAGTGATGACATGTATAAAGTCTTTTTCAAGAATTAGATATTAGAGGGCTACTAATTTATCAGCCATGCTTTTGGCACACTAAATGTATGTAGCATTCAATTTATTTGAGTCACATTGAAGTTTGAACAAAGAGGACTTAATGGTACAAATTTGGTCTTTAGAACCCAATGCATAGGTTCATGCAAGTCTATCCTAAGTTTCTTTGGCACTTGAAGCACTAATTATTAGCTAGTATTTCACGTCCTCTATAACTCTTGTACATTTATCTCTTGTTAGCAATATATAGTTATTTATTATATATCCAACTCTCTTGTATTTATATATAAACAACCCTGTACAATACTATTGATGTGTGATTAATATACAAAATACATTTTCTCATCTCTTCTATTTTATCATATGGTATCAGAGCTTGCTTAAAAAAATGGCAACTCAAATCATTCTCGCTTCCTCAATCTTTGCTGCAACTTCAGTTTCTACCTCTAATTATACGTTTGCCATTAAATTAACTCCCAAAAATTTTCTTGCATGGAAAACTCAGCTTGTTCCCCTTCTCAACTTTCACAATATGACTAAACTCATTAATGGTACACCTGCACCACCTACAATGGTTCTTTCCTCTACTAATCTAAATGAATCTCTTATAAATTCTTATTACACCTCATGGTTCAGATAAGATCAACTACTACTATCTTGGATTCTTTTATCTTTAACTGAAGAAGTATTCTCATATATAATCGGCTATAAAACATCAATGGATGCATGAAGAGCACTCGAAAGTGCATTTGAGGCTGTATCACAAAATTGTCAACTACAAATATATGTTGAACTCCAAGAGTTAAAGAAAAATGACATGGACATCACTTAATACTTGTAAAAAGCAAAATCTTTATCTGATAAATTGGCATCTGTAGGTAAAATTCTCTCTCTTTTAGAATTCAATGCCATCATTTATCAAAATATTGGAATGGAATTCCCTCCCATTATCTCTGCTCTTAACCTTCAGTTAGAACCTATTTCATTCTTTGAACTATATAGTCAATTAATCTCATATGAAATTTTACTTAAGAGCTATGCTATCACACCTTTAGCTCATCTTACCTTTCGTCCAACCCCATCCTCATTAGACCATCATGTACTGGTTTTTAAAGTCCTAATTTTAACAAACACAAGTGTCAGATTTATGGATATTTTAACCATATAGCAGATGGCTGCAAACGTTGCTATACACCTCTTCAAAACACTGTTTGACCACAAGCCCACTTCACCACTAATTATTTATCTCCTTCTTAGACGAGTGCATCCTTTTATCAAACATCACTTTACCCTCATTACTCACCTAATTATCCAACTCCAGTCTTGTCGCCATTACCACTACCTGCCCAATGATTCCGAAGATGAGTGCGACTCATCATATGACACCAATAGTCCATCAACTTTAATAAATCCAACGTTACAATGACCATGATCATGTGATAGTAAGTAATGGACTCTCAATGCCTATTTCCAACACAGGTACTACCTTCTGCCCTTTACGACATCATACTAAATTGATACTCAATAAGGTCTTACATGTTCTTACTCTTTCCAAATCTCTTCTTTGTGTTCAATGTTTTGTAACTGATAATCAGTGTTTCTTTGAATTCCATGTTGACTCTTTTTTTTATGAAGGAAAAGACAAACAAGGGCATCCTATTGCAAGGCAAGAGTAATAAGGGCTTGTATGAATTCACTTCTCTTTAACCACAGGTGCATCTTCACACCAAATCAGTTCCATTTAATAAGGGCTTGCATGAATTCACTTCTCTCTAACCACAGACACATCTTCACACTAAATCAATTCCATTTGTTGTCTCTTCTATCATTAGTCAGAATAGTCTACCCATTTCTTCCTCAGTTATTTCTTCCATTAATTGTTCTTCGTGTCATTGAGGAAAAATGGCAAACTTCCTTTTGCTTGAGTGGATAATTGTACTACTCATCCTTTTGAGATTATTCACTCGAATGTATGGGGTCCATCCTCAGTACAAATTAATTTAGGCTTTCATTATTTTGTCTTATTTTTTATGACTTTTCTCGTTTTACATGGATTTTTTTATTAAAGAATAAAAGCGATGTGTTTTCTATCCTCAAAGAATTTGAATCATTAGTTAAAACACTAAATATGACACCTGTTAAGGATTTTAGACATACATTGTATGCATGTGACTAATAAATAATATATCCATTATAATCAAATTTTAGTTCATGAGTCAATATATATATAAGACTAATTATATAAATACCATATAACACACACCATAAAGGCTCACAACGTCAAGCGATTCACATTTTTCCTTTTGTTATTTATATACAACACACTGGCCTTATTACAAAATATGAAAATTTACTAAGTATGTTATATTTTATAAAACTGAAGATGACCTCCTACTGACCCACCTGACATAATGCTAGTGCAATTGATGCAAATTGGGGTGTTAAAATCGGTTACGACACATGAACACGATTCATCTAACATGTAAAATTAGTGGGTTAGGGTTAGGGTTACATGGGTTCATGTCAGAAACAGGTCGACCTATTTATGACATGGTTTAAATGGATCATAACATGGGTTGACATGCGAACCTGTTACTACCCGTTTAATTTTAAAGGTAAAGTTGTCATTATATATACTTATATATAAACTCTTTATCCTACCAACCCTAATTTTTGTTCGCCACTTACCATCACTATCTGCCGACTCTACATCTGCTCTTTGCTACTAATTTTAATTCAAGTTTGAATCACTTTAATACCTCATATGCTCTCGGCTATAGCTAGTTATGATTTGTTAGTTAAGTTAGCTCATAAATGTATATGCTTGATAATGGGCATTATGTTATATGATTGGGTTTGGAGTTTGTACACCTATTTCACTTTATTCGTCTGAGTTTGTGCAATGAACCTTTATTCCAATTTATTATAATGTTAGATGAAAATTTATTATAAGGAAGACAATGAAAATCCAATTGAGTTTGTGCACTTATTTTCTTATGACATTATTGAATCACTTATTTTCCTATTTTCAACTTGAAGTAGTGCTAGTTCTATGCCACCTACTAATCTATAACACTCGGCCTCTTGATAATTTTTTTTTAGCAAAGCCTCTTGATAATTTTTTTTTTGGCAAAGCCTCTTGATAATTTAATGATTTAATATTGTTTAATTAGTATATATTTAGGAATAATTTAACAATTAATATTAAGTAATTATAGAATTTTTATGTAATATTTATATGGTATTTATACAATATTTAATTACATAATATCATTAAATAATTATATAATTATATAATGTTTATTAATTATAAATAAATTTAATAATTAATAAAATTTTAAATTTATAACAATAAATTTAATAATAATAATAAATTTGTAATTTTTTAATTATATGCCTCCTGATTCATGGTCTTATTTAATTTTCGAATTAGAATATTGCAATAAAAAACTTGTGAATGAATATTGTAATATAAAACTTACAATAATAAATATATTAAAATGTCGAATAAATGTCACAAAAAGTAAAATAACAATAACAATTATTATAAATGTTGGTTAATACTAAATTATGTGGCAAAATAAAAATAAAAATGACATTTATAATAAATGTCACTAAATATTAAAACAAATGTCACATTATATTATGACGTTTATAAAAAATGTTGCTTAGAAATTAGTATTTATTATTCGTTTCTATATTACTTTTGTTTAGAAATTTTACTATCATTCATCTAATGTTTATGAAGTCAATAACTGAGAAGATATTTGAGAAATTTGAGAAGTGTTGGTTTGAATATAGTGGAATTTTAGCTATTGTTGTGATTTTAGATTCTAGATATAAGTTCAACTTTGTGGAATGGTGTTATAAGAAGATCTATGGTGATGTGGGGATATTTGAGGCAAAGAATGTTAAAAATGACTTGAAATCTTTATATTCTGAGTATGTGAATGTTGCAAATATGCAAATTATAAGTGTTGATGTTGACTCAAGTGATAGAGCTTTTAGATTTAAATTCACTCAAAGAATTGATAATGATGCTACCAAATATATTTTGGCTAAATATATATTAAAGCTAATTATGATATATTTTTATTTTTTATTTATTTGAACTATTTAAATATGGAAATAGCATCATATTTCTAATTTGTTTCAAATATTCAGATTTAGAATAAAATTATTTCTTTTGATTTTTTTTTTTCTTGTAGGAGTTTAATTCTTTTGATTGTGATGATATTGCTCCTTCAAAAACTCAACTTGAACTTTATCTTGATGAGCCAAGAATGGATTGAAAGGTAAACTTAGATATATTGTCTTACTAGAAAGGAAATCAATATAGATATCCTTAAGTTGTAGCCATGATTTATGATGTTCTATCAATTCCTATTACTACAGTAGGTTCTAAAAGTGCTTTTAGCAATAGTGGGAGGGTTCTTGATCAATATAGGAGTGCACTAAAACCTGATGTGGTTGAAGCTTTAGTTTGTAGTAAAGATTGGTTGTTTGGAGAACAAGGTATAATCTATTTTTTTGACTTAACTAATTATTTGTTTATTTATTTGCATGTCTATCAACTAATTAATTGACTAACTCATTATTTATTAATTTATTTTTTGTGTAGATGTAAAAAGATTGGAGTTAGAAGAACTTACAAAAGATATTACGGAGTTTAAATTAGAGTCTTTGGAGTTGAACAAATATATTCCTTCTCATTCCTCAAATAATTATGAAATTTAGACTTTCATTTAAAAGTTTGATGTGTATTTATATGAAAGACTTTAAATATTACTTATTTTAAATATTGGTGATGTATGCTTATTTTATTTAAAAAAACATGAACTTTCCTAAATTTTAATTACATTATGGATATTATTATATTTTTTTTTATGAAAATAGTATATTTATAAGTGATAGATGTTAAATGGGTTAAATGGGTTGTGTTGAATTTTATGACCCATACAACCTAATTATTTAAATGGGTTGTGCGGGTCATTAAATTCAACACGACCTATCTAACCCATTTATTTAAACGGGTTACATGAATCGTGTTCGTATAATCCGTTTAATTTTCATGTCATGTTAGGATTGAGATTTTTGATATGATTATTAAATGGGTCGTGTTCATGTTGACCCTAATCGTGTCACCATAGTAGGTCAACCCGACATGAACATGACCTATCAACCTATTTTGACACCCCTAGATGCAAAGGTTTCTTCAAGACAGACTACAGTTCTTCTAGTCTTGAAAAATAATGCAGAGGAGTAAGCCCGCAACTTAGTAAATAAATAACATAATATTCTATGAAAAATAACACATTCTAGCATGTAATATTATTAAATGTCGATACATTCAATATTTAACTAAACATTTATTTAACTATGCATTTATAATATGTACATAGTCATAGTATTATAATGTTTTCTTTTGGACAACAATAAACTTGTGAATTTTATATATAAAATTACAACTTCTTTTCAATTATTTATGGATCCCCATATGCACACAATCTGCCATAATTTGGTATCAAATATTTCTTTAGCCTTATTATGACATTTCAAGGGGATTCCTTAACGTACACATCATTTGCCTCATTCATAAGTAACATTGTGTCCTCATACTCATCTAACCATATTTCTTATATTTAAATATACATCACATACCACTCCATTAAACAATTAACATTCTCATAATACATTAGAACAATAATATACCCAAGATATACCAAAAATATACCATATTTCAATATGGCAGATTCAATAGTATAAATTCAAAAATACACCAAAAATTCCACATTATGGATATCAAAGTTATATTTTCCAGATCAATACCATTATAAGTCTAAATTAATTTACGACTAATTTCACATCAATTGGATATGTATAGAAGGAGAAACATTAAAAACAACCCACCATGGTCGTTTTATCATACAAAGACTAAGCTACAAAAAGTATTGCTCAAATTGACCATCAAGACAACAAAATTACATTTTATTTATTTAATCAATTTTGTAAGTAACATCTCTAAGTTTTTATAGGATCAGATGGAATCCCATTTGGAGTTATAAAACTCCAAATATGGCTTCAACAATTATTCTATTCTTACATAAACATGACACCTGAATTCAATAATCATCATTCACAAGTACAACCTCTTTTATATGTATAATCTCATCTCAAAACAATCAACTATCAACACAATAATAAAAAAATTATCATATTTCAATTATAACACATATTTTTCTCTTAAAAAACCAGCTTAACAAATAAATTCATAATTATTCATTTTAGATGTTATTTTCACATAGAATATTAAGTTATTCACTTATCTTAATTGCTTCCTTACCTTTGCTTGTATTTACTTGTATAAGAGCTTCATTTACATTTGGTTTAGCTGAAATAGATATAATTCACTTATTTTTAAACATTCAAAAATAATAAAATCTCATCTGGCATGAAAATATCACTAAACTAACTAAACTTATGAAGCTGCCAATAATAAATTTAATAGGGTGAATTTAAAAATTCCCTAATAATCCTATACAATATATCACAAAATGAAAATTTTCAGATTATTAGCTCTATGTGTCTAGAGTAATTTAAAATTTATTTTACTTCAATTGGATATTTATAGAGAAAGATCCTTATGAAACAATTCACCTTACTTAGACTAGCAATGGAAACTAAGCAATAAAATGTTTCCTTCTATTACACTAACAAAGATTCTGAACTAGATCAAGCTAAATGAGGAATAGTTTTAGATAGCTCTTTTGAGTTTTCATATCATCAAAGAACAATTAATTTGAAAACAATATGACTTAAAAACTAGATCCTTAGAACTTGAATTTTTCATCTTATACAACCTAAATTAATTCAACCAAAAATATTAAAATTACTTACCAATAAACATTTAAGGCCTTTGAAGATGAAGATTGTGGTTTGGAATAAATTTCTAAACCTTCAATTTTCTTTAAAAAAATTCAGCTCTTTTTTTGTTTTGTTTTTTTGTTTTTTTTAATAAAGAAGATGAAGAAGGAGGAGGAAGAGGAAGATAAGGTTTATCTTCCTTCCTTTCTTCCTTCACTCTTAGCGACACTTTTTTTTGATAATAATAATAATAATAATAATAATAATAACTAAACCAAATGAAGCCCATTTTATATTTGCTATTAACCAATTTAAACCCTTAACTTTCTAATTCTTGTTATGGACTTAATTGTAAACATTTATAATCTTTTTCTATTTAATATTGGAATTAATACTACATATAATACATGCAATTTTCATGTCAATATGATATGCATGTTATGTAAGTAAATGCAAATGCATTAGGTGGGTGTTACACAATTTTAACGTCAAATTAAGGCCTTTCATTCAGACTGAGGAGGGGAGTTCCAAAAATTACATCAATATTTAAAACAGTAGGGCATTATTCATCGTATAGCTTGTCCGTATACACATGAACAAAATGGACTCGCAGAACGAAAAATTTATCACATCATTGACACTAGCCTAACTCTACTTGCCTATGGTCATATTCCATTTAAATATTGGTTATATGCTTTTCTTCATGTTGTTCTTATAATAAATCGAATGCCGAGCACCTGTCTTAAAAATAAAATCCCTTTCAAAGTTTTATATAATAAAAAGCTTGATTACACTGAATCAAAAATCTTTGGTTGCACAGTCTATCCATATTTTAGACCCTATAATAAAAATAAATTTTCCTATCGTAGTCAAGCTTGTGTTTATCTTGGCAAAGCACTAAATCACAATGGTATCTATTGTTTAGATCCCACTACTTCCAATGTTTATATTATGTGCCATACTGTCTAAGATGAAAATACATTTTTGTTTCATTTGAATAATGTGCCTCTAGCCTGTTTGTCAATTTCTTAAAATCGTCAGCCTTGGATTACTGTTCAAGTGTTGTATACTCTTGCTTCTGCTCCAAGACAAACTCTTTCTTTGTTCAAAACTCTAGAACCATTAGGTATGTGCTTCACTCCTTCCTTATCGAATCCTTCCTCCTCCTAATCCTTACCCTCTCCTATATCTAACTTATCTCCATCATCTAATCCTTATGTGTCACCTATTCTTAACCAAACAATGTCACCTTCTTCTACACAATTTAACACGTCGCCTTTAACCCTTTTACTTATCGTTGATTTAACTAAATTTAACCCTTCTCTACCCCCAACTCAACCTGACTCTAATTGCACCCATTCAATAACCCTCTGACCCTCCACCATATCTAAATGATTCACTCACCTTACTACTAAATCCACTAATTATCTTAAACATGAACCTTAAACATTTTATTAAGCTAGTAAGTATTCTGAATGGAAAAAGGCAATGTCTGAGGAAATTAATGCATTATTGTCTACTAATACTTAGGATTTAGTTCCCAGGCCTCATAATACTAACATTATTGCCAACAAGTGGATTTATAGGATCAAAAGGAAGTTTGATGGCTCTATTGATTAATTCAAAGCCTGTCTTATTGCCAAAGGCTTCACTCAATAAGCTGGTGTTAACTACAAAGAAACTTTCAACCCTATAGTCAAAGCCACTACCATTCATACTGTTCTTGCTCTTGTCTCAATGCATCGCTGGGACATTCACTAAATAGACATCTCCAATGCCTTCCTCCATGGCAATCTTTAAGAAATAATTTGTATGGACTAGCCTACTAGTTTTGTTGATCCTACCAGACCTGACTTTATTTGTCGACTTTTTATGGTATGAAACAAGCACCAAGGGAGTGGTTCTCTCATTTGTTAACCTTTCTTCAGCAACATCAATTTATTCAATCTCAGGCTGATTCATTACTATTTTTATGGCGTACTATAACTCACAGTTTGTTTGTTTTTATCTATGTTAATGACATAGTCATTACCGATTCCTCCTCTACTTAAATCAATCACCTTATTGTTGAACTTCATAAAAAATTCCCAGTTAAAGACTTGGGCTAACTCCACTACTTCCTTGGCATTAAAGTCTTTTATACTCATGATGGCCTCACTTTATCTCAAACCTGATATCCTATCGATCTGATCCATTATGCTAGTCTTCATGCTTTAAATTCATGCAAGTCTCCCATAGCATTATCTCATAAACTTACCAAACACAGTGGTAGCGCTATTTCCAATGATATAGATTATCATAAGTTTGTTGGAGCACTATAATATCTCACCATAACTCGCTCGAATATTGCCTATACTATGAACAAGTTAGCTAATTTATACATAACCCAACTACACTTCATTGGTAAACTTTAAAGTGACTTCTTCGATACATCCATGGTACGATCAATCTTGGGCTTCACTTGAAAAGAAAATTTTCTTTGGACATTACTTGTTATGTAGATAGCGATTAGGGAGGCAATCTTGATGATCTTCACTCTACCATTGGCTATACAATCTTCATTAGCAACTATTTGGTCTCTTAGCTTGCTAAAAAGCAACCCACTATTGCTAGATCATCGACTGAGAGTGAATATAAAGCTTTAGCCAACTCCACTTTTAAGTTTCTGTGGCTCTATTCTCTACTTACAAAAATTGGTTTTCCACCCACCTCTTGTACTCTTTTTTATGACAATATAGGTGCCATTTACTTATCCTCTAACCCGATATTCCATGATAGGACAAAACACATCAAGTTGGATTATCACTTTGTTCGAGATCTCATTTCTAATGGTACAATTCGGATTCATTTTCTCCCCACTTCTGAGTAGCTTGCAGACCTATTTACTAAGCTCTTACCATTGTCTCACTTTCTTCAACTCTGACATCAACTTCCTCTCCATATGAGTAAGGGCTTGTTGGGGGGTGTTAGCTAGTATTTCACATCCTTTATAACTTTTGTACACTTATATCTTTTTAACAATATATAGTTATTTTTTATATATCCAACTCTTTTATATCTATATATAAACAACCTTGTACAAAACTATTGATGTGTGATTAATATGCATAATACGTTTTCTCATCTCTTCTATTTTATCACACCTATAACTTAAGGAATAAACCTTTCATTTATGGAGCTAATGATCCAACTTAAGACTAACTAATCCTAATAAAACTAGGATCCATATAAAGGGTTAATTTGATTGTCTGCAATTGTTTGAGGAGGAGGTGGCAATCGACCATCAATGTGCTTAGCCAAATCTTAACTTTGAAGAAAAGGAAGAATTTGAGCTCACCAAAGTAAGTAATTAGTGGCATTTAGTTTGACTTGTAAGTGAGTTAGTGCAGTTGGTAAATGAGGGATTTGAGTACTGGAAGTTGAAGAATTAGAAGTAGTGACATTGGTGTGGGTTGATGAAAAACTGTTTATGGCCATTTGATAACGATGAAAAAAATGATGTTTTGAGAAAGATGGGTTATTTTAGAGCACTGATACCATGCGAAGGACTTAATCAGGCAGAGAAAGCATATTTTGTATTGTCATTAACTTTAGGTTTAATATAGAGAGGCTAGTACAAGTTGATACAATGATTATAGAGATAACAAAGGAGTTGTTACGATAGATGTACAGGCTGTTATAGAGATAATAAGAGAGCTATTATAAAAAATATGTATGAGAGTAAATGGAAAAGAAGTGATGGAAAATAAGAGGGACTCTAGTGTATCTTTATCAGCACTATTTAACTTTATTATATTTTATTTAACTTTTAAACTTTTATTTTGAACCTAACTCATATAATACATAAAATCAATGTATTTTATAAATCAATATTGATATGGACATAAGAGAAATATATATTAATTAAAATAATATTTAATGAAAGAGAAAATATAATTAAAAATAATTTTTTCTAACTTTTTATAGTAATTTTTAATTCTATTTATATTGTTTTAAAAATAATTTTAGAATTTTATGTGTTTAAAATAAATTGAAATTAAATTTTTATCCATTTTGATATTGTATGAGTTAAATAAAGCCAATAAGTATAAATTGAAAGGTGTAAAAAAATTCAAAATAAAAGTTTAAAAATTGAATGCAAAATTATAAAAGTACTTAAAGAATGTTAGAGGTTAATCTTGTAAAGTTCAATTATGAAATTATGCATCCAACCAAAATATTATATTTCAAGTTAAATTTAATCTTATTGTATGATTATGATGAGAATTGAGTTTTATGATGAGATTTGATTTATGCTTATTAGTGAGATTAACCTTGCTCGGGAGAGATTGTTAATTCGATTTTTGAAAGCTTGAGGTGTCCATAAGAATTTGAATTGATATGATGTTTGGCTTAATGAAAAATGTGGTATGCCATTTCTCCTAACAACATGCCTTCAATATTGATTATTGCCTTATTAATATGATTTCCAATAGTCTCATTTACATTCTTTAGTTTATTTGTTAATCTAGTTGTTAATTTGCTTTATTCAAATCACCATTAATAGCTCTAAACATATATAATAGAGATCGATAGGTGCTTAGACCCTAATCCCTATGGAGACAATACTCTCCTTACCACTTTATTATTTGTTCAACCTCTGCACTTGTGGAAATCACACAATACTAAGCTCGTGAAGATCCCAAACAAGCTAGAATAGAAGCTTATGAACCAACTTGTAATTTTAATGTTTAGTAATTTGATTTTAGATATATAATATACAAATTCATATTGTAAAACAATATTTTAAAAAATATATTATTAGAATAAAATCATAATTCTTATTAAATATATTGTAATTTATTTGATAAATAATTTATTTTAAATTTTTGAATGTATAATTTAATTTGTAGTTTGTATTTTTTAAAATTTCTTTAGGCTCATTTAATCTTGTGAATAGCTCGTGAACACCATGTAGGATAGCAAGCTCAGCTTGTTTATAAACGAACTAAGTCCAAGTTAGTCAAAGCTCGACTCGACTCGATTATATCCCTACTTTGGGGCGTATAGGACTTGGTATGGAATTTCCTATATATATATATATAGTTGTATTCTTAAAACCTATATTGAGTTGCATAAAATTTAATTATTAAAATATATTATTTTTCATTAAGTAAATATAAAATAGACAAAAATACATTCACACATTTGATAACAATAATAATAATATCAATCATTTAGTAGCTTTCCAATAGTCAATGGGTGTCAAACTTCAATTCATTTTATGTATACAAGTAAAGTGAATTAAATAACTAAGCCACATGAATAAATGTAATAGCATTTATTTAGCACATGAACTCCATAGGCTAGTTATAATAAAATTAACTCATATTCCTTAAAATGCCAAAACTATGCCCCGCATTCTTGTATTTGTTTATCATCAAAGTTTAGAATTTAGAATTTAAAATTTAAAATTTTTTATTCCCTATAAGTAGTTTAAGTGGCAAAAAATATGAATATTCAAATGTAGAGAACAAGATTCGAACCCCATCTCTCCTTACTCTTCCCCTTTGGTGAAAATTTAACCACTTCAACCAATTTAAAAAAATTATTAAAATTGGTGATTTCGTTCAATCAAATATAAAGTTATAAATTTTAGTATAGAGAAATTTCCTAAAACTAACTCTAAACATCAACGAATGATATTTTTCTCCAAAAAATTTTATATAAAAACAAGGGGATAATGAAAAATATCCTCCTAAAAAATATAAGAAAACCTTTAACCTAAAACCTAAAACTCACCGTTTCACTTTTCCAAAACAGCGTCACTTTGAGTTATAAAATGATCGAAAAAATTTCTCAAAAATAAAATGCCATCTTCTCAAAAATAAAATGCTATTTTTGTTCACCTTCAACATTCTTTCTTTGAATAAAATTATAGAATTTTTAAAATAGTTGAGCGAAGTACATATGCAATCATAATTCTAAGACACAAGAATATATTAATCTAAAATAGTTGAGTGAAGTGCAAATGCAATCAGAATCATAAGACACAAGAATATATTACTATTCTGATTGCATATGTACTTTACTTAACTATTTTAGAATTTTTGTAATTTTATTAAGAGAAAGAAGTGGTTAATAAATTCTTGCGTTTTATGATTCTGATTGCATTTGTACTTCACTCAACTATTTTAGAATTCCTACAATTTTATTCAGAGAAAGAAGGTTGAAGGTGAACAAAAAATCCTAGATTTGAGTTATTTAGAGAAGATGACATTTCATTTTTCAGAAATTGGTTCGGCCATTTTTGGAAAAGTGAAATGATGAGTTTTAGGTTTTTTAATTTTTTTTACCATATCAGATACTCTTATGCCACATCAGATTGCCACATCATCTTTGGCACAAGCTCAATGTTACCTAGATAGATTTGAAATAATTCAAAAATTTGGAGGAGCAAATTGAAATAATTTTAGAAATTAAGATTAGATTGATAATTAGCCTATAGTTCATGATAGAATTGATCATTTTCCTTTTAATTATTTTGCCATGTCAGACAATTTTATGCCAAATCAGATTGTCACGTCATCTTTGGCATAAGATCAATGTCATTTTGATAGATTTGGAACAACTTGAAAAGTTAGAGGAGAAAATTAATATGATTTTGAAATTAATATTAGATTGATAATTGACCTATAGTTTAGGATAGAATTGATTATTTCCCTTTTTTGATATTGTTTTTTTGGAATATTGTTCAACATGTTAGCCTAAAAAAAATAGTTTAACCTATTTAAAATACAATATTAAACTAAAAAATCTCGGTAATCTAAAATATTTTTTAGGGATTAAAGTTGTAAGATTGGTTTAAGACATTTTTCTATGCCTACGAAAGTATGTATCATGACCCAAAACAGAGGGTCATGACCGGCGCTAGGGAACAGGAATTCTTTCGAATTCGGAACCTATAACAAGCCTTAAAAGAAGAACATACAATAAAACAAAATAAATAAAATATTTATATAGTGGAAATTAAATCTCAATCAATAAAAATAAGCTCCTCATCATTCTTTAATAAAATAAAATCATATCTCATATCATAAATAAAATCTTTAAATACAAATGTTCAGAGAAACACTATGGATTAAAATCCTCATACATGTATAAATACAAATACAACTCACGACAGATTTAAATACAACAACTACTACAGTGTCTAGAGTACAAAATAAAACTCAAATAAGTGATTTACATAATAAAACTAGAGCGGAAGAAATCTAGTGGACATATTTACTACTGAGGTATGAAGATGAGGACTCTCCTGTAAAAACATCAATGGAGGGGAGTCAAACCTCACTGAGTGAATTATTATAATATATATACACGTATAGCTAAATGTCAAATGCAGACACTCAAAAGTATATATAATAAATATATATACAGGCAAATACACACAGATGCAACGAAAATCATTTTGATACTGAAAATCATCAGTTTATGAAGGATCAAATAGAACTCTAAATGATCGCAACCTCAATATGAATATAAAGTACTATAGCCATACAGGCTCACTTAATTCCAAGTAAATTCACTTAATCCATATGGATAGTAGACTGGCCCCTAGACATTAAGTTGACCGAGCTCTAACAATCTGACTGTCAATGTGATTGGTCCTGAGACACTTGGTCAACCGAGCTCCAGCAATCACACCCTCAATCACATCAATCTTAATCAAATCAATATCAATCAATCATAATCACCACAATTAATTTTCACTTAGTTCTAATCTAACGCACCGGTACGTACACGGTCCTAGTGCTATCCATTAGGAAGCACTTTCTATTGATATCCTTCATTTATATTAAAACATACATTCAGAAAAATAAATAATGCAAAATGACATTTAAATTAAACAATCAAACCATATATATATACCAGAAATATACCTAAAATAAACTAAATATATTTCAGGTATATATACGTATAATAAATTCAATTAAATCATGTAATATACTCAAAATCAACCAATAATATACTTAACATAATTTGAAAATAAATCACAAAGAGAACATGCATTTATTTTAAAATATACTAATAATATACTAAAAATATCTAAGCATTTAATAAAGCAATTATGCAAAAATTTACATTTAAAACATATAATTCTAAAACATGCAACCTAAAACAATGCATATATATCATAATAGCTCATAGTTGTGCACTCCTTGAGACGGGTCTGATGGGCTTGGTCCACTAGGCCTCGGTCTCGGTGTAACTAACAATAAAAACTATCACAAATCAGAACATATATCTAACTTAGAGTTCTAGAGACTCGATTTAAAATTCTAAACACAAATAGACAATAGGAATTTGATCGAATGTCACGTTTTGTTGGAATTCTATCAAAAATTTAGCAGAACCTCCTTTATAAAATGAATATCTCTCTACTTAAAAAGTAGAGCCGGTCATGCAAGAAAATACACTTTGAATAAAATTCTCACAACTCCTCAATCGGGATCCCAAATTGCAGTTTCCACCGACCGAGGTTCACAATTCACAAAAAAAATACAAAAAAATATATTAAAATTCCATAAATACCAAAAATGCCCTTTAAGTACCAAAATATAGCAAGTTAAACATTAAAAACACTAAAAGTAATTATTTTATCGATAATTACTTAAAAATCCTAATATTAATATAATATTATTAAAATCGATATTTCTTCATAAATTTATAAATATTAATAAAAATTTGTTTTATAAATTTAAATTACTTAATTAGTCCAGAAACATATTAAAAATTACTATAAATCCATTTATTTACAAAAATAGTATTTTATATATAATTTGAAAATAATTTTTGAAAAATAGTATTAATTAGTTAAAATTAGTAATTAATTCATAAAAATAATTTTTATACCTTAAATAATTATTAAAACCAATTAAATTTAATATTTAACCAAAATTACTACCAAATTACCAAATACCCCTAATATACAAAAATACACATAAAATACTAAAATCATAAAAAAATTCAATAAAAACTATATAAAATCTAAAAAATTATTTTCTCAACATATTATTCACTAAAATCCAAAAATAAACTTAATTAACTAATTATTTCTAATTAAATATATATTTAACCTATATTTTCAAAATTGACATAAACTAAATATAATTATAAAAATTACACAAAAATCACAAAAATTATAAATTAAATTCTAAAATTAATATCAACCACCAATAACACCAAAAATCACAATTTCATAATTTATTTATTTAATTTACGAAAATAATAAAATAATAATAAAATAATAAAAAATTCACAAAAATCAAAATAAATTCCAAAAATTACAAAAAAATTATGGGATTTAGATTGAGCTAGGGGGATCAACTTTTGTGAAGGAACTTTTCATGAATCAACCATTAACACCCAAAAAAGAAATTAAAAACCCTAATGGGCCGAAATAAAAAACTTGTTCAACACCCAACCAAATTGAGTTTTCAATCAAGAGGAAGCTTGGATTTACACTCACTGATAAGAAAGGAAGAGAATGTGACCAGCGGTGAGGAAAATGGTGGTCGGAATCGTGAGGCATGGAGGTGGTTTCAATTTTTGGTTTCTCGGCCTTCATAGCTTCAAATGGCACCGGAGAAGGTGGTTGGAAGCGGCAGAGCTGGCTGGAGGAAGAGGCGGAGGTTAGGGTGGCACACTGACAGTCGGCGATCGGAGTTGCAGATAGTGAGGGTTGGGGAAGAGGGTAATCGGGGGGAGAGAGAAAGTGAGGGAGGGGGGGTTTTTGATATTTTGTGTGTGTGTGTGTATATATATATATATATAACTTTATAATAATAAATATAATAAACTTTATAATATATTATTCAACAAACACACACCACATAATTAATATGCACATGCATAAATATATATACATACACATATATATAGTACACAAAATAAAAGTATAATATATACACATAATATTATTATTAAACCCTAATAATATATATATATATATATATATATATATATATATATATATATATATATATATATATATATATATATATATATATATAACTCATAAAATAAAAGTCAATAATGTAATTCATTAAAATAATAATATTAAAATATTAATGCACTAAATTAAAGATTAATAAAATATTATTTCCCGAAATAATAATTTAAAGACAAATATTTATGTAGAATATTTTAATTAAATGTTAAAGTAATAATATATATTCACAACATAGTAAATAATCAAATAAAATTTTAAAATTATTAACACTGCATATCCTATTTTAAAATAAAACAATTTAAAAACTCGGGTTATTATAGTATGTGACAGACTTATTCACCGAAACAGTCATGTTCGGCTATAAACTAGCTGAAACCCCAATAGAAGTATACCATGGTTATCGAAAAAACAAGATTGAGTTTTGACATATAAAGTATGATATCAAAGGCTAGTGGGAAGACTGATTTACTTTTCTTTTACTAGACAGGATATTGCATGTAATAAGTGTTGTAAGGCAATTTATGCATGCATTAGAGCATATGGAGGCCGTATATTGAGTATTGAGGTACTTGAAATCATACTTGAAATCTTTTTTTGACAAAGGATTATTCTTCAGAAAAAATAGAGATTGTGAGATTACTGGATATACTGTTGTGGATTAGGCTGGAGATCAAATTAACCATAAGTTAACTTCCAGGTACTTGACATTTGTTAAAAAAAAACTTGGTGAAGCAAGAAACAAAAAGTCATAGCAAGATCGAGTAATGAGGCTAAATTATGTGGAATAGCTCATGAAGTATGTGAATTAATATGGATAAAACACATTTTGCAATATCTCAGTTTAAGCCATCTAAAACTTATGATGTTGTGTTGAGATAATAAGATAACCATAGCAATCACAAAACAACTTGGTCCAACATGATATGATTAAAAATGTGGAGGTTGATTGTCACTTCATTAAAAATTATCTAAATCAAGGAACAATCAGCTTCCCTTTCGTAAATTCTCAAACTCAGCTGGTTGACATTCTAACAAAGGTAGTATTTGGAATGAATTTCCATAGCTCATTTTATAAGTTGAGAATAATTGACATGTACTCATAAACTTAAGAGGGAGTGTAGTTAAAGTGAGTAAAGGAAATAATTACAAATCAAGGAACAAGATTATTTCCCACTAATTTAGAAGATAATTGTAGAGTGATTTATTTAATTTGTGTATTCCATATATATTAAGGTAGTATAATGTATATTTAAGAATTTACATAGGCTTGTGAAAAAAAATACACAAAATTATTGAAAAATATCCTGTATTGCTATTATTCTTATACTTGGCAAATGCCTGCACCTTGCGTGAGACAGTGTAACTTGTGTTAATGAAATGAAGTCTTTCATTTTTTTTGTCATTGTTAAAATAAAGATGCATATATTTTTATTGACAACGCCACTCCCACATTGAAATTGTAGTTTGAAATTGTTCATATATTGATCAAGGCACAAAACAGGAAGAAATTGCACACTGGCTTTCTCTTAATACTATAATACAATAGCACAATAGAAATCTGCATAGTTTTAAGGATTGTACTATTATCAAAACTATAAATTGTGCATCAGAACCATAATTCAACTTCAGTTGCTTGGAAATTAACCATTTCTATAATTTTCATGAATTGTGCATCAGAACCATAATTCAAAACAGGAAGAAACTGCACACTGGCTTTCTTTTAATACTATAATACAATAGCACAATAGAAATCTGCATAGTTTTAAGGATTGTACTATTATCAAAACTATAAATTGTGCATTAGAACTATAATTCAACTTCAGTTTCTTGGAAATTAACCATTTCTATAATTTTCATGAAAATATGGTACAACAACATTATTAGTTTGACTATTATTGGTCCATGTACCAAAGTTTTTTTAGGAGATTGACTCTCCTTTGGCAACTCGAAAGCATTAACCTTTTGAAAGTATTGCCTTTCTTTCTCAAAATTTGGGCTTAGCTTCATGACCAAAAAATGAACCCAAAGGAATTTTTTTTTTATCATGATGGGAATGATCCTCTTTATCTCCACTTGTTCCATTATCAATTGTTTTATTAAATATTGAATATTACAACAAAATTTATTAATATAAAAAAAATTGCTCAATCAATCCTAGGTGAATGAACAACAAAAACAAATGGATTGTTGCCTTTTCTTAAATTCATATCCAACTTCATATTAAAGTTAAACTACTAAACCATATAAAAAATTTCTATAAAATGTTAGAAATTTTATTAGATTTTAGGCTGCCATTAATTGTGAGATGTTTTGATTTGTAAAACTAACTGAACAAATATAGTTTAAGAGAATGTGCGGGGAAGCCAAATTTGTTTTTAAAGCGATCATTTGTGTTATGGGCTTATATGCACTTTAATGGGGTAGTATAGTAAGGCGGTAAGTGTAGGTCTAATCCTATTAGGGTTATTAATGGGGTAAACCTAGAGAATTTTCATATAAATAGACTAAGATCCCCTCTCTATCCTATGAATTTAATTTCTGATTTGTTCCATTGATAGCTGCCTTTATGTGAGAAGGATAGGAGAGGAAGATCTACTCCTCTATTTTCTTAATATTAATCATTTTATTTTCTGTTGTAGTTACATATTATAGATGAGATATCTGCATCGATATGAAACAGGTACGTGATTGCTTCTGCTAGATTAACTATTATATTATTTGGTGTTTTAGATTTATTTACTAGACACTAATATTTGCTTGCATGTGATATCAGAGCTTAGTTTGTGCATAAATTTAAAACCCTAAATTAATTGAAATTGAAATTAAATTATTTAGATTAATAATTTGACCAATAATTGATTAAATTTAATATCGTGTACATATAATTATTTTCATATATTACATATTTATGCATATACATTTATAATCTTTCAGTTATGCTATTTGATTTGTTGGGTTAATTATGTCAAAGTGTGGTTATATACATGTGTGTCGTTATATCCATTCATCTGCACAATTGATGTATGGAAAAAACATTGTATTTGCATCTAATGGATCTATTCTTTTTACATGGATGTATTAAATCTTTTGGATGTAGGATACAATCAAACAAAATAGAATATATAAAAGCATAAAGGTTAATTGAGTCCATTAAAATTAAATATATCTCACTTTACAAGCATAATTGAATGTGTTGTTACTTATTACTGCTGTAGGTGTACCTAAGCACATATATTTTTGTTTGAAAAACCATCGATTCTTGGTTTCAAGGCTAGATTTTAATGCGTAAATTAAATAAACTAATTAAGTTCTAAAGAGGATCAATATTGATACAAGAGGGCACTATACTTAAAAATAAAATAAAATAAAAGAGGCTCTAGCTACATGTCTTGATCATGTGCTTTTGTGCGAAGTGCATTACTGTAATGTGACCTAATATATTTTATATTTCATGCCTTGATTTAGTGAAATAAAGAGCATGTGCCGTAGAATTAGAGCAATTATGTAAAATTGATTCCATGTCGTTGAAATTTGTTTTCTTTGTGAATGATACCACATAAATGAATAATAACCCTTATTTTGTTAAGAACTTTAATTTTCTTGATCAATTATTGGATTACTCTTGACTTAATAAAATTTGTTGAAAGTGTTTCTTGAAATTATAATGCAATTTGGTTTTGATTTTCTTATTAATGAAATATGATTTGGGTTTTTAAATTTTTATCCAAATCTAATTTGGATTTTGATAGTGTTTTTAATTAAAAGATTTAGATAAATCCAAAATAAAAAGGGGAGCACTAATCCTATTTTAACTAGGATTCTTGATTAGTGTGGTCAAACTTGTATGTTGACTTATTTAATGCTTTCCTTGAGTAATAAGCATAATTTATATTTAAAAGGAGAAACTTTTATATAATTAGGTCTGAATTAATATTTTGAGTGTTGAAAATTAATTAATTTGATTGGCATGTAAAATCAATAACTAGAATTATATGATTATAATATGCATGATGAATGGTTTTGTACTATAAGGACTAAAGTATTTGTGACATTATAAGATTTATTTATTTATAAAATTAAGTCTCTCAAAATAAATATTAATTATGCTATGCTTGGATGTAAGAGACGTTATTATAGATTTGATCTTGTATTAAATCTTTTGTTTGGCAACAATGTTAGTGTGGGTTTGAAATAACATTTAATGACATATTATTTAATATCGTTACATTTGAAGTTTAAAACTTTTAAATCAAATTGTTGCTTCCAAGTGTGAGGTTAATTTATTTTAAAATTTATATTTGAGAGAAATAAATGATATTCATTTTGCTTGTTGAGCACATAAAGAGGTGCAACCATACAAGATATGTTTGTGATATATATATATATATATATATATATATATATATATATATATTACATGGTTTAAATTGTACATATAATTATGTTTATATTTGTGCATAAAACTGAAAACTATTTTCATATGAGTTGTGAAAAGTTATTCAGTAAATGTGAGATTATTTAATCATGAGTTAATAATTATTTATACTCATGTTGGCGAGTTGTGATATAAACGTTACTATCTACTCTTGAGTTTGTTTACATGGCATAATTGCAACTAAATGTATGTTTTATGTTCAAAGTTTATGTGTTTGAGCATGTATTTAACAACAGAGATACATTTGTGATTAATAACTCATGGGTGTGACTTTATGCATACATTTGTGTTTAATATGCATATTACTAATGGACTTTGAGAAATTCCTACTTGATAAAATTGTATAGGTCAATGTGAATGTTACCACCAATGTAGAACATTTATTGAAACTTGTATAATTATTTTTAATTTTTGCAAAGGAATAATTTCTAAAATAGTAAATATAATAACTTGCCCAAAAGGAGGTTAATATGTGTATTAGTTTAGAAATCGTGTGAGGATTATATTATATATAATGACCTGCCCAAAAGGAGTTGTTGTATAGTGTGTGGGGACTAGTATAATGTAACACCCCTTCTTATTGTTTCCTTTTTTATGCATTATTATTGTATAATAGCATATTGACAACACCAATAGGGAGGAACGTTACCTAAAACTAACCTCCAATGGTATGAATGAATCAGAATCACTTAAAAATAATCATCTATCAATATGCGGAATAACAACTAGCCTAATTAATCAATAAAAATTCAAAATATTTACATAGGATGGTAAGAGAGATATTAACTTCATATACATATCATAATATTATCCATATTACCAAAATACCAAAAATACATAACTCTCTTCCTCATGCATAATGCACTTTGTACTAAAGGAAACTTATTCCTATACTTTCGAAGCTCATACACTAATTCCTAACATGCACCTTCACAAAATTTCCCGCATCCATTTTGAAGTCCTGACTTCACTTCCACACTTAAGTCATTAGCAGCTATTCTGTAAAAATTGTGTTATGAGAGTGGTGAGTACTTCCAAAGAAATACTCAGTGAGTGAACTACAAAGGAAAGTAACAAAAAGTATAGGAAAAGGAGCATGAAACATGCCATGGTTACTTATATATTCTCACATTTCACTAGTGGTTCATAATGTCTTCGATCAATGATTCATTTTAAATAACTCATGTGTTATATTTCTTTATGTATTTAACTATTTTAATATATTTGCAATTCATAATAAATTCTCATTTCTAAAAACAAGTAATATCAAGTTACTTAAAAGTATTTTGTAGCAAGTCTTTTATATAAAATAATCCATAACACTACAATCTCAAAATATTAAGTGATCTCAATAACCTTAATCATAATAAAATAACTTACTTCAAAATAATATCATAGCTTCACGAAATAACTCATCGTAAGAGCATTATCAGAGCAAACTACACACACATAATAATGACATCAAATATAGTGTGGATCAGCACTACTTCGAAAGCAATATAATACGTTAGTATGCATACGACATCTTAAGTGTGATAAACACTTAAGCCAATAAAATATATCTCTCATTCTTGTCAATTTTCTCTCGAATGCCAAACCTTAGACAAAATATGTATTCGGCCCCAGGCAATGACTATACATATATTCTAGGCATAGTCTTACATCTACTAGATAAAATGTGTATTTGGCCCTAGGCATCGACTATACACACTTTAAAATATGTATTCAGCCCCAGGCAACGACTATACATATTTTCTAGGCATGGTCTTACATCTAGTAGATAAGATGTGTATTGAGCCCCAGGCATCGGCTATACACACTTTAAAATATGTATCCGGCCCCAGGAAACGACTATACATATTTTCTAGGCATGGTCTTACATCTACTAGATAAGATGTGTATCCGGCCCCAAGCATCAGCTATACACACTTTAAAATATGCATCTGGGCCTAGGCAATGACTATAAATATTTTCTAGGCATGCCTTACATCTTCAAGGTAAAATGTGCACTCGGCCCCAGGCAACGACTATACACATTTATCAGCTCCGTCATGTCCTAGACATGGTCTTACCATCACCAACATACGGTGTTTATTCATTGCTCTTATTGCTCAAAACACATTCATCAATTGCTTGTTGATAAATACAATATACACTTTTCATACGCCAAAATGTACCTCTCACATATACCAAAAATATACTTAAAATCAACCTTTATATTTTGAAACACTTTCTATAAATAATTCTTTTCAAATATTCTATAATTCAAATGTCTCTGAACACATAAAATAATCTTAAATAATATTTTATGTGATTAAAATAATTATAAATTTAAGATAAACTTTACTTACTAATGATATTATTAAAATTATCACTTTTATTATAATTATCAGGTTGTGCACCCAATAATTAACACAGAGTCAAGTGTAATTTTACAACTCTTTCCTCTACTTGACAAGTCATGTCTCTTATATACAAATATTCATTTATTATGCCACATCTTGTATTTTCACAATCAATTCCACTAACAATTTCCTCGTTCTCACTCTTCCATTAATAATTTGCCTAATGCTTAATTACATTCTTGAGAACTAACTTCCCATAGTACACATATATATATTCAGGGTATTTCTTTCTAATGTTTCTTTTAGCTATCAATTAATAAGTTATACATGTATATAATTTGATAGTTCCATTCTTGGAAACCAAATTCTCAATATTTATTATTTTTATATGTATATACAAGTTTAGCTATAAGACTTATTCCTTATTCCAAAATGAACAATATGATATATCTTAATCGAGTAGAGCATAGTTTATTTAATTCTTTAGTAATAATTAATATATACATGTATATATATATTAAGTTTCCAAGTTAAATTAAAATTCAAGTAGTTACCATTTTTTTTTTGTTTGCACTCTACTATTTAAAACCTTACAGTTCATAGGATTCCAAAGCACAAGCTTATTATTTCCTTAAACTTAAGAATCTAATACACAATTCTTCTCCTAACAGTGTAAATCTTAATTTAGGTCCATTATTCAGCATATTGAATAGCGTTTATGAACTCATTTGATCACTAACAAAATGACATATAACTCAGTTCCAAATTCCCTAATTTTTTTCGATTGCACTGTGTGATTTATGGACATAATAGCAAATGATTATATCAATAGAAAGGTAATTAATCCATGGTTCAAGTCAGATGTAATTTAAAAAGATCACCATTGAAGTTAATTGGTTACAGGGGTCATCAAGTCCAACCAATCTAACTTGACTCCCAACTCACGAAGAACTCAACTCAAGGGCCAAGTGAAGGTTGATTACACAGAATTTTCTGTATCGAAACAACCTACATGTTTCCTCCTTTTTATCTTGTTATATTCTCAATATAGTAAGGTAAAATCAAATGAACTCTTAGGCTATAATACAAATTTCCTTTCCATTTCTTTTTATTCTGTTCTTACATATTTGAACTAAATTATTCAAGCTATAATTCCCCACCTTTCACTCATAAAATTCTACTACAAAACTCACCTTAAACAGCAGCAATACACACATTATTCTGCTGCAAATTTCATAATAACAGAATTACAAATTTCTTAGTGAGTCAAGAAGGACAGCACAACATGTTCCAAGAGGAAGCTGTGCAACAAATTTTCAAAGAAGGAACACAGAAAATAGCGGAATTCAGAGATATCAAAGAGGCAGAATCTGGCGAAGGGGAACCACACCAGAAATAATGAATTTCAGATTCAACAAGAGACCAAATTTCAACAAGAAGGCTTCAAATTTAATAAGAAACCATATTTCAGCAGGCATCAAGGCTATGAAACGATAGGAGTTCACTCACCGTCAAAGCCAGCTCTCTTTTCTTCCCTCGCTGCTTTGACAGACTCTCTTCCCTGCCTTCGGTCAGATCCTAACAAATCAACCACACATATCTTTCGACTTATGTCCAAAGTACTGAACTTCCGACATGCGCGGTGATTCCATCACGATCGCTGCTCTCTCACCTTTCCTGTTTTCTGCTCGCTTAGGTGTGTTCACTCCCTTTTTTTTTTCTCCCAATAGAATGTAACCATTTGGTGATATATATCACCACCTTAAGGCCATCCTACATAATGCCGCCACACCTAAACCACCATAAACTAATCACCACTTATTATTATTATTATTATTATTATTATTATTATTATTATCTTAACGTATAAGTATTCTATATATTACAAACAAGGATCCATCCAAAGTTTGACACATGCCCCTTAATTCAATTTACCTTGATCCCCAAGTTTATATTATTATTATTATTATTATTATTATTATTATTCTTTTATTTATTTTATGTTTATTTGTATTTATGTACTTACCAATCTATTATTGTTATATATATTGTTTACTTATATCTTTACCTTGTGAATTTTATATGTAACTATATTATATTCATTTATATATATATTTTTATACTCTTTTATTTGGGACTCGGATGTGACATATAAAACATTTGTGTTTTGAGAGTACTCTAGTTAAGAGATTCCATTTGCCGAAAGGGAATGATTTTCTCAAAGATTAGATTATTCTCATTTGTTAGCTTCATATGAAATATTCTATTGCATATGCATGTTCTTCCTAAAGGATAATGTATAGTGATGTCAAAATTCTTTTGATAAAAAATTCTACTGCATGGACATATTCTGCCTAAAGGTGAATAAGTGATAATGCTATAATTTATTTAAATAACAGAAATAGCTAGAATGATACTTCTAAACTCTTGAAGCTTATATATTACCCATCAGTAAATATATATTTTTGTGTTATCTTTGAACAATTTTTATGAGAATGAGGTGCAATATTGAGAAGCATAATTGCATAAAATTCTACAACTTTTAGAATTTTATATTAAGAATAAATAGCTATAGTATATATGCTTACCAATAAGCATTTTGTAGATTTAGTCTAAAAGTATAATTAATGTAATTACTTGTGTTGTTTGTGATATTGGCTTAATATTCAAAATTGATATTGTTTTGAATATCTGTAAAGTTAATTTTTAAACATGGCTAATTTTGTGTTAAATATTTTGAAGTATATATTAAAGGGGTGAAATATTTATATTATTTTTTAATTATTCTCATATAGTTTTATGAGTACTTATATAAATGGGAGTTTTTCAGATTATCTACTAAAGTAAATTTTAAATTGCTATATTTGTGTAAAATTAATATGTATGATTTTTTTCTTTAGTAGTATTGAATTAATTTTAAAAAAATTTTCTTTTATTAAGAATTATTTACTTATTTATTTATCTTTAGCTCCTTTAAATTTTCTTCTTCATTTGATATGGGTGAGCTTTTAGTATCTCTATTACTTATTTTTGTCCAAATTTTATTTGGTTTTTGAAGCAAATATTCTCACAAATAGGATGAGAATTAGAACATTTTGGATTATTTGCTAAATATTTGCAAGAGTGTGAATGAATTTTAATTAATTTATTTTGAGTAGTATTTTCTAGTTAATAGTTAATCATACCTTTAAGAGTGAATAAGTATAATGTGTAATTGAGTCTTCTTGAAGTTAAAATATTTTGATTGTTTTCTAAAAATCTTTCTAATACTTTAGTGTTTTGAGTTGATAGAACATTTTTCTATTTATTAGCATTTTGTGCTTCATAACTTTCAAAGTTTAATGCATATTAGTTTCTCTCCATTGCACATTGTGTAATATGTGAAAATAAATTTTAAGCTAATATTATTGGGGTTTATTTGATCTTCCTATTCCTATGAATAATGAGATAGTTGTTAATGAATCGTTTATTGTGAAAATAATAGTAAGGAAAAATGTATCATATAGTTCACATTAGTAGAAAGGAAATTACTCATTAGTTCTATTTGTTTATTTGTTTTGTGTGTTTGAGCAATAAATGTCAAAATAATCTTTTATAAATTATTGAGGAGTATGAGAATTGATTAAACTTTATGTTTGGGAATTACAATAATATTCTCATACATTTTGTGGTAATTTATTCATGAGAGTTGATATTCTTTAACTGGTATTATTGTTTCATATGTGTAAATATATCATTCTTAAATGCTAATATGTTGAGATAGTTTATGTGTTTTCCAAATATTAATTTTATGAGGTTGAGGATTGTTGCGCTTATGAAATTGAAATTTTGTGTGGTGTAGAGTTCAGTGTTTTAAAGAAAAAAATAAGTTGGTGTGTTTATATTTTTTGATTAGTGGGAGATAATTTTATTTTATTTTTATCTGCTTTACAAAATGATTGTTCGATAATTTTTTGATGGGGCTATTGAATAAGATAAATGGAAGTGTTTAATTTCTCATAATTAATGATTTAGCAAAATATTATTTACTTTTAGTATTTGATTTTTGTTAATATTAAACTCAATATATGGGGTTTTTTTTTTATAATGTTTCAGCTTAATAAACTCAACTTGAGAAAAAATTTTTGAAAAATATTTATGAGAATTGCTAATATTGAGATGAATAGATATTTATCTTCTTCTAAAATATTTAAACCATTTATGTGAGGTTTGAGAAATTATCTTTTGTGGGAATGCTGAATATATATACTTAAAAAAATAATTATGTCATTTGCTAAATGTGCCACTTGTAATTAGTTGTGGAGTTATATAGGAGAGTCTATTCTAAAATTTATATGCCGTATTTTACTTATGGGCACATTTGGTGTTACTCTTGTTTTCAAAGATCAACAAGTATTTTTTGATATGTGGTATTTAAATAACTCATTGTGGAGAATTTAATTGGTGATGAGATTATAAGATTAAGTTGCATAATAGCAATAATTATTTATTCACCAATCAAATTATATAAATACATGATGTTTGTAAGAGATATGGATATTGTGTGAATCTTAAATTCACTTGACTAGCGGGAGTTTGTTGTTTTTGATTAAATACTTGCGTTAAGTATCTCCAAATGCATTGATCGATGGGAGTTTATTGTTTGTAAATTTCCATGTGTTTACTATTATCATATACATGCATGTGAGATGCATATTTATATGTGAATATCACACGATTTGATGATCATCATTTTATTTTGATTATATGTATATATTGAATGATTGCATGCTAGAAATTATAATTAAAGTCTTAAGAAATTAGTATCTTTGTCTTAAACATGACCAATGATCATTACAAATATTTATTTTATGTTTTCGGAAACAAGTGGTGGTGTTTAGTCAGAAAGACTTAAGACATTTGTGTTATAGTCTTAAGCATGATCCGTGGTCATTATATGAGTGTTTCCATTTGAGTTTAGGAAACAACTATACGGGGGTTTCCATTTTATTTATAGAAACAATTGGCTTTTCAAAGCTTGTGAATTTCTCTTGCTCTTGTAAGCATGTGTGCGTTAAAGAGAAATTATCATGAGAACTAACAATGAAAGTAGCATATTGATCACATTTGGGTGCTATTTTATTGCTACACTTTCATACCATAATCTATGTCAGTCAAGTTACTTATATTTGTGACTATGGATTACCTTTGTGTTAATAAAGGGCATGATTACCTCCATTATCCAATATAATTGATTTAATATGGACTAGACTATTATAAGGTGCATTTTCCTTAAACTATATGTTTTTTCAAAATTTGTGACCACATTTATGTTTGTTGTTTAGTCTGGAGTGATTTTATAAAAGATTTTTAAAATTATTAAAAAGTCACAATTTATGTTGCCCAAGTAGGAAAATGTTAGAAATTTTATTATATTTTAGGCTGCCATTAATTATGAGATGTTTTAATTTGTAAAACTGACTGAACAAATATAGTTTAAGAGAATATGTGGGAAAGCCCAATTTGTGTTTAAAGTGATCATTTGTGTTATGGGCTTATATGCACTTTAATGGATTGGTATGGTAAGGGGGTAAGTGTAGACTTAATTCTACTAGGGTTACTAATGGGGTAAACCTAGAGGATTTTCTATATAAATAGGCTAAGGTTCCATCTCCATCTTATGAATCTAATTTCTGGCTTGTCCCATTGATAGCCACCTTTGTGTGAGAAGGATATGAGAGAAAAATGTAGTCCTCTATTTTCTTAATACTAACCATTTTATTTTTTGTTGTAGTTACGTATTAGAGATAAGATCTCTGCATCGAACATAAAATAGGTACACGATTGCTTCTTCTAAATTAACTATTATATTATTTGGTGTTTTAGATTTACACTAGATACTAATATTTGCTTTCATAAAATTTATCATACCATAAATTTAGACTTACTCAATCATAAAAATTGCAATTAAATTTTTTTAAACAAATTCAAATTTTTACCTATTTTCCATGGATTATATGAGTATGCTCTGTAACTTCGCTCTTTGTTGTTGTAGTTTGCTCTACAAAATTAAAATTACACAAAACCTAATAAGTTGAGGAACATAAGCAAATTTGAAGGCAACCTTGATTCTTAAACTCTCCTCAGCCACTAAGGCACTTCACTCTTTTCAGGAATAAGAAAATAAAAGAAAGATACCCCTGATTGTTAAACTCTCCTCGGCCATTAAGGCACTGAACAAACTCACCTATATGGTACATACCAATATAAGAAGCCAATGTGTACACTAGAGAAAGGAAGCCTGTCCAGAGAATATCTTTCCAAGCTGATAAAAATAATACCTTCATAAGGGAAAATGTAGAAACTTTATCATTAGGTAACTCAAGTTTATTTCTGAAAACTAGAAACACCCAAGAACACTATCCCTATAATCAAGTTGAGGAACATAAGCAAATTCTTAAGTTTTATTTTTTCCAGCAACAATCAAAGAACCCACCCAAGAAAAAGTAGGAATACTGATGATAGAAGCATTAAGAAGAGATGGAGAAAAGAAAAGCAAAATGATAATGGAGAAAAGATAAAAAAAAGATGCAAAATGTAATGGAGAAAACAAAAGGAAAAGACGAGAGATGGAAATTAAACTGACCTTTTCAAGAATAAGGAAAGAAAAGTAAGTGAAGAGAATGTAAAATGAAAGTAGAAATGTAAAAAACCTCTACCATAGATGAAAAAATTGTAGCTGAATTGTTAGCTTTTTAGGAATGCCATGTGGCAGAATTATAGGACATCTATTGTGATGTTCAACTTTATATATTTATATAGTTTTTGCTCTATAATATATTTTTTTACTATATATAGTCAAAGTTTGCAAGACATGGACAATATGTAACTTTCAGGACCACCTTATAAAATAATCCTCATAATTGCTCAATTAAATTGTATTTTTTTATAAGGTGGTCCTTAAAGTTACATATTGTCCATGTCTTGTAGACTTTGACCAACATATTCTTTTAAAAAAAAGAAACATGAGTAATTAAATTTCATTTTGTTAAAATTTTGAGCATATAAAAATAAATTTGAAAAAACTAGAAATAATGCATTTAAATGGAGCAATTGGGAGGATTATTTTGTAAGATGTTCCTGAAAGTTACAAATTATCTATGTCTTATAGACTTTAACCATTATATATTGTAGGTGGCGGGGTTTAGCATGCGCCTAAGTGTTTGGCGACCATGGCACTGTAGGGGCTCGAGGCCCACTTGGAAGTACGAAATAGATCTTGGGCCTATTTGGAGATGGAGTCGCCACCTAGATAAAAGCCAGGCAACACTTATACAACAACTGGATTCCACAGAGGTTACTAGAAGCTGTCATTAGAGAATAGATTTAGAAATTGGGTATAAGTGTTTGAATATTCACCCAATCTTGTGGTTGGCCTCCGTTTGTGTTTTGCGTTTTATTACCTTCAATTATTTAATTATTTTCTTATTAACAAACAGATTGTTGCCTTTGCAGAATTGTAAATTTTAGAATTAGATCTAGATTTGCACATTAATTCTTTTTCATGCACTTAGTCATGTTATTTGGCATAAGCAAAAATAAATAATCAATCTTTACAACCATTCATTCAAATTAAAAAGGGGAAAAGGATTAAGGATTATAATGCTTTAGGGAATAGTATACAAAAAATAAACCATACAAATACCAAAAGTAAATTAATGATAAACTATTTACACAAGCAAAATGCTTTGAAGAAGTAATTAAAGTGACTACTCAACGATGAAAATCATCAAGTAATTCCTGCAATAAACATATGGTTAGTTCCCTCTTACAAAGCATGGCGTTATCTATAACAAATATTTTACAAGTGGCATTCTCAAGAGATTTCTCAATAAAAACTAGAAAAATCCTCAAATGATTAAAATATTATCCTACGTACTACATCATGCAACATGGTAATTATGAGTAATGACAAGAAAAGGCATATAAGATGAGAGTCATGCAAATTTTCACAAATGAGAGATGGCCGAATTGTTTGAAGGCCTATCAATGTGACAATCGCCTTTGTGATGGGGCGATTGCCTTATTGACAGGGGGCAACACCTCTATAAAGAGGCATCACCTGATCAACAGGCTCCTCAACACAAATGACATGGCAGAATCATGCAGGATTACAATAAAAGGAAGGGCTAGATTGCTTGGAGGCTTGTCAATGTGATGATCGCCTTTATGATGGGGCGATCGCCTCATTAACAAGGGGCGATGCCTCTATTAAGAGGTGTTGCCTGATCAACAAGCTCTCTCGACATGCAAAATGATTAAACTTCTATCTTGAGCAAGCAAATGTATACATGCATATCTAAAAAGCATACCAAACTATAATTACATGCAATAATTTAGTAGATCATACTAATGAAGCGGTATAACAAGTGAGATAAACCTAAAATATACCTAAAATAAGCCAATAAAATAAATCACATGCAAAGTAAGTATTTAAATAATAAGAAGATGAAGATGTTTTACTTGAATATGGATTTTTGTTAAAATGGTTGTCCCTTAGAGATGTGTTTTGGATGTTGATCTTCACTAGAATGTGAGCTTCACTTTGAATCAAGTTCTTTACCTTCTTCTTCTCAAAGAAAACAGACCTCTTAAGCTTGGTTTTTCTTTTTTTTTTTCTTTTTTAGAATGTCCCTTTGTTTTTAGAGCTTTTTTCTAACAATGGCTAACTTTCTCACTAACCATCCTTTTTTTTTTCTCTCTTTTTTCTTCCTTTTTATTCTCTACCTTATCCATGCCCTAGGTTCTTTAGATCATGATGAACCTTTATAGCCTTTCTCTTCCCCCCAAAAATCTCTTCCTTACGCAAAATCAGGTCTGGAATGTATGGGGCTTACACCACTTGGCCACCATGTCTGCAACTGCATTAAATGCAGCTGCAAGTGGCATGTCATAAAGGCGGTGCCACTACAATGAAGCGATCGCCTCTATGGTAGTTGTTAGAGAGGCGATTGCCTCATGGCATAAAGGCAACGCCTCTCCGGCCTGGCTCATATTGGGCCAAATGGGCATGGGCTATTTTGGAATGTTTGGGCTAAATTGGGCTTTTGGGCTCTCAGGTCCATTTCCAATCGAAGATTTGATTTTTTACTCGTATCAAAGTTTCATATTCTCGTTATTGGGCTTGATAACGGACCTATCAAACTTAATATCCCTAATTCGTCCCCTTTCGTGGGCCGACCAAATCGGGTGTCTACATATATATCATAAATTAATTTTGACCTATGAAGTTTTTCCCTTCTTTGATTCATTACTTGACATAAATTTTTCATTAGGAGCTTGTAAAAACCATAGCTTGGAAAAACCATAGATAATGGTCAAAGTCTGCAAGACATGGACAATATATAATCTTGACGACCACTTATAAAATAATCCTCCTAATTGCTAAATTTAAATGTATTTTTTCCTATTTTCTCAAATATATTTTTAGATGCACAAAATTTTAACAACATAAAATTTAATTATTTTTATTTTTTTTGAGAAATTACTCATATTTTATATTTAAAATATGAGTAATTTCTCAAAAAAAAAAAAATGAGTAATTAAATTTTAATACTTTTATATGAGTAATGAAATTTAATTACTCATATTTCTTAAATCATATATGTGTGTGTGGTGAAAGTTTGCAAGATATGGACACTATGTAACTTTTAGGACAACCTTATAAAATAATCATCGTAATTGCTCAATTTAAATGAGTTTTTTCTATTTTTTTTAAATATATTTTTTGATGCACAAAATTTTAACAAAATGAAATTTAATTACTCATATTTCTCTCTTTTTTTTTTTTTTTTTTGTTGAAAATTACTCATATTTCTTAAGTCATATATATAGTTCAATTTATCCTCAACTATAGGTCAATTTTCTAAATAATCATATTTTTAATTTCTATCAATTTTGATAGCTATTTTTTTGATTCCTTTGAATTTTATCTAACTTTTAATTGATATGTGTAATTGATGATGTGACTTTCTGACAAAACAAAGACAGTACTACAACGGGACAAGTATAGGTGAGCAAAAATAACTAAAATAGAATTGGTTTGGTTCAATTTAAGTTGTAAAAAAGTTTAATTTGGTTTTTACTTTAAAGAACCAAAATATTTTCAGTTTGGTGTGGTTTTTATTGTAAAAAATATAATTAAATTGAAGCGAAGTGAATTTGTTAATTATTTTAAATTATATGATGGTTATGGTTCGATTTGATTGGTTTATCACTAATATTTCAAAATTAAATCAACAATATCATTTTTAAATATTTAAAAGTCTTAATAAAATTATTTGATACCAAAAAATTCAGACCAAAATTATTTAAATTCATTTTAGAAAATTGGTTCGGTGGATTTTCTAAAAATAAATAAATAAAATAAATATAAAAACTAACAACAATAGATCTTATAAATATTATTAAAATAGTGCAAAATTATATAAATGCAATTTGTTTAAAATTACAAAAATAAAAAAGTCAAACTAAATAAATTGATCAAATCGAATCTAACCAGTTTAGTTAAGTTCAATTTAGTTTTGATCCTTGTTTAGTTTAATTATTTTTAAATGTTTTTCAGTTTAGTTTGATTTTATATATTTTTCAATTGAACCAAACTAACCTTTTTTAGTTTGGTATTGATTAAAATGACATTGTTTTAATCTCCTTGCCCCATCAGCGATAAGCCACATCAATTGTTGCATAGCGAAAGCTATCAAAGTGCACTAACAAATAAATAAACATAAAAAAGTAATTGTAAAATAAAGAAGTTGAGAAGCAACACACAAGAATTTACGTGGAAAATCCCAAGACAGGGAAAAACCATAGGCAGAGGAGGAGAGACTTTCACTATATTGTAAAAGAGTGTACAAATGAGTGTTAGGGTGGCTAACAATATGAGATCTTATTTACTAAACCCTAAAAGTAGGTATTTATACAAATAGGGTAAAAGTGGAGTCAAAACAAGCAGAAATATAGCTTTCCAAATTGTGGCCAACAATACTTTTTGTCACATGACTATGTCATGTTTGTGCTTTAGGTTGTGCTGCCTACTAGACTAATTGGTAGATCTTAACATAAAAATAACACGGTCGTGTCTTAGGTTGTGTCACTTTCTGGACAAAATGACAGATTCCAACATAGGCACTAACATGCCTATGCTTAGGTCGTGCTCTTTACTGGATATAATAAACTCCTTAACATGGCCTAAGCACGATTGTGGCATGATCCAAAATCTCAAAACTATCAAATCTTTATAAAATTCACAGCGTAAACTCAACAATCTCCACCTTGACATGAATTCCTAAAGTACTAAAATCAACCCCAAAAGCACAAAACACTCCACAACATGCACAATAACACAATAATATATATCTCCACATCTTCCAAAAAGCCCAAAAGGGCACCAATTAATGAGAAACACTAACCAAATCCAAGCAATGCACAAACTTGGACAAAGGAAGTGACTTAGTCATCATATCAGCAGGAGTATTGACCTTTTTAATAATAATGTCACTCTTAGCTATAATTTCTTGAACAAAGTGATAGAAAACATTAATGTGCTTGGTCCTTTCATGGAATATTTGATTTTTAGTGAGATAAATAGCACTCTGACTATCATAATACAATTTCATGAACTTCAAATCATCACAAAGCTCATTAAATAACCCTTTTAACTAATGGAGTACTTATAGGTTCCAACTCAAGATCATGTCTTGTAACAATCCTAAGTAAAGCTTTAATAGAGCTATATTTTACAATAGGAGAGAATAAATCTATGAAGCCCATACTCAAAATCTAATTATAGCATTTAACAATAAGTCTAGCATTATACTTGCATCATTAACACCCAAAGTACCTTTCTTTTTCTTGAACACCAACTTACATCGAATAACTTTCTTGCCTTTGGGTAACTTCACTAACTCCCATATGCCATTCTTGTGTACAGACTCCATCTCCTCATGCGTGGCAATCACCCACTTTTTTGAATCCACATAATTGGTTACCTTTTTAGAGGTAGATGGTTCCTCATCGACTTTAATATCTTCAACCATATTTAATGCGTAAGCCACCATATATGCTTTAACATATCTTTATGGTGGTTTAATGGTCATCTTAGATCTATCCCTCATAATAGAGTACTAAGGTATGGTAGCTTCATTATCACTAGGCACCTCTGAACTCTCATCTAGTGTAGCTTTTAATATAGATTTTATCCTAATATAGAACTCCACCTTCATGTTTGTATTTTGCTACTGCATTGAATCATCACAAATGTCTCTAGGAGATGAGTTATGCAGCATAGAAGTTTCATTAAATATTACATTATGACTAACAATAACCTTTTTCAACATGAGACACTAAAGCTTATAACCCTTAACACTAAACATATACTCGAGAAAGACACTTTCTAGACCTAAGTTCTAATTTACCATTACTGATATGAGCATAAGCAGAACAACCAAATACTTTCAAGTTAGAATAACTAATAAGAGTACTATACCATACCTCTTTTGGAGTTTTTTTTTTATTAATTGCCATTAAGGGAGAACAATTAATAAGAAAATAGGTTCTAACAATAGCTTCGGCCTAAAACAACTTTGGTAATCTAGAATTCAAAAGCAAGCAATAAAATTTCTCCATTAATGTCCTATTAATGTGCTCAACCACACCATTCTATTGTGGATTAGCTGGAATTGTCAAATGTTTAATAATCCTTTTGAACTTATAAAATGAGTTAAACTCATTCGAATAAAACTCCAAACCATTTATCAATATAGATATGCTTCATATGCTTTCTAGTATATTTTTCAATCATGGTCTTCCACTGCTTGAAAGTAGTAAACACATCACTCTTTTACTTAAAAAAAACCAAAATGTTCCTCAAGAAATCATTAATGACCATCAATATATAAATTATGCCACTTTAGTAGGAACTTTGGATGGCCCTTAAGGGTCTGAATGAACATAGTGAAATGTCCTTTTAGTGTTATGAATGCCCTTATTAAAACTCACGCTTTTCTATTTACAAAATATGCATTGCTTATAAAACTTTAATTTCCCAATCTGCCCATTTATCAGTCCTCTTTTACTCAACTCTACCAATCCATTCTCACTCATATGGCCTAGGCAGAAATGTCAAATTATAGTATTATCTAACTCGGAGGAAGTGACATTTGCATTACTTGCAATGGTCTAACCCTTCAAGAGGTATAAATTGGCATGTCTCAAATGCCCCTTCATCACAATGAGAGAGCCTTCAACACTCCACCTCCTCCTGAGTAACTATAACCTTTACCATCAAAGGTAAAAACTGAAATAAGATTTTGGTCTAAATCAGGAATATGCCAAACACCCTTAAGTGTGGTGATGATCCCATAATTTTCTCCTTAGAAAATAAAACATCATACACCTCTTCAAGAGAAATCTTATCATGACTATACAATAAAGTATTAACAAAATTTGTATAAGAAGGAGGTAGGAAACAAAGAAGAATTAAAGCCAAATCCTCATTCTCTACTTTCAACTCCATGTTTTCTAGGTAACAAACTATCTATTTAAAAATAGTCAAATAATCCTAAAGAGATGTACCTTCTATCATACGGTAAGAGTACAAATGTTGCTTTAAATGCATTTTACTGGTAAGGGTTTTCTTCATACACAATTGCTTAAGTTTCTCCACAACGAAGAGGTGGTATTCTCTTTCAATACATCTTGCAAAATATTATTGGACAAATGTAAATGTATTTGAGCCAAGACTTTTTGATCTCTACACTGCTTTTCTTCACTTATCCATAAGGTGAGCATTTTATTAACCCCTTAAAATAGCATCATCCAAATCCATTTACTTGAGTTCAACGTTCATCTTTACTTGGCATAGCCAAAATCTTGTATTACGATCCAAGAGTGGAATGTCATACTCATTAAAGCCATTATTCAAATAAAAATGCTAAAAACAAAGGGTCCAACAAAATCTTAGCTCTAATACCAATTTTTTGTGCAGCAAAAGCAATCAAAGTGCACAAAAAAATATATTAATAGGTCTTAATGCATTTAATGTCCATAGTATTTGATAGCCACAATAGCTCTCTCTATATATACCTCACCAATTAAAGATGTTAACTAATCATTCTTCACATAAACTCTACCTTTCATTTTTTTTCCTAAGTTATTCGCATTTACAACCTTTTCTTTAGATGCCTTAATTTATATATGCATATTCATGTGCTTTGGCCCAATTTTTTTCTTTTAATTTGATACATATAGCATGTACAAGTATTTTGTCAATCTTTTTTTTTTCTTCTATTGGTATATACTTTAAAAGTGTCTTTTTGTTTATGCAAATCAAATTTATTCGGAAAAAAAAAATTCAAAAATTAATCAACCATGTTAAATTCTTTTATGCAATTCAATTTCTAATCAAACATGATTGGATTTATGCAGGAAATGGAATATATTCAACTTTGTTCATCTAACAAACATGAGATTAAATAGGATCAAACACTTTAGTCATCAACATGCACTCATATTAAAGGATCCTCAAGAACCCGATCAATGTGATGGGTGTAAAGAGATTGATTATGGCTATTGCTATGAGTGCGAGCATGAAGGATGCCACTTCTCATAGCATGATGAATGCACAAAGGCTTCTTAATTGGCCTATCATCCATTTTTGAAGAATTGCATCCTAAAGCTATACTCAAAAGCTACATAATATGGCGAAAGATATTGCAATGCATGTGGAAAAGATATATTATGGTTTGCATATCAATGCAATTATTTGGATCCTCACGATTTGCATCCGTGTTGCTTGAACTTAAACTTTCCTTCTCCATGGATGGTGTTACGATATGCTTGAAGTACAAAATGCTTGAAATGTGGAAGCAAAGAGATCGCGAAGGGGGTAAAGAGTTGGTGCCACATTTTGTCACCTAACATTTATTGTTATCATGTTGCTTGTATGAAAGAAAGGATTTTGGAGAGCTGAAGAAGGCAACAAGTAGCCTAGCATTGGAGTGTTTGAATCATAGTCAATAGATGGCAAGGCAAAGTGATAGCTCGTCAAGTAAGGCTAAAAAGCTATGGAAAGTGGCGTTGTTATGCTCTTTGTTTCTGCCATCTTTGGATATCCATCATCTTTGATTATTGCTCTTACACAACAATTAATCTCTAACTAGTCGTGAATTTACACACTATGCAGATTTTAAATAATATACATATTTTTATATAATTGTTGAATAATTTTAATAAATTTAGCACTACAAATTAATTAAATATAAAACAGAAAAATTAGAAAGTTGTCATAATAATTTTATTTAATAATTTTTTTTATTAAAAGTATGTATATATATATATATATATATATATATATAATTTTAGAATATAAGACAATTTCTAATGAAAAAAAGAGCAGTATTTTATATGTAGTATAATTAAAGTGTTTTATATAGAATAATACATATGTATTTTAAAACATGAGTTTTTATAAAGAGAAAAAGGTAATTAAATAAATTTAAAAATATAATATATTACATTAATTTTATTTTCTTTAATTTTTATTGTCATTATTTTTAATTTTAAACATAATAGAATTTGTTTTAAAACGATTAAATTACTATTGGAGTATGAATAATAGTGTTTTAATTAAGAAAATTTTTAAAAATAAAATTTCTAATGATGTAGAAAAAAATGATTGAGTGATTTGAGACAAAAAAAATGTATTATATAAAATTTTTTAGAATTTGAGTAGTATTAAAATATGTATAATAGTTTTTTAGTTAAAAAAATAAAAAACTATAATATATTTTTATTTTTAATAAAAATTAAAATTTTTAAGAATTTGATACATTAGCTAAATGCTATGTTTGGTTCAGTTGCTTGGGTTCAGTATTTGGATGCTGTCCCTTCTTGCTTTGTTGAAATAGAATGTCGAATAGCTTGAATCATGTTGCCTATTTGTGTTATTTCCTTCAGGTTTTAGCTGCACCATTTGCTTTGAAAGCATGCTAAACCATCTGTTTTGAACCATTAAAACTCTTCCATTTCGTTGTCAATAAAATTGCTGCTTTGGTTAGGCCGAATTTGCTGCTGAATTTTAATTCCTTGGCAGCCCTGAAAATCACTTGTTTCTGTATTATATTTTTGGGAATTTAGCTTAATAGTTCCGTCGAAACATATTGAATAACTCTTCTTGAATTGCCGTGAATAATGCAGTCTAGTTGTTAATTTGTTTGCTGTCATACACGAAAAATTTGCTGCAGAATTTTAAGTATTGTAAGTCCAGAAACGCTGCTTATATAATTGATTAAAATGCTTGAAAAACAGAGCAAGAAAGTGAAAAAGAAAAGGGGGAAGAAGCATATGATTGCTGTTAAAGCACTTACCCTTTGAAATAAGAATGTGGTCACCAAGACATGTATAGATATATGTACTTAACTAGTGTTACCTAACAGAACTAAGAGGTCTCTTTGTTGTTGATAATTTGAATAGTGGTTAACTTATGAGCTTTATGAGTTGATAATACTCCCCTAAAGTTCTAGTTGGTTTAAACTAAAAATTAATTGTTTTGATTTCTACTTATGATTGCCTTGATCATAGCTCTGCAAATATGTACCATAGAGTCGAACTAGTAGAGGTCTTGAAATTATATTTTGGTATCAATATATTGATGATTAATCTTGGAACTTCGTTTGGTATTAAATTATTAATGATCAAGGTAAAGCTTTAAGTTGCTAAAAACCTTGCTGAATTGAATTTTTACGAAGTAAACATAATCTTTGATAATAATTTATTTTAATCAAAATATAATGTCAAAGACTTGAGTTATGGTTTGAAAACCTAGAGGAAGGGCTATTATGGTGACTAATTTAATATATTTGAAAATCAATAACTGTAACCATGGACTAAAATTAGTTTTGAACTAGACATATTTAAATTCAAGAACGATACTAGTTGATCATGCATTTACAAATATAAATATATAAATATCAAAGTACTTGTTTGGATTAATTTTGCTTTTGAAGTTCATTTGTAAATGAACATGTATAATCAAGTACAAAAGATTTTTCTTATCTGCCCAGAAAATGAACTCATAAGTTAAATTCAACTCAACCTTATATGATTAATTATTTTGACAATGTTAGACTTGATAAGATTATCTTGGAGGTTGAGCAAGATATTTTACACTTTGTCAGCTAAATATTTATATTTTTACTCTAATATATTATTAAAGGTTATATATGAAAGTTTAAATGCATTTTTTATAGACAATATTATCTTTAAAATCCAAATTTAATTTTTCTGATGTACGGAGAAATCTAAATCTTAATTATACGGATTTTTGTGTTTTGAGCTAGTTTTGATTTCGAATAGGAAGGTTACATCAGCGTTAATGTTTATAACTATAGATTAAGCTTGATCACCCAAGGTTATGAAAAATTTACTATGCCCCCAAATGTGTAAAATATTACTCGAGAGCTATTCAAATTCCCAGCCCTAAGATTAAACTAGTGAAAAAGGTTCATTTGACCCAAATATGATCACTTCTGAAATTTTCAATGAAAGTTAGAAACGAAATTGTACAACTTCGAGGTCAAATACATATCAAAATGCAAATGATAGTTGGGTATGTTCAACATTCTGTAGAGACAGGTACAAATAAGTACAGAGAATAGCAATGACTATGATAAGTTGACAAGTGAAAACCTTAAAGGAGTTATAATAATGATAACTTCATAATTCTTAAACGAGATTTGGAAACTAAATTGAGAATTTCTATGAAAGACAACATAGTTGTCAATGAAACAAATGAAATGAGAATAACAATGATAAAATAATGAATACAAGCACATATGTCACTAAGCGATAGTAAGTCCATGTTGCGGACATGGCAAGATTTGGCGAGTTGGTATGAGGTGTCTGGGACACAACCATCCACCCACCATGTGAAATAAGATGTAAGACCGTAACTTGGGTTCATTCAAAAGTAATTGACGAAAATGTAATTTGAGCTCTGAGTAAGTGATATGAGATTAAAAGGCGTTGTTGAGATATTCTTCTTTGGGACATGTTGACACAAGCTATGGAGCCAAGCTAGCACATTACGAATGAATAGATGTGATAACCTTTAGTGAGGTGATAGTACTAGCCACATTGATATCTACTTCTGCATATGGTGCAGTGCTGTCACGACCCAAATCAGGGGGCCATGACTGGCGCTAGGGAATGGAAATACTTTCGAATCCGGAACCCGTAGCAAGTCTTAAAAATAAAAGCATGCAATAATTAAAAAAAATAAAATATTTGTGTAGCGGAAATTAAATCTCGAATATAAAATAATTTCACACTTCCTTAAATAACATAAATCGCATCTTATATATAATAAAATTTTTAAGTATAAATATTTCAGAGTAACACTTTGAATTTGAAATCTCATACAATTATAATAACAAATACAACTCACGACAGATTTAAGTACAACTACTACTGCAGTGTCTAGAGTACAAAATAAAACTCAAGTAAGCGATTTACATAATAAAGCTGGAGCGGAAGAAATCCGGCGAACAGGTCTACTGCTGATGTCCGAAGAAGAAGAATCTTCTGAAAAAATATCAAAGGAGGGGAGTCAGACCTCACTGAGTGAATTATTATAATATATATACATGCATAACTAAATGTCAAATGCAGACACTCCATAGTATATATAATAATTATATATACAGGCAAATGCACACAGATGCAACAAAAATCATTTTATAATGAAAATCATCGGTTTATGAAGGATCAAATAGAACCCTATATTTTCACAACCTCAAATATCAATAGAACTCACTTAAGCCATACAGGCCCATTTAGTTCCAAATAATTCACTTAGTCCAACTGGACAGTAGATTGGCTCTGAGACACTAAGTTAACCGAGCTCCAACAGTCTGACTGTCAGTGTGATTGTCCCTGAGACATTTGGTCAACTGAGCTCCAGCAATCACACTCTCAAATACATCAATCTCAATCAAATCAATCAACAAGTCATAATCCACCAATAGGTTAGTAATTTAACCTAAAATCTACTATCGTACCAGTACGTACTTGGTCCTAGTGCTGCCCACTAAGAAGCATATTCTATCGATATCCTTCATTTATATAAAATATACATTCAAGAAAATAAATGATGCATAATGATAATTAAAATAAACAAATATACCATATATATAGCAGAAATATACTTAAAATAAATTAAGTATATTTCATATATATATAAGTATAATTAACTTAAATAAATCAAAAAACATATTAAATTCAACTAATAATATATTGAAAAACAATTTGTATTTATTTGAAAAAGGAAAACATGCATTTATTTCATAATATACCAAAAATATACTAAAAGTATACCTAAAATATACTTAAATATTCAAATAGTCAATTATGCAAAAATTTGTATTTAAAACATAGAATTCTAAACGTGCACCCTAAGCAATGCATATACATTATAATAACTCACAATTGTGTGCTCTACGAGACGGGTCCGACGAGCCAGGTCCACTAGGCCTTAGTCTCGGCACAACTAACAAATAAATAAATAACACGAAGATCAGAATAAATCTAATTTAATTTCTAAAAACTCGATCTAGAATTCTAGACATAGACAAAAAATAGGAATTTGACCGAATGTCACGTTTTACGAGAATTCTACCAAAAATTCGGCAAAACCTCCTCTGTAAAACGGACATCTCTCTACTTAAAAAATAGAGCCGGTCCTGCAAGAAAACACACTTCGAATACAAAATATGCTCACAACCCTCGGTCGGAATCCCAAACTGCAAATTCCACTGACCGAGGTTCACAATTCATAAAATATACACAAAATATATTAAAATTTCATAAATACCAAAAATACCCTTTTGATACCAAAATATAGCAAATTAAATATTTAAACACTAAAAATAATTATTTAACTAACAATTACTTAAAAACCCTAATATTAGTATAATATTACTAAAAATCAATAATTCTCGATAAATTCACAAATATTAATAGAAATTCATTTTATAAATCCAATTTATTTAATTAGTCCAAAAACATACTAAAAATTACTAAAAACCTATTTTATTTACAAAAATAGTATATTATATATAATTTGAAAATAATTTTTGAAAAATAGTATTAATTAGTTAAAAATAGAAAATAATTTATAAAAATCATTTTTATATCTCAATTAATTATTAAAAGCAATTAAACTTAATATTTAACTAAAATTACTACCAAATTACCAAAATACCCCTAATATATAAAAATTCACATAATATACTATAAATACTCAAAAATTCAATAAAAATTATATAATTATTCTAAAGTTATTTTCTCAACATATAATTTAATAAAATCAACAATTATACTCAATTAACCAATTAATTTTAACAAAATACATATATAACCTATATTTCCAAAATTCACATAAACTAAATAAAATTATATTAATTACAAAAAAATCACAAAAATTATAAATTAAATTCTAAAATTAATTTCAACCACCATAAACACTAAAAATCACAATTTCACAATTTATTTAATTAATTTACAAAAATTGGAAAATAATAATAAAATAATAAAAAATTCACAAAAATCAAAATAAATTCCAAAAATTCGAGAGTGTAGATTAAGCTAAGGGAAGCATATTTTGTGAAGGAATTAAGCTTGAATCTTAAAGATCAAAGTTCAACAAATTTGAGAAACATAAAGGGCCAAAAATGGAATCAAGCTCATATCCTTACCAAATCGAGTTTTCAAGCTGCAACGAGCTTGGAATCAGCTTCTATGGAGTCTAGGGAGTTCAACGACACCGGATTTGGTGGTTGAAAAGTTGGTGAACAGCGATGAAAGGAGTTTCAACCAAAATGTGTTCCTTGAGCTGTTGTCGACGCCGGAGGGGATAACAGGGATGGCGGAGCTGCTGGAGGATGAGGCAGCACTTTGGGAGGCACACTGATGGCTTGGGAACGGAGTTACAGTGGTGAGGGAGGGGAGGGGATGATGTCGGGGGTGAAGGAAGAAGATGCTTTCTTTCTTCTTATATATATATATATATATATATATATATATTATAACTTTATATTATAATAATAAAAATTAATAATATATGTACACATTAAACACACACCACACAATATATTATATACATATCTATATATATATATATACACACACACATATATGTATATATATAACACATGCATAAAAATAACCCTAAATATATATATGCATGTGTATATATATATATATATACACACACACACACAAAATAATAGTAATTCATAAAACAATATAATTTGTTAAAATAAAATAACATTAAATAATAAAATATTATTTGAATATTATTTTCCAAAATAATGAGTTTCGAAATAATTTTTACATAGAAAACTTTAAATAAACATAAAATAACGTTAATTATTCATAAAATAATTAAATAATCAAATATATTTTTAAAATTTATTAATACTGCATATTCCGATTTAATATAAAAATATTTAAAAACTCGGGTTCTAATAGTCTTCCCCCCTTACAAGAATTTATCCCCGAATTCCAAAAGAAGAAATACAAATCAAGGAGGAAAGAGATGCAGGTAAGAAGCTCGCATCTCAGCTTCAGTTTCCTATGTATTCTCTTCAACCCTGTTGCTGCACCATAACACCTTGACCATCGGGATTTGCTTCGAACACAATTATCGAACTTGATAGTCAATGATTGCCATAGGTTCTTCTACAAACGTCAGGTCTTTATTCACTTCCACGCTATTGGGCTGCAACACGTGTGAAGGGTCTGAGACATACTTCCTCATCATTGAGGTATGAAACACTGGATGCACTTGAGACATACTCGGAGGCAAAGCCAACTGATATGCAATAGTGCTAACTCACTCCAGAATCTCAAGCGGTCCAATATATCTCGGTGCTAGCTTACCCTTCCTACCAAATTTCATAACACCTTTCATCGAAGACACCTTCAGAAAAATAAAGTCTCATACTTGGAACTCCACTTCTTTGCACCTAGGATCCGCATAGCTCTTCTGCCTACTGACTGCGGTATCTAATCTGCACTTGATCACAACAACTTTCTCTGCAGCATCCTAAACCATCTCAGGTCCAGTCAAAGCTCTCTCACCAATCTCATCCTAACTCAAAGGGGATCTACACTTCCTTCCGTACAAAGCCTCATATGGTGCCTTTCTAATACTGTTATGGTAGTTGTTAAAATATGTAAACTCGACGAGTGATAAATGATCATCCTAACTACCTCCCAAATCCAAAACACACATCCCCAACATATCTTTCAGTGTTTGGATCATCCTCTTAGATTGACCATTTGTCTGAGGATGAAAAGTAGTACTAAAATCCAACCTAGTGCCCTCGCTTTTTGCAACTTTTGCAAAAAATGAGAGGTAAACACTGAACCTCTGTTTGACACAATGGACACAGGTACTCCATGAAGGCACACAATATGCTTTACGTACATCTTTGCCAATCTAGCTACATAATAAGTGGCTTTCACAGGCCAGAAATGTGCAAACTTGGTCAACCTATCTATAATCACCCAAATGGAATCGTATCCATCCTTAGAACGAGGTAAACCAACCATAAAATCCATAGTAAACCTTTCCCACTTCCACTCAAGAATAGGAAGAGGCTGAAGCTTCCTAGAAGGCTTTTAATGCTCAGCTTTCACTTGCTGACACATCAGACACTTAGCAACATAATCAGCGACATCCTTCTTCAGTCCATCCCACTAGTATAAATCTCTGATACTGTGGTACATCTTAGTGACTCCCAGATGTACGCTGTAAGATGTAGAATGTGCTTCCTCAAGGATCTCTTCTCTCAAATTATCCACATCAGGAACACACAATCTACCACTGATCCACAAAACAACATCATCATCAAGTGTAAAATCAGTGAACTTCCTTGCTTAGACATTCTCTGCAAGCTCTTCTAGAATAGGATCTCGGCTCTGAGCTGCCTTAATCCTATCTCTCAATACAGATCGCACCTTAAACTGACCTAGGAGTCCACCTGATCTACTAATCTTCATCATTAGACCTTGATTTACTAATAGATGCAACTCCTGGATCAACAGTCTCCTCTCTACACTGATGTCAGCAAGACTGCATAAGGACTTCCTACTCAAGGCATCTGCTACCACATTAGCCTTACCTGGGTGATATAAAATCTCGCAGTCATAATCTTTTAACAGTTCCAACAATCTCCTCTACCTCAGATTCAGATCTCTCTGCTGGAAGATGTACTTAAGGATCTTGTGATCATTAAAAATCTCACAAGTCACCCCATATAGATAATGTCTCCAGATCTAGAGAGCAAAGATCACTACAGCCATCTCTAGGTCATAGGTAGGATAGTTCTGTTCATGCTTCTTCAACTGCCTTGAAGCATAGGCTATCACCCTACCATTATGCATTAACACACAACCTAGGCCAACTCTAGAGGCATCATAATACACTGTGAACTTGTCCACACAATTAGGCAAAGCTAAAACTAGAGCTGTTGTTAACTTCTCCTTCAGCAACTGAAAACTATTCTCATAAGCTTCAGACCACTTAAACCTTACATTCTTCTGAGTCAAACGAGTCATAGGAGCTGCAATTCTGGAAAAATCCTGCAAAAATCTCCTATAGTACCCGGCTAAACCCATAAAACTATGAATCTCTATAACTGAAGTCGGTCTAGGCCACTCAAACACTGCCTCAATCTTATGTGGATCGATTTGGATACCTTCTTTAGACACCACGTGTCCAAGAAAAGCAACACTCTCCATCTAAAAATCACACATCGAGAATTTAGCATAAAGCTGATGTTCTCTTAATGTCTGTAATACAGTCCTCAAGTGATATATATGCTCTTCCATACTCCTTGAATACACCAGTATATCATCGATGAAGACTACCACAAACTGATCCATATATAGTCTGAATACCATGTTCATCAGGTCCATAAAAGCTGCTGGTGTATTAGTCAAGCCAAAAGACATCACCAGAAACTCATAGTGGCCATATCGAGTGCAGAATGCCGTTTTAGGAACATCGGCTTCAATGATCCGCAACTGATGATAATCTGACCTCAGATCAATCTTAGAAAAGAACTGTGCAGCTTGTAGCTGATCAAATAAGTCATTTATCCTTGGAAGAGGATACTTGTTCTTCACTGTCATTTTGTTCAGCTCTCTGTAGTCAATGCACAGTCTCAGGGTACCATCATTTTTCTTCACAAATAGGACTGTTGCACCCCAAAGAGAAACACTGGGTTTAATAAAACCCTTATCTAGTAACTCTTACAATTTCTCCTTTAACTCTTTCAACTTTGTAGGAGCCATTCTGTAGGGTGGCATAGATATAGAAGTAGTGCCTGGAACCACATCTATATAGAAATCAATCTCTCTATAAGGTGGTAAATCTGATAATTCCTCAGGAAAAACATCAGGAAATTCACAGGTAACAGGAACATTTATGAGTGACAACTTCTCCATTGAAGTATCCCTGACCAATGCCAAATATCCCTGACAACCCTTCCTTAGCAACTTCCTAGCCGTAATAGCAGAGATGAGATTTTGAGGTGCTAAACTCCTATCACCTATAAACTTAAATTCTTCTTCACTAGGAATTCTAAAAGTCACCTCTTTACTCTGACAATCCACCATGACATAGTGTGAGATAACCAATCCATACCTAGAATAACATTGAACTCCATCATATTCAATATAATCAAATCAGCAGATAATTCTCTACCTCTAACAATAACTGGCAACCAGAAAGAACAACATCAGTGTCCAAAGAATCATTTAGAGGAGTGGCAATAGACAAAGGAAAAGCCATCCTTGAAGCTTGCCAATAAGAATTGGAAGTAAAAATAGGAGAAATGAATGAGTGTATGGCACCCGAATCAAACAGAACCCATACATCTAAGTAACAGACAGAAACAATACTTGCCATGATCGAGTTAGATGCCTGAGCATCCTGCTGAGTGAGATGGAAGACTCTAGCATGGTCTCTACCTCCCTGCTGGTTGGTAGAAGCCTGGCCAACACCTTTGGCACCTCCTCTGGTACCTCTACCATGACCCTGCTGGGGAAAAATCTGGGTAGAACTTTGATGTTGGGCTAGAGGCAATTGAAAAGGAACGGGTGTAGCACTAGCAATCAATTACTGAGGAAATCGCAAAATCTGTGGCTGCTGATACCCATAATAAGGATATGATCTGGCAAAATGTCTCATCTACGTATATCTGAAACACGTCAGCGGTGTCATATAATATGGTCCCTGATGGACTTTGCCGCACATCTAATATACACTAGCAGTTGACCCAAAACTATGACCACTGCTGCTGCTTGAAGCACCTGACCCAAGTCTAAATGGTCTACGCTGACCTCCACGACCATGTCTACTGCTTTGATGTACCCACTGCTGCTGTCTCTGAGTCTACTGGGTTGGACCCCTCTGTTGACTACTCAATCCAATATGAAAGCTCGAGTATGGAGTAGTGTAGAATCCACCTGACTGAATACCCAGCTGGTAATAATCAGGCATAGCTCCCTGCTTGACTAGCCTCAGCTCAATCTCCTTGGCCAACTCTATCACTGACTCCAGAGTAAGGCCCACTATAGGCATACCAGTAAATGCAGAACCCAATCCAGTAACATATGTAGTGACCGCAAAATACTAGTCTCGCATTAGATCCTCAGCATATCTACCAAGCTGAAGGAACTCTCGAGTGTAATCCTCAATAGACCTATCCCCTCAGGAAATGCTGGTCAACCGGAGTCTGTAACTCATGCGAAGTGGCTCTGGGTAGAATCTCCTCATGATTGCTCTCTGAATTGAGCCCAAGTCATCATCATTATATGCGGTTGGATCATCTGAATAAACTAGTTTAGGGTTGGTCTCTCAACAGAAAGCTTGACTATCATGATCCGCTGGTACTCAGTGTGAGCAGTTCGAGTCCTCGTCTTGATTGCATGCAGAAAATCTAGAGGGTTTGAAGTCCTATCGAAGGCAATCCTACTGACTCTGGCATAAAACAATGCTCCTCAGGGTCAGACATACCTTATTGATAGGCAGGCTGAACAGGCAGTGCAATAGGAGGTACAGGAATATCCTCGAACTCTAGCTCTACAGGTTCCTTATCTTGTAACTCTCTTTATCTACAGTAACCAGTTGCTCCTCAAGGTCTACCTTTTCCATGACCTCTGTGCCTAACTGGTAACTCATGAGGTAAAACCTCATCTTGCAAGGACTCATCATCCTCAAGCTCAAAGATCAGTGGAGTAACACGCGCTCGCCTCCTTATTCTGCAAAGATAAACAAAAGGATTCAGATAAGATAAAAAATGGAGGATAATATAGAAAACTAAATCAAGGAATACTTATCAAGACATACTCGAACCTAATTCATTGTAGTAGTTTCAAAAGAAAAACACAACACTGAAAACTAGGGCCACAACTCACACAATTAAGGCCCTGACACAAAACTAGACTCTAATACCAAGTTTGTCATGACCCAAAATAAGGGGCCATGACCGGCGCTAAGAAATGAGAATTCTTTCGAACCCGGAACCTATAACAAGCCTTAAAAATAAAAGCATGCAATAATAAAATAAATAAAATATTTATGCAGCGAAAACTAAATCTTGAATATAAAATAATTTCACACTTCCTTTAATAACATAAATCGCATGTCATATATAATAAAATCTTTAAGTACAAATATTTCAGAGTAACACTCTGAATTTAAAATCTCATACAATTATAATAACAAATACAACTCACAACAGATTTAAGTATAACTACTACTGTAGTGTCTAGAGTACAAAATAAAACTCAAGTAAGCGATTTACATAATAATGCTAGAGTGAAAGAAATCCGGCGGACAGGTCTACTGCTAAGGTCTGAAGAAGAAGACTCTCCTGAAAAAATATCAACAGAGGGGAGTCAAACCTCACAGAGTGAATTATTATAATATATATACACGCATAACTAAATGTCAAATGTAGACACTCTATAGTATATATAATAATTATATATACAGGCAAATGCACACATATGCAGTAAAAATCATTTTATAATGAAAATCATCGGTTTATGAAGGATCAAATAGAACCTTATATTTTCCTAACCTCAAATATCAATAGAACTCACTTAAGCCATATAGGCCCACTTAGTTCCAAATAATTCACTTAGTCCAACGGGACAGTGGACTAACCCCGAGACACTAAGTCAATCAAGCTCCAACAGTCTAACTGTCAGTCTGATTGGCCCCGAGACACTTGGTCAACCGAGCTCCAGTAATCACACTCTCAAATACATTAATCTCAATCAAATCAATCAACAAGTCATAATCCACCAATAGGTTAGTAATTTAACCTAAAATCTACTGTCGTACCGGTACGTACTCGGTCATAGTGTTGCCCACTAGAAAGCACGTTTTATCGATATCCTTCATTTATATAAAACATACATTCAAGAAAATAAATGATGCATAATGATATTTAAAATAAACAAATATACCATATATATACCAGAAATATACCTAAAATAAACTAAGTATATTTCAGGTATATATACGTATAATCAACTTAAATAAATCACAAAACATATTAAATTCAACTAATAATATATTTAAAAACAAGTCGTATTTATTTGAAAAAGGAAAAAATGCATTTATTTCATAACATACCAAAAATATACTAAAAGTATACCTAAAATATACTTAAATATTCAAATAGTCAATTATGCAAAAATTTGTATGTAAAACATAGAATTCTAAACATGCACCCTAAGCAATGCATATCCATTATAATAACTTACAGTTGTGCGCTCCACGAGATGGGTCCGATGGGCCTGGTCCATTAGGCCTCGGTCTCGACGCAACTAACAAATAAATAAATAACATGAAGATCATAATAAATCTAACTTAATTTCTAGAAACTCGATCTAGAATTCTATACACAGACAAAGAATAGGAATTTGATCGAATGTCACATTTTACTAGAATTCTACAAAAAATTTGATAGAACCTCCTTTGTAAAAAGGAAATCTCTCAACTTAAAAAGTAGAGTCGGTGCTGCAAGAAAACACATTTCGAATACAAAATATGCTCACAACCCTCGGTCGGAATCCCAAACTCCAAATTCCACCGACCGAGGTCCACAATTCAAAAAATATACACAAAACATATTAAAATCTCATAAATACCAAAATATAGCAAATTAAATATTTAAAAACTAAAAATAATTATTTAACTAACAATTACTTAAAAACCCTAATATTAATATAATATTATTAAAAATTGATAATTCTCAAAAAATTCCCAAATATTAATAAAAATTCATTTTATAAATCCAATTTATTTAATTAGTCCAAAAACATACTAAAAATTACTAAAAACCCATTTTATTTACAAAAATAGTATATTATATATAATTTGAAAATAATTTTTGAAAAATAGTATTAATTAGTTTAAAATAGAAAATAATTTATAAAAATCATTTTTATACCTCAATTAATTATTAAAAGCAATTAAACTTAATATTTAACTAAAATTACTACTAAATTACCAAAATACCCCTAATATATAAAAATTCACATAATATACTATAAATACTCAAAAATTCAATAAAAATTGTATAATTATTATAAAATTATTTTCTCAACATAAAATTTAATAAAATCAACAATTATATTCAATTAACCAATTAATTTTAACAAATACATATATAACCTATATTTCCGAAATTCACATAAAATAAATAAAATTATATTAATTACACAAAAATCAAAAAAAATATAAATTAAATTCTAAAATTAATTTCAACCACCTTAAACACTAAAAATCACAATTTCACAATTTATTTAATTAATTTACGAAAATTGGAAAATAATAATAAAATAATAAAAAATTAACAAAAATCAAAATAAATTCCAAATATTCTAGAGTGTTGATTAAGCTAAGGGAAGCATATTTTGTGAAGGAATTAAGCTTGAATCTTAAAGATCAAAGTTTAAAAAAATTGAGAAACATAAAGGGCTAAAAATGGAATCAAGCTAAAATCCTTACCAAATTGAGTTTTCAAGCTAAAAGGAGCTTGGAATCGGCTTCTATGAAGTCTATGGAGTTCAATGGCATTGGAATCATTGAATTTGGTGGCCGGAAAGTCAATGAACGACGAGGAGGGGAGTTTTAGCCAAAATGCATTCCTCGAGTTGTTGCCGACGCCGGAGGGGATGACAGGGATGGTGGAGCTACTGGAGGATGAGGTGGCACTCTTGGAGGCACACCAATGGCCTGGGAACGGAGTTGCAACGGTGAGGGAGGGGAGGGAATGATGTCGGGGGTGAAGGAAGAAGATGCTTTCTTTCTATATATATATATATATATATATATATATATATATATATATACACACACACACACACACACACACACAAAATAATAATAATGAATGAAACAATATAATTTGTTAAATAAAATAACATTAAACAATAAAATATTATGTGAATATTATTTTCCAAAATAATGAGTTTTGGAATAATTTTTACGTAGAAAACTTTAAATAAACGTAAAATAACGTTAATTATTCACAAAATAATTAAATAATCAAAAGATATTTTTAAAATTTATTAACACTGCATATCCTAATTTAATATAAAAACATTTAAAAACTTGGGTTCTGACAAGTGCTCCAAGATTAATATAAATATATTTAAATATTGTGATGCTCTAAATGAAATTAAAATATTGTCTAAGGGTTGATTTAAAAGTTGTGACAAGCATCAAAGATATGAGTTTGGGCATAAGTTGAGCATGAGCTCAAGAGGCTGAGATAGCAAGTACGGCTGGAGTCGTTTGGAAAATAATGTGATGTTGATGATGATAATGAGAAAGTTATTGAATAAATGCTTTACACATCTGTTATATTAAGTAAAGTATTAAAATTTTTTTGAGAAATTACATGAATATGCATGAGTAAGACGTGTTGTATAGCATTAATATTATAACAAAAATCATTTTTAAAATATCAGTATTTTGTGCCTTAGTTTAGAGTGTGGAATGATAAATTCCATCAAAATACTAGAGTTAAATTTTATTTCAAATATTTGAAGCATTTTAAATGTTTATCTTAGTGGCATAATAAAATGGGTTTGATGACTATTTATTTAAAATGCAATATCACATGAAAAACTTTCTCAAGTACACTTCGGATTTCAAGCTTTTGCTTTTGTGATTTATTTAGTGAATTCTAATGTGATGTTACTCTTGAATAGTTCTATTTGTACTCTGTTCCACTCACTGAGTATTTTCTTTTAGAAATACTCACCATCCCTTTTTATAAATATTTCTAAAGTAATGGATTATTATGAGTAGCTATCTGGAAGATAGATTATTGTTTAGCACATGCAGTGGAATTGGTGGAGAGCCTGATGATAATTGCTCGACTAGAATATTTTGTTTAAGTTTTTTTAAGCAAACTGTATTGATAGTTTATTATTTGACACTTGTGTATAATTAAGAAGTGAGATTTGGAATGGTTATATGTAATGGTGGAGTATGTTTATATGTTTAAGTTGCAAAAGTTAATCAAGATGGAAATGATACTCTGACACACTAATACTTAAGTTAGGTTGGTTCGAGTAGTGGACATCTAGTAAGGGTATTGGTGGAGTTGGGGTGTCAGAATATTTAATATATATAGAGATTAATTATTTGTAACATATGTTTTAGGTTAATAATAAATTATTTGTTTGGTTATTTATTTGCATATATTGTGTGCTTTTTGAGAAGTTTTGAAGTTCTGTACACATCTTTTGTGCAGAAGAAGTTTCCTCCCTTCCTCGATTCATTACTTGACTCAAATTTTTCAATGCGAGCTTGGAAAAACCATGCTTGGAAAACCCACGTATAATGGTCAAAGTCTGCAAGACATGGAAATATATAACTTTCAGTTTCACCTTATAAAATAATCCTCGTAATTGCTTAATTTAAATGAACTTTTTCTATTTTTTTTTCAAATTTACTTTTAGATGGACAATATTTTAACAAAATAAAATTTAATTACTCATATTTCTTTTTTTTTTGGGGAAATTACTCATATTTTTAAAATCATATATCTCTCTCTCTTCAACTATAGGCCAATTTTCATATAGGTTCCATTTATCTTCAACTATAGGTCAATTTTGTAAATAATCATATCTTTTAACTTGTATTAATTTAGACAATTAATTTTTTAAATTCTTTCAATTTTATATGACTTTCAATTAGTTCATGTAATTGATTATGTGACTTGTTGATATGTCAAAAATAGGGCTAACGGGCAAGTAGGGTGAGAAAAAATAACTAAAAATTGAATTGGTTTGGTTTGATTTAAGTTGTCAAAAATTTTAGTTTGATTTTTACTTCAAATAACCAAAATATTTTCAGTTCAATTTAGTTTTTATTATAAAAATATAATTAAATCAAACTGAATTAAATTTATAAAATATTTTAAATTATATGGTGTTTATGGTTTGATTTGATCGATTTATCACTAATATTTTAAAATAAATCAACAATATCATTTTTAAATATTTAAAACTCTTAATAAAATTATTTAATACCAAAAATTCAACCCAAAATTATTTAAATGATTTAAAAAAAATTAGTTTAGTTGATTTCTAAAAAATTATTAAGTGAAATAAAAATAATAAATAAATATTTGTGGCATTAACAATTATGAATTTAATCAAAAAATCACGGAAGAAATTTTATATGCATATGTTTGGGTAAATCGTCATTAGGATCTTTTAATTCATTCTACTTCAACCTGAGAATATAAAACAAATTAAACTGATTTAAGCAAGGATTAATTTTTTTGAAGGGTATAAACATTTAATTACATACCTTGTCACCATAGAAGTTGAACACAAGATTTTCATCACCATTCATCATTCTATTCCATATGGCAATATTGTATAATGTGAAAGTTATTTGCACCTCCTCTAGGGTGGTGTGGTGAGGTGACCATCTTGGGTTGGAAGCCTTCCCTCACCCCAAAGGAATTAATATCATTGGAAATCTATCTCTAGGCCTTTTGAACTCGCAGCCTCATTGATTGATAAGTATATAATATGTTCATATTTAGATAGGTTTACCCCTTTCTTTTGCTAACTTACTAACATATTGACTATTAATATATTGACTATTGTAATTCTTTAAAAAAAAGTTATTTGCAGAATTGTATATGCAAATCCAATCACGATTGTTGCAAACATGTACCTAAAATTGATATTAATTGCATGATCCTTGCAAATTAAGACAATATAAGAACACTCTTTTGCATAATTGACCATACCAACAAATTCCTGAAAAGAAATAGCTTGTAACATTTTTGGGGTTACCTGTAGGCATAAACGTCCTTGAAGCAGACTTTAACCACAATATTACTAGCTTCTAAGATGCAAAAGATTAAACGTATAAAGTGAAAATAAATGATTGGAAATGGGGACATATTTAAACATCAATTTGAAGAACTGGAAAGGAAATTGCATTGAAGCCAAGTAAGCAAAAATGTTTATTACCGATTATTTTATTTTTAGGCTCTTAAGAAAAGGAATCCATAACAAGAACCGAAACACAAACCATGTCAGCGAAGCTAACTTGGTTAAGGAAAGAAAAAATGCACGTAAAATAAGCGTAACCAATTATACAACAAAGTTAAGAACAAAGGGAAGTTTCCTAATTCTCCAAAGGTAGTTTAAGTTTAACTAACCAGAGCTCTCTCTATATATGTCTTACCAGTTGAAGAGGTTAACTAATCATTCTTCACATAAACTCTATCTTTCATTTTTTTTAGAATTACATGGGCTTTTATTTGAGAAGAATTTTTAATTTTTGGTGCTATTACTGCGGTAATAATTTATTTTCTTCATCAACAAAAATGAGATTAAAAAAGATCAATCACTTTAGTGATCAACACACACTCATATCAAAGAATCCTCAAGAACTCTATGAATGTGATAGGTACAAAGAGATCAGATATGGCTATTGATATGAGCATGAGCATAAAGGATGCAACTTCTCATTGCATAAGGAATGCGCAACTACTTCTTAATCAGCCTATCATCCATTTTTAAAGAATTGCAACCTAAAGCTACACTCAAAAGCTCCATAACATGGCAAAAGATATTGCAATGCGTTTGGAAAAGATATATTAGGGTTTGTATATCAATGGAATCATAAGCATCCTTATGATTTGCATCCATGTTGCTTGAAACTTAAATGTTCCTTGTCCATGGATTATGTTACAATATGCTTGAAGCATAAATTGCCATCAAAATGCAGGAAATATGGAAGCATAGAGATCACGTAGGGGTAAGGGGTTGGTGCTATGTTTCATCATCTGGCAACTATTATTATCATGTAGCTTGCATGAAAGAAATGATTTTAGAGAGCTGAAGAAGGCAATAAAAGACAAGAGAGCCAACAAATAGCCTAGCATTGGAGTGTTTGAATCATAGTCAAGAGATGGCAAGGCAAAGTGATAGCTCGAGCAAGGCTAGAAAGTTATGGAAAATGGCAAAAATTATTATTATACTCTTTATTTCTACCATCTTTGGAGATCCTAAAAAGGTTTGGCTTTTTGTATAAATCATTTATGATTAATGTTACAAGAGTATATATATTGGTGTACAGTGAAGAGTATAAATAAAAAGAGATAGATACAATCATAACAAACTAATGTAAAAAATATAACAAACAAGTATGGTAGACTATCAAATAACTTATCACCCTTTACAAATCCATGCACATCATGAAGTGAAAGCTTTGAGAAGAGATGTTAAAACTGAGATGATGGCAGGGACTTGGTGAACAAATTGACAAGTTGATCATTAGTTGGAATAAAGTGGAGTTGAAGGAATTCAGAAGCAACTTGTTCTCTTACAAAATGGTAGTCTAATTCTATGTGTTTTGTGCGAGCATGAAACATAAAGTTTTAACTTAAATAAATTGTACATTATTATCACAAGATAAAGTAAAATAAGGAAGAGAATACCCAAGTTCATGGAGTAGAGCATGAAACTAAATTAATTTCAAAGTGACATTAGCAATAGCTTTATACTCACTTTTTGTAAAAGACCAAGCTATAGTTGGTCACCCTTTGGCTAACCAAGAAATCAAAGAAAAGCCAAGAAAATTGTATAGCCAAATGTAGAATGCCTATCATCAGGGTCTCCACCCCAATCACTATTTGTGTAACAATTGAGGTGAGGTAAGGTGTTGGCAAAGTAGAAAAGATCGACATGTTTTGTACCTTGAATGTACAGTAAGAGATGTTTGAGGGCCTTCTAATGAACATTTATTGGGTGATGCATAAATTGATAAAGTTTTTTGACACTATAGGTAATGTCTGGACATATGATTGTATCATATTAAAGAGCTCCTACAATTTGACGATAAACATCACTTTGGGGAAGTAGGGTACCCATCAATTTTGACAAAGAAAAAGAAGATTGCATTGGGGTGGCATAAGGCTTACAATCCACCATACCATGCTTTTAAAGTAGATCATGAAGATGTTTACTTTGGGTGAGGAGATTGCCATCAGGGAATTGTTTGAATTTCATTTCGAGAAAGTAATGAAGAGAGGCTAAGTCTCGAATTGGAAAATTGCTTTGAAGAGCTTAAATGATGGATTAAATGAGCTTTGGGTAGGATCCTATGACAACAATATCATATAGACCAATAGAAAAACAAAGTGATTAGCCTGTTTAAGAATAAACAGAGAGGCATCTGCCTTTAAGGAGACAAATTGTAATAAATGCAAACAATAAGTAGTCAAGAAAACCAAGCTCTTGGGACTTGTTTGAGTCTATAAAGAGACTTGTTTAATTTACAAACATAATGGGGATGAAAAGAGTCAATATAGCCTTGTGGTTGTGACATGTAAAGATCTTCTTCAACATTGTCATGTAATAATTCATTTGAAACATCAAATTGTCTTCCTAGCCATTTATTCATGGTGGCCAAGGCAATAATGACCGAAATTATTGTGGCTTTGATGATTAGGCTGAATGTCTCTTTGTAATCCATTCTTGAGAGTTGGGTGAAATCCTTGGCTACAAGTTGTGCTTTGTAGCATTCAATAGTACCGTCAAATTGACATTTAATGCAATATATCCATTTTTTAGCAATGATATTCATATTATATGGTGGTGGAACAAGAGTTCATGTATTGTTTGATTGCAAAGCATTAATTTTATGATCCATAGTCTATCGCCACTTTTTAATTCGGATAGCATCTTTAAAAAATGTAGGTTTATATTCCAAATAATTCAAATGAGAATTTTAGGAAAGGGCAATATGTGCTTATCATTTGGCCAAGGTGTGAGGTCTTAGTTGCATTGGGTAGGTACGGGAAGGCTATGATGATGAGATTAATGGTAGATTGTATTTAGTTAAATCTATAAGTAAATTTAATCTGATAAGGTAGGAAGGATTTAGTATAGTGTGGGGTCAGGTTGGATTAGGTAAGGTAGGGGAATGGGTGGGATTGGGATAAGATGTGGTTAATCTGATATGATAGGATGAATTTGTTATGAAGTGGGGTCGGTTTGGATCAAGTGAGGTTGCTGATGATAAAGATAAGTGTTGAGGTGTAGATGAAGGAGTGGGATGGTAGAGTAACAGTCTAGTAGGTAAGGAAGTAATGTTTGGTTGGGAGATAGGTGTTTAAGCTAAATTGGGACTGTTGTAAGATACAGATGAATGAGATTTGAGAGACATTGCTATTATTGGTAGCAGAATGAGTGGAGCTTGTATGGTCAACCGCAATACTTGGGAAGGTAGTGGAATAGTTATTAATGGGGGTTGTTTTGCAAAAAGGAACATGGTTTGGTCAAACTTGGCATTATGGACAATATACAATTTATCATTTTTAATATCAAAGCATTCAAATCTTGCATGATTAAGTGCATGACCAAGATATACACATTCTTGACTCCTTAAAGAAAATTTAAACCTATTATATGGACGAAGATTTGGGAAGATGGTGCAACCAAAGATTTTCGTGTCCATATATTTTGGCTTGGTATTAAATAATTTTTTATTAGGGAAATATTATTTAAAATAGGAGTTGGTAATGCATTGATTAAGTTAATGGCAGTATAAAAAGCATAATTCCAAAATCGAAAAGGGACATGAGAATGAGCTAACATTATTAAACCAGTGTCTACTGTGTGTCTTATTTTTCTCTTTGAAAGTACATTATGTTCATATGTATAGGGACATGTAATTCTATACACATGAATGAAATATTTACGCAATTTTTGAAATTCTCTTCCCCAATATGAATGGAAAGCCTTTATTTTGGTATTAAATTGACGATGAAATATGCTTTAAAATTAAGAAACATAGAATAAATATCACTCTTTTGTTTGAGAAAAAAAATCTAGGTAAACCTAGTAAAATAATTAATAAATAAAATATAGTACCAAAAACCATGGTAAGATGTAACTAGAGATGGTCCCTATACATCCGAGTGAACAATTTGAAAAGGAGCAGTAGTGGTGTGCTCAATAGAAGCAAAAGGAAGCTTAGCTAATTTTCCTAAATGACATGAAGAAGAACTAGACTTTATTGAACTATAAATAGGTAAATTATTTTCTTTAATGATCTTTGCAATTGTTTATTGATGGGGGTGGCCTAAACGAGCATGCTAGTGATTAAGAGTGATATTCTCGGTGAGAAGAGCTTATTTTGGTGGAAGAGAGGGTGGTGGTGGCATCACATACAAGCCATTATCACTCTGGCCTTATAATAGGGTTGCCTTGGTGAGTTGACCCTTGATAAAAAAAATGGTGAGGCCAAAATTCAAAAAAGCAACAATTATCATTAGTAAATTTTTGAAATATTGAAACATAAAGAACATTTTAAAAAAATGAAATCCTTATTAAAAATGGTGAAGGATGAATATGCGTACTACTGTTTGCAATGGGTAAAGATTGACTGTTGCCCATAATAATTTGATTAGAACCTATATAAGGGGTAGGATTACATATCATTTGAGGATCTGGTGTCATGTGGTGAGAGGCCCATATGTATGGATACCACAAATTAGTGAAGGGCGCAATGTAGTAATGTGGTAAGGAGCTGAAAATGAGAGGTGGCAGCAGACCTATATTAGATGTGAAATTGGCTTGAGGATGGAATGATGATGGGCGGGAGTCATACCTCTTTTTACACCTATCAGTTGTGTGGTTATGATAACTACATATTTGGCAAGCATTTGAATTTTTGTTCTTGTGAAAAGAGGAAAATGGGTAAGATTGATGGTGAAAGGTAGGATGAGGGGAGGCCAAACTAGGAGTTATGTGGAATGGAGGACATGGGTGATATAATGGATTATTTGAACCAGAAAATTGGCATTTGGCAAGGCATGCAACATGTTGTTCTTGGAAACTTTTAAGTAAAATTTCATAAGCCACCAATTGCCCATAAAGCTCTTGAAAAGTAACAGGAATTGAGAGTTGATTTAAGGCAATGATGATATTATAAAATTCATACCCCTAGTTATTGTAAATGATAGCGTTAAATTTAGCATGAGATAGAGGTCGACTAGCTGTAACAAATTCATCAGTAAGAGATTTTTCCTTGTGTAGATACTGGGTGACTATTAAATCATGTTTCTTCAATTCTTGAAGTTCAATATGAATTTGGAGTTGACGATTTTGAAATACAGAACCAAAAAGACTTTCTAGTGCTTGCCAAGCTATAAAAGATATGGTCATGCCAATCACATAGGGAAATACCTCTTCAGATAAAGGAAAAAATCTAGGAGAGAAGGAGTTTACCTTTTTATTCCTATTCAATGTAGGTAGAATTAAGAGTTGGAGGAGCTGAGTTATTTGTGGAAGGAATTATGGGTGAAGGTGCAATCATGGAACCATCAATAAATCCATTAAGTTTGTGACAATTGAGAAGAAGTAGGAATTATGTCTTCCATATAAGATAATTTTAGGAGGTTAATTTGATAGAAAGTGATTTATTTATGGTGGTAGAGGTAGGGAGATTGGAAGAAGAAGAAGGAATAATTAGCTCAACCATATTAAAGCTCTGATACCATGAAAAGGTTTGGCTCTTTATATATATCATTTATGATTAATGTTACAATAGTATATATATTAGTGTACAGTGAAGAGTAGAAATAAAAAAAGAGATAGATACAACCATAACAAACTAATGTAACAAATATAACAAATAAATACTGTAGACTATCGAATAGCTTATCAGATATAACATCTTTGATTATTGCTCTTTTATAAAAATTAATCTTTAATTAATTGTTTGTGTTTCTCCAACTTTTGAGTTTTTAGTGCATGTCAAAAGATTATTGGCTAAGTTTTGCAAGCATGTTAGAGGAGAAATTCCTAAAAAAAAAAAATAAGATCTGACTTCTTTTCAGACTGATTGTGAATTCTTAAGCTCCTTTACCATAATTCGCTTGGATTTCAACAAGATTTAAATTAATAATGATAAGACAAACTATTGAAAACTTAAAAGAGAACTTATATTGATTTTTGAAGCTTAATACAAAACAAAAGTATAATATAAGGAGACAATGCTATAAACTAAGGAAAATGATAGTAGCTACTAATGACTGGCTAATGATAATTGTTGATTGTAAATGTGTTGATGATTGGTTGTGTGTCTTCCCTTGCATTTATAGGCATCCTTTTATTTGCAAGCTACTTCTCATTTAATTCTCTATCAACTCAAAAATTTCTTCTATTTTTGCAGGAATAAATTGGTGTAACTCCTCGACTCCTTCTCCAAGCTTGATCTTTTTCCCCAAAGCTTGTCTAGAATCTTTCTCTTCATTATTGCACAAATTGATCTAGAATATTCCAATATTTTTCATTTCCCAAGAAATTTTGAGAACTATAACCTTCATCTTAGTTTACTTCTCCAAGTAATTTTTCATGTCAAAGGTCATAAATTTTTGGAGAAATAAGTTTTCATAATTCACGTCCCCTCTTGTGCAATAAACTATCTTTAGAATCTTCTGCAAGCTGCACTAGTTACATGGACTGGGCTTTTTCACTTGTTTTGGATTTTAAAATTTTGATTAAATCAAATAGACATTAGTTTAATAGCCTTAATATATTTTAACCAAAAATTTCAATTATGGCACAAACAGTTTGTAACATAGGTTTTAGGTTAATGATAAATTATTTATTTGTTTATTTATTTTCATATAACGACAATTGTATGTATATTGCTCAAACATGTATATTGCGTGTTTTTTGAGAAGTTTTGAAGTTGCGTATACATCTTTTGTACATAAGAACTTTGGCAATTTTTACAATTTCTTATTTATTTGATATTTAGTGCTATTTGTAATGCTTTTCTTGTGTGTATATATATTAGTAAATTTTGTTAAATAATTAATTATGAAAATATTAACAATAAAAATATGGAAAGAGTGTTGAATAATTATTTAAAAAAAACTATGAAGAATATAATAAATTATTATATTATAACTCTATCAAATTTGTAAAATTAGATTATTATATAAAAAATAAAAATTGTAATAAAGTATTATATTATAATATAACTCTATCAAGTTTGAAAAATTAGATTGTTGTAGAGATAAAATGTTACTTTTTTTAGTTTTGAAAATTTTATCAAATTTAAATTTATTAAAAATTAAAAATTATATTAATTATTTTTTTATTTGTTTAAAAATTAAATATAATCATAATTTAAATATTACTTTCAAAAATGATATTAACTATTTTTTGTTTTGAATAAAGAAAATCATTCTTCCAGAAGGAAATTTTTTGTAGAATGTGGTGTGTGATCAGAGGATTGTTACTGATTCAATGGCTATTAATGATGAGGTGTTATGGTTACAGGACGTGATAATGAGACTTCGTGTTTTGGGGATTGGGAAAGTGGGTATAATTTTCAGCTGCTGCATGGTTCATTGGACAATAATGCTGGTATCTATGCTCTCTCCTTTGACATGTCAGAGGCTTGGGACTTGTAAAGTTAACAAGACCATTCAGATGTGGAAACAAGATGTAAATGCCATACCATAAGCTCATCCTCTTCACTTGGACCCACTTAATCACATTAGGCGGTTCCAGCGGTTGTGCTTGTGGTGGTGGTGGTTGATGATGATTGTTCTTTTTCTTTTGTTGCAAGATTTAATGTGAACTTCCGTTTAAAGTAATTTTTCTTGAAAAATATATAAGTGGTTATATCATATGGTGTGGATTTATTATATAGAAATGGGACACTTTTTATTCATTACAAGCGATGTCCGCAGCGGTGTCTGGAGTTCAAGTCATGGTGGATGTAGTGATATTAAATTAGTCGTTGAAAATCTAACAAACAGAGATACATAAAAATAAAACTGGCAAACCTTGAAATTACTGTTGGTTGGAGTTTGGTATGCTCTATGTGGAGTTTATTAGCCGTGCAGTTTGGTTTTGAGGTGAGTTCCTGTAGGTTTGTGGCAAGAACTTCGGATCCAACCCCTAATTTTTTATACATAATCATATGTACATCCGACACCTAATGACACATAATTGTTCAATTTTTATTACTCATGGAATTGGAATAATGCAAATCAATATATTCTTGTTGGAAAATAGAATCGAACACCTAATGATGTACACATTCCTTCTTGATTAAACTTGCCTTGGCAGTGCATAGGATGAGATTACAGATGATACTGCAATGTACACAAATGCGATCAGGAGAAGGCTACAGGATGCATAGCCGTTGTTGAAAAATTGAACAGCATCTTCAAACTTCAAAACTACAAACACTAGCTTCAGATCTTTGCTAACACCCAATCCTGTAGCAGCACCTGTAGCTAGTATATATGATACAACCTGTCCAGACATATTTAGATAATCAAGTATTCATGTTTCAAACTAATGCAACAAATATGGAAACAAGATTAAAGTTAAAATACCCAACTTGATTCGTAATAGTTGGAAGCTTTATAACTACAAGATTTAAGATACCTTGTCACCATAGAAGTCAAAGATAAGGTTTCCATTGCCACTCAGTATCGTATTTCCTGTACAAGCTCGGATTATTGTAAAAACAATTTGCAAAATTGTGTATGCCAATCCGATCCCAATTGCTGCGAGCAAGTATCTGCAATTTATAGATCATTCAAGCTTAGAAGAGTGATGAATAAATGAAAATTAACCAGATGGCCAAGGCTTATGACTAGTAAGGAGGGTTTGAGGGATTGAACTTTTCTTTCAACCAAATGTTTTGACCCCATCATGAGATGTTTTATCATCCATTTTAGTCATATTAAGCAACTAGTACAAGCTTATAATTATGGTTTACCTGTATGAATAAATATCCTTCAAGTGTAGTTTACCCTTAAAATCATTAACTGCATAAGTGGCTGTGTTGGTGGTCAGCATATTTAGTGATTCCAATAGAAAAATAAAAGAAATCTGTAAACAAGGGGAACTACCGGACTAGCATTAGATAGAGATGATGATGTTGCCTTTTTTTTTTTTTTTGGCCTCAAAACACAGGTTATAATATGCAGATGACAAGTGCAATTGATCTCCAAAGTTTGCACCCAATTTATAATCTAAGAGGCAAGTATATTATCTATAATCTATGCCATCATTCAATTTATTATAAGATCATCACTATCTATGACCATATCAAACCTATTCGTTTTGAGCGAGATTTTATTTTAGTACTTTTTATTGTACTATTATTTCTATTATTCTTTAATCAAAATTTAATTTTAATTTTTAATGAATGGTAGATCCATCTTTTTCTATAAAAGATACCATATAAACTAAATAAATAAGCTAATTTCAATTGACTATTTGAATCTTAATTTTAGAATTACTATATTTTCTGAACTAAATTTTCATTTGAACTTATATATATATATATAGCTTGTATTATTTAATGTACTAAACAGTGATATAAATCGCTTGATGCAGGTAAATTATTTTTCATATTTTATAAAAAAAGCTAAAATAGTTTAATCGATGAAAATTAATAAAGCAAGAAAGCTAAGTGAATTCACTCCGATAATTACTCATTGAGGATCCAATTTTAAGGATCGTATACCCCGGACAAAAAATATATTTAGCCTTATTACATGATTGATGAGAAATGGTCTAAATAATGATTAATGAAAAAAATATTCCCTCTAACGGGCACACAAATTAGTCCTTGTGTGGAAAAGTCTATTTTTCTTGTATTACTTAGTCTGTTTTGTTTTTTTTTTTACGAAATGTATTACTTAGTCTAATTGATAGTTACCATTATAATAATGATAACATGCTTCAAATAGCAAGTATATTCAAAGTTAGAGAGGAAGTAGTTAAATCGGCATTATTTTCTGACAATATCTTAAAGTGCAAGACTTAAATTTTGTTGTCGATGACATTTATATTTATATAATTTAAAAAGGAATAACTTTCTCTTATTATATAGTTTATCAATACTTAAATTATATAACCTCTATATTAATATAAAAAATATATAAAAATACTTAAGAAAGTTGTTTAAAAAAAAAAAGAAAAAGAATTTTCTTTTTTAAGAAGATACTGATGGAAAATATATATTGCATATGTCACTTTAAAGATGATTTAAATTCCATCAGTATCTTACCAAAGTAACAGGATTACCTGTAGGCATAAACGTCCTTGAAGTGGACTTTAAGCAATACGACTAGCTTCTAAGGTGTGGCAGTGTAAGGAGAAAATCAAACTTCATAAGAGAGAAACAATCAGATCCTATAAAAGGATAGTATCTTCATAACAGAAAATTAAAAAAGTATACAATAAAAAAATAAACAGATTAAAGATATATATTTATTGAATGTAAAGAAATAAAAAAAAATAAAATAAAATAATAAGGAGCCATCACTTATTTAAGAGATAATCACGTTGGCCAATGAAAGTTTATTTTATTTTATTTTAAACAAACTTATTTAATAGTAGAGCTATCTGAAAATTGTCAAGAAATTGTGTTTGTGGCACATAAATCTTTTCTCTGTATTTTCCTGATATGTTCTGTTCATTTAGCAAAAGCATATCCGAAACCGACCTTTCTAAATTACTTGTTAACTTCACCAACCATGCCGTCCAAACAGTAATCAAAATTTTGAACAGTTGTATTTTCCTGATATTATCTCAAATGTATTAGACCTTCATATATAACATCACTGGCATGCATCATAATTTTATGTGTGTAAGATAACGATAGAAGTCTAGAAGATATTATACTTTAATATAAGAAAAGGAATAAAAAAATGCATGTAAAATAAGGTTCACCAATTATACAGGAAAGCTAGCTTCTGTTCCAAAAACACAGAGAAGTTTCCTAATTCTCCAAAGTCGGTTTAAGTTTAACTAGCCAGACCTCTCTCCATATATATATATGTCTCAACATTTAAAGAGGTTGAATAAATCGTTCTTCACATGAATTTTATCTTTCAAATTTTTTATTTTTCAGAATTACTTGGGCTTCTATTTGAGAAGAATTTTTCATTCTTGGTGCTATTGCTTTAGTAATAATCTGTTTTCTCCATCAAACAAACATGAGATTAAAAAAGATCAATCACTTTAGTCATCAACACACACTCATATTAATGGATCCTCAAGAACCCTATCAATGTGATGGGTGCAAAGAAATCGGATATGGCTATTGCTACGAGTGCGAGCATGAAGGGTGCAACTTCTCATTGCATGACGAATGCGCAAATGCTTCACAGTCGGCCTATCATCCATTTTTGAAGAATTGCAGCCTAAAGCTACACTCAAAAGCTCCACAACATGGCGAAAGATATTGCGATACGTGCGGAAAAGATATATTAGGGTTTGTATATCAATGTAGTACTCATAAGCATCCTCACGATTTGCATCCGTGTTGCTTGAAACTTAAACGTTCCTTGTCAATGGATGGTGTTACGATACGCTTGAAGGACAAGTTGCCATCAAAATGCTTGAAATGTGGAAGCAAAGAGATCACGAAGGGGGTAAGGGGTTGGTGTTATGTTTCGTCATCCGGCAACTATTGTTATCATGTAGCTTGTATGAAAGAAATGATTTTGGAGAACTGGAGAAGGCAACAAGAGACTGGAGAACCAGCGAGTAGCCTAGCATTGCAGTATTTGAATCATAGTCAAGAGATGGCAAGGCAAAGTGATAGCTCAAGCAAAGCTAGAAAGCTATGGAAAATGGCAAAAACTGTTATTATGCTCTTTATTTCTGCCATCTTTGGAGATCCAACATCTTTGATTATTGCTCTTGCACAACACTTAATCTCTGATTAATTGTTTGTAACATAGGTTTTAGGTTAATGATAAATTATTTGTTTGTTTAAATCTTACCTTTGTAGATATTGGCCAAATATGTACTTGGTTTCCTTTCTTTTTGTATATATTGTGTGCTTTTTGAGAAGTTTTGAAGTTGTGTACACATCTTTTGTACAGAGCTATAACATAGAGTTGTAATAAAAGCATTTGGCATTTTTATAATTTCTTCTTTATTTGATATTTAGTGCTATTTTTAATGCTTTTATTTTATATATATATATATATATATATATATATATATATATATATATATATCAAAATAAATTATTTTTGAATTCTAAAAGAGAAAAAAAAAGAAGAAAACATGGCTTAACATGGGGAAGAGAGAGTGTATGAATCAACAACACAGTTTTAAAAATATTAATTAAAACTCATTGAAATCTGACTACACAATACATGCAAATTATTTTTCCATTTATTTTTATGTTTGTTTATATTGATTGACTGAATGATCTTGCATCTAGAGTAATTTTTTTAACAAAATTTTTAAAGAGAGAAAAATTTTATTTTTAAGAAAATTATTATTTACTCTAAAAATATTTTATCTAACTATTAAATTTATAACACTTAATATATGTATTATTATTTTTAGTTAAATATAAAATATTTAAACTATATATCATATTAAAAAATATATTTTAATTTTTATTAATATTTTTCTTCATTATTTATTTATTAATATCAACGTACGATAAGTAAGCAAAATTAAATTGAAAATTTCTCGTCAGAAAAAATTAAAAATTTCTCCACTTCTCATACGTGCTGGGCTGCATTTAAATTCCAATTTTCAAAGTTTAAATTTCTATGGTTTTTCCATGTTTCTTCTCTATGTTTTCCAAACAATTTCTCTACAATTTCCCATCTTATAATTACACAGCTCTAAGTTTGTATATATATATGGTTAAGCTATTAGTTATTTAAGACTTCACGTAACACGGAAAAGAAGAATGAATTCTTCAATACCAGAACTTATTTTATATGTATGACATGAAAATAATTTCCAATACATCTCTAAAACAAATTAATTAATTATTTAATTTTGATAGGACTATACCTAAACATGGTTACTCGTAAACGTAGTCAAATAAATTAATTTTAATTGTTTATTTAAGATTTTTCACCAACATAAGAACAAAAGTCCTTGATATAAAATTTTCTTCTACAAGGAATTATGCAATTCCTGCCTGTCCTTGAAAGTACTCACAGTTATGCAATTTTTACTTTTCAATTTTGATTTTTTGTCAACTTTTTGTCCTGTAATTTTTATTATATTGCTTATTAACATCGATATATTTTAAAAATAAATTTAAAACATATTTAAAAATTTGTTGATATTTGTTATCATAAATAGTCGTGACCTTTTTCGAACTAATTTTTATTTTTCTTGAAAACTATGGAAGTGGTTATATTATAGATAAAATTACACCACACAATGTTTTTTACCAAAATTTTCAAAAGTACGGTGTTTGTTTTTCTTTCAACACTAATTATCTGTGTTTTCACAAATAGTTTATTTTTTTTCATCTCTTTTACGTTGTTGTTGTATGTTGTTCTTCTCCTTCATCACTTTTTTTTTTTTAATCTTTTATCCTCATTCTCTTCATTTCTTCTCTCAAATCCAACACTAACCATTACAAAATTTACAAAAAGAATTTGTCCAAAAAGAATTTCTGTATATCTTTATTGAAAGATAGCAAATCCATATATTTTACAATTAGATTTTCAAATCTTATAAGGCTCCATTTTTCCTTTTTATTTTTTTGCCTATTGAAAACTCACTATTTCACAAATCATCAAGAATTGTAATGGATACAAAAAGTTGAGAATAAAAACTTTCCAACCAAAATTGATAATCAGTTTTTTAAAAATCATTTTTAGTAATTAAAATTGGAACTATCTATAAATTAGTTCAAAGATTAAAAAATTTGAAAAAATTCAATAGATAATGATTCGAGTATTTTGTAGCTCTTTCAATTTATACGAATATTATTTATTAAATTTAAAAGTACTCACAAAATCAAAATTAATCTCATTTTCTTACAATGAAAATTAAAGGCATTTGTTTTTTTTTAATAGTAGTATGTATAATTTTTTTTCAGTTGTATATGGTGAATCTTATAATTATGTCTGTATATTAAAATTAAAGTTAAAAGTTATGAATAGTTAATTAAAATTTTATCACGAAGTGTGACAAATTTTATCATTTTAGCCATACCAACATAAAATTATAGTTACTAAAATGTCATAAAAGAATTACATATTTTTAAAAATAAAATATTTAAATCTATACTTTTTCTAAATATTTATTGTTCATTGAATAATTGAATTCAATATATTTAAATAAATAGATCTTTCATAATTTACTAACGTTTAAAACTTTACCAAAATGGAATAATTAATTCAGTTTGTTTTGGTTTGATTCCAATGATTTTTCTTTTGGCTAAGAAATATTGTTGAAAAGCAATTAAATTTCATATAGATTTTGTACCTAGATTAAGTGGGCTTATATACCAATTGGATAATTGCACTTGACAGTTTGAACATTTAAGTTGAACAAAGACCCAATAATTGGTATATTTTTAGTTAATTTTCTACAAATTTCTAACATTGTATCAAAGTCGCAACAGATGTTCAAAAACACATTCTTCCCACATAATCGTTCTTAATTGAAATGTGCTTTTTCTAGTAGCATGGTAAGGCTCGGTACCAAAAAAAAAATCCATCATATTAGGCCATTATACTACATGCTAATCGGGTATAGTATGTGCAAAGGGGTCATGTTAAAAAAACAATTAATTCACACATCGATTTCATAAATTAGATTAAGTGAGCTTATATACCAATTAAATACTTTTACTTAACAACTTAAGCTTTCAAGTTAGATAAAAGTCTAATTTGTGCATTTTCGATTCATTTTCTTTGAATTTCTAACGAATATAAATCATATACGTGTAGTGAAGCAAAAAATCCATATAGGTAAATGAGATTAAGGAGAAAGTTAACCTGTGGGGGTGAGCTTGCAAGAAAGGTTGCTATATCAAGAATTTCCATTTCAAGAGATCTTGAAATGGTACTTTATGCTAGTATAGGATACTCAGTTGTTGGGAGACCTTTGTTACCCTTATGGTTCTACCTAGATTAATTAGATTAGATAGAGTCTAGTGAACTCTAGAGGAGAGAAAGATATGAAAATGAACAATTGAAGTTCACTTTTGCACTAATGAACTTGTGTTTGTGCACTTTGTTTATGATATTTAATTAGGTAGATCATTGTCCCCTTTGAGTTTATTAAATACATACATACATATATATATATATATATATATATATATATATATATATATATATATATATATATATATATATATATATAACTTGAAAATTATCTAGAGACTTGAGATTTAATTCATTCACAACACTTCCAAAAGCATCAACTCATAAACTTCGATCATTCAAGTGAAAAGTAAGCATTAGATTCATTAAAGTTCAAAAACCTATAATTTCAAGTTGTCAATTAAGCTTAAAGAGCTCAAACCAAACATTAAATGGAGATTCCAAACTTCTCTAAGAACTTCTGAAGTTGGTAGCTATGGTATGCTTGCTCTCTTTCCAATTTAGAAAATTTTTCTTCAAATTTCTTTTCTAATGCATTAAGTTCGGTTAAAGCTTAGTTTGCTCTTCTTCACTGTGCTCGTCTTTTTCTTATTCATATGAGTCTTCAGGCATGGAAACTTACTATCTTCTCGGTGTAACTTGTTGTACATTGTAGCACCTACGTTTAGTGGGATTACACTACTCCACTTTGCCTGTAGTTACCTCAGAATGAAACAACAAATCATGATTTAGAAATCCACATGCATTAAAGTATTCGTAGGGTTAAAGGAATGAAAATAAAGGGTAAGACCAAGGACAATAGGGCCCATAGCAGTTCAGGATTTCAATTATTGACTAATATGCAACAAATTTTAAATAATAAAGTATGTGCTAAAAAATTTAGTGTTTGTGTGTGTGCACTACAATATAAATAACTCTTGTTTCAATACTCAACTACTCTCACTAGATAGCATGACACATGGATTGATGTAAAATCAAAGAACAATATTGTGTATTAAACCATCAGGTGTCACATACTACATTGATACTCACTTTGCCTATAAATAGTTTACCAAAAATCGTAAATGTTGAAATGATAGGGTGGTTCACAAATGCTATCTTTCCAAAATCTAAATAGCTAAAACATAAGTTTATAGTCAATTTGATATTCTCGCCCTAAAAGTCTACAACTTAGAGTTTTATTATTTTTATCTAGTACTTTCAAGGTGGTGAAGAATTCTAATTCAAATTCTCTATAAGTATCAAATTGTAAGGAAATAAATTTCCCTATCCTAAATTATGGCATATTTTCTCAATGGTATCTTTAACTTCTAAGCATTCAAGAGATTCTCATCAAAATATTTGCAAGTGACAATGTTCTTACAATAGAGAGAAATGCACCTCTTGCCTTCTTTATATGAGGAAATAGGAAAAGAGCAGTGTACTCATTGGCTAAATCATTTACCTCTTTGTCATCTTTCCTTTGTTAGCCCTAGTCTTAAATCTCAATGATGTCTTGAAAATGTACTTGAAAAAGTGGGATTAATAGGACAAAATTGTAGTGGGTATGATGAATTTAAAAGGAAATTGAAGTTGGAGAGATATGGAATTAAGGGAAAAAGAACAATGGGTTTTAAGGTTCAAAAAGGAGAGATTAAGGGTAGCCAAAATTTGAATAAAAGAGAGAGAAGTTGCTTTAGGGTTCAAATAGGTTGCAAAAATTATGATCACAGGAAATTATGTGATCATAATAGAAAGTTTAAGGATACTTATTTAAAAAAATCCTATGAATGTAAAATTTTCTATGAACATATAGAGAATGGTTGAAGTTTTATCTTGGAAGAGCTACGAGCTTAGGGTTGTTGCGATCGTATTACAAACCTAAATGGTTAGCATTGAAAAGCCTGATACCATAAACTTTCCTATTCTCGTGATCGAAACATTAGGAGATTTAAATAGAAGGATCATGTGATCGTAGAAGTCCTGCAATCACCATAAAAAGTGACTCATAAATTCCTATGATCACACATGTTTTACGAGTGCAATAGATTTATGCGCTATTCACCAAAAGGCAACTCCACCTATAAGAAAGATATATAAATAAACTATGAGACTAAGAATAAAATTATAGGATGAGAATGCATGAAAATAAAGTGCAAAATAAAAAGGAATTAAAGGAAAAACTATAAAATAAAATAATCTAAAAAAAGGAATTGCTAATTTGTAAGGTCATTAGCTTGACCAAACTCCCTTGACATTATACTTGATTGATAAAGGAAAGAGCTTCCTTTTCTTTAGGCACTAAACCTTCATTGTGTATCTTACACCTTTGCCTATTGACCTTAAAGCTCTCCCTTTTTGCATTTAATAATTCTCCATGTAAAAAACTTAGTGCACTCTAAAAGACCACTCCACCTTGATTTAAGCTTTCTGAGAAATAAGTAAAGCCTTAAATTGAATAATAAAATAATATCCCCAACTTGAAATGATCTTTTGAGAAAGTGATAATCATGCCATTTCTTTGTTTTCTCCTTCAATAGCTTAGCATTTGCACAAGCTTCTCATCAAATTTCATGAAGTTCGTTTAATTGCATTAACTTTTTTCTCTGACTACTTTCAAATCAAAATGTAGAGTCTTGATTGCCCAATAATCTCGATGTTCAAGTTCAATCGGGAGGTGACATGCTTTGCCGAAGATAAATCTATGGGGAGACAATGCCAATTGGTAACTTAAAAGTCATGTAATAAACTCATAAAGTATTATCCAATTTGGATGATCAATTGTAGATGGCGGAGTTTAGTGCGTGTCCAAGATTTTAGCAACCACGACATTGTTTAGGCTCAGGGCCTTAGAGAACATGCTAACCACTGTCACAAAGACATGGCGTGGAGATGTAGAGTCACCACCCAGGGTAATAACTAGGACAAATTGAAAAGGTGGTACTCGATTCCCTAAAAGAAAGCTAACACCACAACCAAGAGATTCTGGGAACGGAATACTAACTTCTCTTAGTCTCGTGTTCATTTAGAATAATTTTATAAATGATTATTTCATCCTCTAATTACATGCAATTTTATTTAGACCCTATTTGACATCCATCTAACCCTAGGCATCTAGTCAATAAAATTACACATAAAAAATGCACTCAAGATTGCGTTGTCCCTAAGTCTAAACTAGGTTAATTTTATTAAAAAGTTAGCTAGATTTACATTTTATTTACAAGTGAGAAATGGACTAAAGGTGGGCCTACATTTTTATTAATTAGTGAGCCTATATCTATTTATTTTAGTATGTCTAAGAAATGGGCTTAAGTCTATTCAATCTTAAAGGAAAGTTAAATTAATGGTCCTAAGTCTAATTATGTTTTATTTTAAGTGAAATGTGAGCCTAGATCTATTTATTTTAAAAGAAATGAATTTAAGTGGGCTGAGCTAAGTCTAAACAAGTTTTAATTAACTAAGTGGGCCTAAGATCTAATTAACCTAATAGGCCTAAGTTGATTTTAATTTTAAAACCCTAAATCATTTTTTAAAGCCTATTTAAAGTGAGTTAGAACTAAACGTGGGCTTGGAGCCTAAAACAAAATTAAAAAAAAAGCCTAAAAAACATAAAAAAAAAAACATAGCAAAATCAATTCAAAATACATTCACATGTGATTTCTAAAAAAAACATAATTTAATTACATACAAACCCTAATTAACTAAAGGCACCATTAATTTTAATTAATTTTACCCAGTTAACCTAGTTTTACTAATTAATTTTAAAGTGTAGAAAATTAAATCTTTTACTATTTCCACTACTGGGGCTATTACAAACTATGTACAAAATTAAAATTTAATAATTATATAGCCATGAAATAAAATAACTACACAAAACACCAAAATGTAGAATAAAAATTGAAATCCTAATATCTGCTAGAAGATAACATAAGTTCTTCCATGGCATTCCGTGGACCTTCTGTTCATTTAAACATAGGCAGTATCCTCCTTAATCCACATGTGGACATCAAAATAAAAAAAACAAAAGTAATCAGATTAGTAGTGAAATTGAATAATAAAAAAATAACAAAAATAAAAGGAAAAATCACAAAAGGAAAGTAATAGAAAAGAATGAAATAGAAAAAGAATAATGATAATTTAAATGATGTGCAAATGCCATTTTTTTAGCCCCTTAGATTGGATTATCATTGTTGAAATTGAATGGCTATTGATTCTTGACTAGAAAGGGTGTTCTCAGGAGCATTTTGAGTTTAGGGTTTTTTTACACAGTTCTCTCTGTGAGTCTCTAGAAAATTTTCGCCCAAAAAGGTCCTTTTTTTCACGCAAACATACTCTACTTTTAAATGCAGAGTCTGCATGTATTGGCTTCCTCTTTTAGAGGAACAAACTCATCTCCTTATCAAGACAGACTAATAAGGATTTGATTTTTGAAAGTTGCGTGTTTTGAATGCGTCAAAATCTTTTCCAGATAAACAAATAATAAAAAAATAATTATAAAATTCAATTTTTAACCAATCAAAAATTTGAAAAAAATAAGAAAAAATACGTGAAAAACAAAAAAAAATGGGATTTTACGAGTTGAAATTGTGCAATGTCGATCTTAATTTTGATTTTTTAAAACTTTTAACTACCAAAAGACCCCTGAAAAATTGACTTATTTTCAATCAAATCCTAAAAAATGTTGCAATTTAATCCCTAAAGTCCAGAAAATCAACAACCAAGTTTAATTTTTGAAAAAATTTCATCATAGGGGCTTATGTCGCAATTGTGCACAATTGCATCCCGAAATTGGGTGCTTACATCAATCCTTCCTTAAACTCCCAACTGTTTTCCCCAAATTTTTTTGAGCTTCCTATTTGTCACTTCCACTTACCTACTAGTTTGTGGATGGCATGGAGTTGCAACCTTGTGATGTACCTTATATTTCTTGAGAAGGATTTCAAATTGCTTATTACAAAAATGCAAACCACTATCACTTATAATAGCTCTAGGAATAGAATCAACAGTATTTATTAAACAATTAGACCTGTTTCATTAGCTAGTACTAATTTAGACCTCAACAACAAAGTGAATATCTCATTGTGTGGTATTATGATACCACTAAAACCTTATTGACAGTTGCATATAAAACCTAGTAGTATGGATTAGATTCAAACCTAACCTTCCACATGTATACCTAACCATATTGCTCATATAACCAAAAATCAAAGTCAAATGTTAGGCTGGCCGCGGTTCATGAATTGGTGGTTCTAGTTAATGAACTATTGATTTAAGTGGAATCGAACCAGAACCACCCCTATCCTAGTTCAAGGTCAGTTTCGGATCAACTTATTCCAGTTCGGTTTGATTTGGTTCATTTCACATGATTCAACAAGTTAATTTTTCTTTTCTTTTTTAATTTCCAAATTTTGAACTAGAACCACTTAATTCAGTACTGACACTTTCAGTTTTGGTTCCATAAGAAGTGAAACCGACCCTAAACTACCCATTCCTTATTTTTGGACTAGTTCGAACCAATTTTGAGTTTGACCAATTTCGATCTCGTATTTGATCGAGCCAATTTCAGTTTAGTTTTGGGTTAGAATCGGCTCATGGCCAGCCCTAGTCAAATGATTCCATAGCATTTCATGGTCCTGCTAGTAATTTATTATCCATTGCTAACAGAGCATCAATCATCAATAGCACAGTTAACAAATTCAATTGAACAGTCTTAATTTATCTTCCCAACTTAAAACTAATAATAACTCCCCCGTGAATATCTCATTGTATGGTATTATGATACCACTAAAACCTTATTGACAGTTTCATATAAAACCTAGTAGTATGGATTAGATTCAAACCTAACCTTCCACATGTATACCTAACCATATTGCTCATATAACCAAAAATCAAAGTCAAATGTTAGGCTGGCCGCGGTTCATGAATTGGTGGTTCTAGTTAATGAATATCGAGTTAAGTGGAACCGAACCAGAACCACCCCTATCCTAGTTCAAGGTCAGTTTCGGTTCAACTTATTCCAGTTCAATTTGATTTGGTTCATTTCACATGATTCAACAAGTTAATTTTTCTTTTTTTTTTAAATTTCCAAATTTTGAACTAGAACCACTTAATTCAGTACTGACACTTTCATTTTTGGTTCCATGAGAAGTGAAATCGACCCTAAACTACCCATCCCTTATTTTTGGACTAGTTCGAACCAATTTTGAGTTTGACCAATTTCGATCTCATATTTGATCGGGCCAATTTCAGCCTAGTTTTGGGTTAGAATCGGCTCATGGCCAGCCCTAGTCAAATTATTCCATAGCATTTCATGGTCCCGCTAGTAATTTATTATCCATTGCTAATAGAGCATTAATCGTCGATAGCACAGTTAACAAATTCAACTGAATAGTCTTAATTTATCTTCCCAACTTAAAACTAATAATAACTCCCTCGTGAATATCTTATTGTGTGGTATTATGATACCACTAAAACGTTATTGACAGTTGCATATAAAACCTAGTAGTATGGATTAGATTCAAACCTAACCTTCCACATGTATACCTAACCATATTGCTCATATAACCAAAAATCAAAGTCAAATGTTAGGCTGGCCGCGGTTCATGAATTGGTGGTTCTAGTTAATGAACTATCGATTTAAGTGGAACTGAACCAGAACCACCCCTATCCTAGTTCAAGGTCAATTTCGGTTCAGCTTATTCCAGTTCAGTTTGATTTTGTTCATTTCATATGATTCAACAAGTTAATTTTTCTTTCTTTTTTTTAATTTCCAAATTTTGAACTAGAACCACTTAATTCAGTACTGACACTTTTAGTTTTGGTTCCATGAGAAATGAAACCGACCCTAAACTATCCATCCCTTATTTTTGGACTAGTTCGAACCAATTTTGAGTTTGACCAATTTCGATCTCGTATTTGATTGGGCCAATTTCAGTTTAGTTTTAGGTTAGAATCGGCTCATGGCCAGCCCTAGTCAAATTATTCCATAGCATTTCATGGTCCCGCTAGTAATTTATTATCCATTGCTAACAGAGCATCAATCGTCGATAGCACAGTTAACAAATTCAACTGAACAGTCTTAATTTATCTTCCCAACTTAAAACTAATAATAACTCCCCCGTGAATATCTCATTGTGTGGTATTATGATACCACTAAAACCTTATTGACAGTTGCATATAAAACCTAGTAGTATGGATTAGATTCAAACCTAACCTTCCACATGTATACCTAACCATATTGCTCATATAACCAAAAATCAAAGTCAAATGTTAGGCTGGCCGCGGTTCATGAATTGGTGGTTCTAGTTAATGAACTATCGATTTAAGTGGAACTGAACCAGAACCACCCCTATCCTAGTTCAAGGTCAATTTCGATTCAGCTTATTCCAGTTCAGTTTGATTTTGTTCATTTCACATGATTCAACAAGTTACTTTTTCTTTCTTTTTTTTTTAATTTCCAAATTTTGAACTAGAACCACTTAATTCAGTACTGACACTTTTAGTTTTGGTTCCATGAGAAGTGAAACCGACCCTAAACTACCCATCCCTTATTGTTGGACTAGTTCGAACCAATTTTGAGTTTGACCAATTTCGATCTCGTATTTGATCGGGCCAATTTCAGTCTAGTTTTGGGTTAGAATCGGCTCATGGCCAACCCTAGTTAAATGATTCCATAACATTTCATGGTCCCGCTAGTAATTTATTATCCATTGCTAACAGAGCATCAATCGTCGATAGCACAGTTAACAAATTCAACTGAACAGTCTTAATTTATCTTCCCAACTTAAAACTAATAATAACTCCCCCGTGAATATCTCATTGTGTGGTATTATGATACCACTAAAACCTTATTGACAATTGCATATAAAACCTAGTAGTATGGATTAGATTCAAACCTAACCTTCCACATGTATACCTAACCATATTGCTCATATAACCAAAAATCAAAGTCAAATGTTAGGCTGGCCGCGGTTCATGAATTGGTGGTTCTAGTTAATGAACTATCGATTTAAGTGGAACCGAACCAGAACCACCCCTATCCTAGTTCAAGGTCAATTTCAGTTCAGCTTATTCCAGTTTGGTTTGATTTTGTTCATTTCACATGATTCAACAAGTTAATTTTTCTTTCTTTTTTTTTAATTTCCAAATTTTGAACTAGAACCACTTAATTCAGTACTGACACTTTCAGTTTTAGTTCCATGAGAAGTGAAACCGACCCTAAACTACCCATCCCTTATTTTTGGACTAGTTCGAACCAATTTTGAGTTTGACCAATTTCGATCTCGTATTTGATCGGGCCAATTTCAGTCTAGTTTTGGGTTAGAATCGGCTCATGGCCAGCCCTAGTCAAACGATTCCATAGCATTTCATGGTCCCGCTAGTAATTTATTATCCATTGCTAACAGAGCATCAATCGTCGATAGCACAGTTAACAAATTCAACTGAACAGTCTTAATTTATCTTGCCAACTTAAAACTAATAATAACTCCTCCATCATTAACTTTCCATAATTAATTTTTTAAAATTGTGCTTCATGAAATCCTCTCAGCTGAGATACCAGTATCACCATTAGCACAAAATATAGGACCATTTTCCCTTCTAAACCACTTCCATTCCTTCCAATTAAAGGAATGAAATTTAGCTCCTATTTTAACCACCACTAAAGTAGGATATTCATGTCTAGTGTTTGCAAAATCATAAATAATGGGTCCAACATTTATCTTTTGCAACCTTATATGAGGGAGTCAAAAAACTTCCTTCGAGAAGGGATTTAGAAGCATCCAAGAGGCAAAATTAAGACTAGCCAAAGGATTATAAATTCTGTAAAAACCTAATAGGCCTCTAATGAATCTCATCAAACCTATAGAATGTTATGAGAATAGAGGGAATGGAGAGGGCATAACTAATCTATTGATATAACTATTTTCCTCCCTCAAATGTAAAAAATAATTCAATTCCTAGTAAAGTTTGATCTTAATATGGAGAAATTATTTTTCTATAAATAGTGAGATCATCATGCTTTTTGGGATATAAACTTTTCATAAAACCACCAAAGACAATAGATAACACCAAAAGGACCGAACTACTGTACAAGCAGTTGGTCCTCCTAAGGTAGCCTCCTTAAAATCTCCACTAGAATGTCTTAGCCTAAAGATGAGTATGGATTCTTCACTACTGGCCATTTGCATGATTAAGGCCAAATCTACCTTTATTTTGATTTTAATAAAGTAATTTTGAGTGACTAATATGTCTACTTTGAGTGTGTATAAGTTAACAAATTTTTCAAGATCAAAATTACAAGCAAAGCATAAAGACAATGATGCTCACAATCCTTATCATGATCATGAGCATCCTTACGAGTAGGATCTTCACAAAGGCCTTAATTAAATCAAAGAGACAATAACCCTCACGGTTGGTATCATGACTGTTGTCACACTTATAATGTGTTCATCGAGGTTATGATGAAGCTAAGGCTAACCATGACTAGTTTGGACAAGATGAAGTTTTAATCCAATGACCTTTACAGTTTTGATCATGACCATGACACAAGTCATAAATAAGGATCATGAGCATGACTAAAAAGACCTTAAAGATCAAAAGTGGTAGTGACCTCATAATCCAAGGCATAACCGTGGTCGGGTTCATAATAGAGCTCATGAGTATGGCTCATGACTATGACTCAATAATCTCCAAGAAGCTGAAACAGGCAGTAACCCTCACATTCGGGATCACTATCAGGACTACTAGTCACAATCAATGTGGCAGACCCATAACAGTCATAGTAAGGCTCCAATGACTACCTTTCTTAATGATCATGATCTTGACCTAGGGTACCATGATGGTGACCAACAAATTTCCTATAAAAACATGGTTGAGTATTAAATAAAGATGAAGATGAGTATGGTTGAAGAAGCTAGTCTCCAATAAGAAGTTTTTCATCTCTAAGTATATATACACCTCTTATAGCATCATTTAAGAGGTTAAAAGAAGTTTTTGTGAAAATTTATTGTTTGGCATTCATTATTCTCAAAATATTTCTTAAATTATTTATTATATACATAAACACTTTTGAGTGTGGGTTGAGTGATCTAGCTTAGGTTTTTTTTTGTCTAAATTTTTGGGTTTAGGAAGGGAAGTGGGGAACTAAGATAGAAAAAATTGGTTTAAGTGTTAGCTATACAAAACACTTGGGTATTTGGTTTTAAGAATGATCTAAGAAAAACTCTTAATTATAACGTTTGAGGTGAGCCTTAAAACTCAAAGTGTAAAATTTCCAATTTATGACGTGTGTAATTCTTTACATATATTTAAGATGAATTTTAATGAGTTTTGTATAAGTATTAAAATTAATTTGGGTAGGAATTGGGCTTAAATAAGAATTATTTTAGTTTGATATTTTATTTAGCTTTTATTTATTTTTCTAATTAATTTGTTTTTATTAGGAATTTTATTCAAGTGTTAATAAATATTCTCTTTTTCCCTTAGGAAACTAGCTAAGGATTCCAAAGAAATCAAGGATTTGCAAGAGAAGATCATGTTAATAAAGCATGTCAAATTGTAATACTCTAGTCTATAGGACTTAGTATAGAGCAAGTAGGGTGTCGAACACTCAGGAATTTGGAACAACCTTATATTAACCGAGTAGATAATTAGATGGATAGGCAAAGTAAAATCAAAATGATAATAAAAATTTAAAAACAAATAACTACTCTAATACTAACTATTTTAATTATTACTATAAATTATTAACAAAGAATATAAAGGAGAATTGCAATGTTAGTCAAATAAGGATTAAGTAAATGTTCTTATATATATTGATTGGAAATTAGTGCGTATAATCTTTAAAAGAAATTCTCATTGTCAATTTAAAGTTAGAGTCTCTAAAGGTAACTCTCGTTATCAATTAGAAGTATTTCCTCTTAAAGTCTGCAAGCCCTCTCATTATATTACAGAGATAAGATATAATCATAAATCACATTATACCAATAAATCCTTAAAAGCAACTCTCGTTGTCGATCAAGGATGATTCCATCTAGAGTCTACAATCACTCTCGTGTCTTTGTAGAGACAGACAAAAATTGTAAAGTAATTATACTAATTCTTTTCCCTTAAAATGAATTCCATGTCTCTAAGTGATATTCAATACTTAAGTGACTTCAAGTATTCTTCCACCAAATTACTTCAACTCTCATTGCAAATAATTTGATTCACAAGTTATATATGGTGATCAAACATAAATAACATAAATTTGCACTAATTGAAATCAAATCACTAAACTAAGTTAGAAATGTATAATCCTTATTCAATCAATCATTGCAATTCCTTCAAAGACTTAGACAATATACATGGTTAATTCAATTAAAAGATAATCAAATAAAATATAGAAAAGAAGAGATTGAGTTAATAAAACCCTTTAAATATCTTCTAATATTGCTTAGCCAAATTGATCTTCTTTTCTTCTTGGTTGGCTTTGTCTTTTAAAAATGAACTTTAAATAACAAACTAAGTAGTAATTTTCTATTAATCAAAGTAATCTTTTTCAATCATTTATCTCTCTAGATGAATTCCCCTTTTTTGACAGGTCATAAATGATGTATATATAGACCTTAGAGGTAGTTATAAGAAGTTACAATTGGAAAGGCACCCTTTGGCATGAAGGATCACAACCCAATGCAAATTTAGTAACTTCAAGGGCATTTGTGTCCATTCTAATGACATTATCTTTGGAAAGTCTCTTCATGAAAGTTCTATATCTATGAGTTATATTTCTAACATAACTTGAATCACCTTAATTGGATGTTTGTAGAGGAAATTATAACCGAAATACAAAAACTATGCAATGTTGGAAAATGATGGCCTTCTTGGACTGACTCGACACCAAGTCACGAGTCGGCATCGACAGGCTCTATTATGATTCGGCATGTAGTTGTCACGACCCAAAACAGGGGCCATGAGCAGCGCTAGGGAACGGGAATTTTTTCGAATCCAGAACCCGTAGCAAGCCTAAAAATAAAATAAACATGCAATAATAATAATAACAATATTTAATGTAGCGGAAATAAAAATCATAAGTATCACAATAACATTTCCACCAACTGGATTTAAATCAAATCCTCATCATTTCATAAATATAAATCTTTTAATACAAATCCAGTTCAAATATAATACAACATCTCTTTAAATATTTAATGACTACTGTAGTGTCTAGATAAAATAAACCCAAGACTCAGAGAAGCAGTTTACACAAAGAAGCCGGGGCGAAAGAAATCCGGCGTACAGGCCTGCTACTGAGGTCTGAAGATGATGACTCTCCTGAAAAATAGTCAACGAAGGGGAGTCAGACCTCACTGAGTGAATTACTATAATATATATACATGCATACTAAATGACAATGCATACAATCAACAGTATATATCTAATATGTATATATATAGGCAATACACACAGATGCAGTAAAATCATTTTATATATTTTTATTAAAAATCATAGTTTCATAAAGGATCAAATAGAACCCTATGATATCGAAACCTCAATCAGTGTTAGACAACACTCTAGCCATACAGGCTCACTTAATCCAAATATATCCACTTAATCCATTTAGACAGTAGACTGGCCCCGAGACACTAAGTCAACCGAGCTCCAGTAGTCTGACTGCCAGTGTGATTGGCCCCGAGACTCTTGGTCAACCGAGCTCCAGCAATCACACCTCTAAACCATATCTCACACATCAAATAATCATATCCAATCAATATCCAAAAATAAGTTAGTAATATAGCCTAAATGCTATAAGCACATCGGTACATACTCGGTCCTAATGCTGCCCACTAGGTAGCACGTTCTATCGATATCCTTCATTAATAAATATAAAACATTCATTCACAAATAAATGATGCATGAACTTAAATAAAATAACAATATAAACCATATATATATACCAGAAATATACCAAAAGTAAACCAGGTATATTTCGAGTATATATACGTTAAATGAATCCAATCAAATTATAAATTAAGCTAGAAATATATTTAAAAACATTTTAAATATAATTTATTAACAAAACATGCATATAATTTAATATATACCAAAAATAAACCAAAAATAAACTAAATATAAACTTAAGTAATAATCAAATTATTTATGCATATTTAATCAAAATGAAATGTATATTTCTAAATCATGCAACCTAAGCACATATATATAAAATAGCAACTCACACTTAGTGCGCTCCTCGAGATGGGTCCGATGGGCCTGGTCCACTAGGCCTGGGTTTCGGTGCAACTAGACAAACAATAACGACAGAAATCAGAATAAACCTAACAGAAAATCCTAAAATTCGATCTAGAGCATTAAACACAGAATTGAGATTAGGGCTCAACCGGACATCACGTTTTATGAAAATTCTATCGAAAATTCGGCAGAACCTCCCCTGTAAAATGGACATCTCTCTACTCAAAGAGTAGAGCCGACCCTGCAAAGAAACGCACTTCGAAAAACGGGCTCAACTACTCATCCACAACCCCTCGGTCGGACTCCAAACTACAGTCTACCGACCGGGGTCCATAAACGCAGAACAATTCTAGAAATACCAAAAATACCCTTAATAAATAGAAATTCATTTTATAAGTAGAAATTACATAATTAACCTTTAAACACATTAAAAACCGATAAAAACTCATTTTATTAGAAAAACCGTATATTATATATATAATTGAAAATAATTCACGAAAAATAGTTTTAATTAGTTAAAAATACCAAATAATTTGTAGAAATCATTTTTATACCTTGAATAACTATTAAAACCAATTAAATTACATTTTTAGCCAATTTACGGTAAAATTACCAAAATACCCCTGTATATATAAATATACTATAATTACTTCAAAAATTCACCAAAAATTATAAAATTATCCAAAATTAATTTTCTCAACATATTTATCAATAATATCAATAATTAAACTCAATTAATTAATTAATTTCAATTAAAAACACAATTAACCCTAATTTCCCAAAGTTACATAAACTTAAATAATTCAAAATAAATACATAGAAATTCATAAAAAATTCCAAATAAATTCCTATAATTCATTTCAACACCTATAATTACCATAAAACACAATTTCATAATTTATTTAATTAATTTCCGAAAATTAGAAAATAATATTAAAATATTCAAAAATACCCAAAATTCAAAATAATCTCCAAAAATTCCAAAAAAATTCATACATGTAGATTAAGCTACTAGGATCAACATTTGTGAAGGGAGTTTTCATGAATCAATCAATTCGAAGCTCAAAAAAATAAAAAACCCTAATGTTGCCGAAATCAAAAATTCGAAACCTAAGCAAATCAATACCAATTCAACTTAAACCAAAGCTAGAATCACACTCACCGGAGCTCAAGGAGAAGAAAGAGACTGGCAGTGTCAAAAATGGTGGCTGGAAAGTTAGTGAACGGTGAGGAGGGAAGTTTTGGCCAAAATGGGGAAAATAGGAGTTAGCCGGCGAGGGGGAAGAAGCTAGGGGCGGCGGAGCAGCTGGCTGGGGAAGGCGGAGCTGCTGGCGGCACATCGACAGTAGGTGGTCGGAAGTTGCAGTGGGAGGGGAGAAGGATCGGGCTCGGGAAGAAGAAAGGAGAAGAAGAAAAGAAAAGGAAAGGAAAAGAAAAGAAAAAGAAAAAGAAAGAAAAAGAAAAAGAAAAAGAAAAAAGAAAAAAGAAAAAGAAAAGAAAAAATAATTTTAAGCAAAATATTTGGGAAAAATCTCACACCACACATTATTATAATAATTTACAATTTAATAATAAATAAAATAATTAAATAACAATAAAATTAATAAACAAATAATAAAATATTAGGGTAATAAATTAAACCCTAATTAAATAAATATATACACACATAGGCTTTATTTAGTAATTTAAAAATACGTATGGGTTCATGCAAGTCTGAAAATATATTTAAAATAATTAATAATAAATTATTTACGTGAAAATTTCCCCGAAAATGCAAGTCCCGGGAAAATTTTATGTAAAGCACTGTAAATAAGACACAATAATTAAAATAGGTTTTAAATTCATATCAACTCATAAAAATATCAATATATATATACAAAAATTATTAACACTGCATATCCCGATACAATGTAAAAATATTTAAAAATACGGGATATTACAGTCTTCCCCCCTTATAAGAATTCGTCCCCGAATTCCAGCAAGAAAAGATTACAGGATCAGGAAGGAAAGAGATACGGGTAAAAAGCTCGCATCTCAACTTCAGTCTCCCACGTATGCTCCTCAACTCTGTCGCTACGCCACAGAACCTTGGCCATCGAAATCTGCTTCGATTGCAACTGTCGAACTTGATAATCAACGATCGCCAAGGTTCTTCCATAAACGTCAAATCTTCACTCACTTCTACATTGTCGGGCTATAACACGTGTGACGGGTCTGAGATATACTTCCTCCACATCGAGATATGAAACACTGAATGCACCTGTGACATACTCAGAGGCAAATCCAACCGATATGCAACAGTGCCAACTCTTTCCAGAATCTCAAACGATCCAATATATCTCGGTGCTAACTTACCCTTCATACCAAATCTCATCACACCCTTCATCGGAGATACCTTCAGAAAAATAAAATCTCCGACCTAAAACTCCACATCAGGAACACACAATCTACCACTGATCCACAACACACCATCATCATCAAGTGTGAAATCAGTGAACTTCCCTGCTCTGACATTCTCTACAAGCTCTTCCAGAATAGGATCTCGGCTCTGAGCTGCTTTAATCCTATCCCTCAGTACAGATCGTACTTTAAACTGAGCTAGCAGTCCACCTGATATACTGATCTTCATCATTAGACCTTGATCCACCAACAGATGCGATTCCTGGATCAATGGTCTCCTCTCAACACCGATGTGAGCAAGACTACTTGAGGACTTCCTACTCAAGGCATCTGCTACCACATTAGCCTTGCCCAGATGATATAAGATCTTGTAATCATAGTCTTTCAATAGTTCCAACCATCTCCTCTGCCTCAGATTCAGATCTTGCTGCTGAAAAATGTACTTAAGGCTCTTGTGATCAGTAAATATCTCACAAGTCACCCCGTACAGATAATCTCTCCAAATCTTCAAAGTAAAGATCACTGCAGCCATCTCTAGGTCATGTGTAGGATAGTTCTGCTCATGCTTCTTCAACTGCCTCGAAGCATAGGCTATCACCCTTCCATTCTGCATCAACACACAACCAAGACCAATTCTAGAGGCATCACAGTAAACTGTGAACTTATCCACACTATTAGGCAAAGCTAATGCTGGTGCTATGGTCAACTTCTCCTTCAACAACTAAAAACTATTCTCACAAGCTTCTGACCACTTGAATCTAATATTCTTCTGAGTCAAGCGAGTCATAGGGGCTGCTATTCTAGAAAAATCCTGCACAAACCGCCTATAATACCCGGCTAAACCCAGAAAACTTTAAATCTCAGAAACAGAAGTCGGTCTAGGCCACTCAGATACTGCCTCAATCTTCTGTGGATCAACCTGAATACATTCTTTAGACACTACATGTCCAAGAAAAGAAACACTCTCCATCCAAAAATCACACTTCGATAATTTAGCATAAAGCTGATGATCTCTCAGTGTCTGCAGTACAGTCCTCAAGTGATATACATGCTCCTCCATACTCCTTGAATAAACCAGTATATCATCGATGAAGACTACCATAAACTGATCTACATACGGTATGAATACCCTATTCATCAGGTCCATAAAAGCTGCTGGTGCATTAGTCAAACCAAAAGACATCACCAAAAACTCATAATGGCCATATCTAGTGCGGAATGCTGTCTTAGGAATATCAGCTTCACTGATCCGCAGCTGATGATAACCCGACCTCAAGTCAACTTTAGAAAAGAACTGTGCACCCTATAGCTGATCAAACAAGTCATCTATCCTCGGGAGAGGATACTTGTTCTTCACTGTCACCTTATTCAGCTCTCTGTAGTCAATGCACAGTCTCAGGGTACCATCCTTCTTCTTCACAAACAAGACTGGTGCACCCCAAGGAGAAACACTAGGTCTGATAAAACCCTTATCCAATAACTCTTGCAACTGCTCCTTTAACTCTTTCAACTCTGCAGGAGCCATTCGATAGGGTCGCATAGATATAGGAGTAGTACCTCAAACCACATCTATACAGAACTCAATCTCTTTGTGAGGTGGTAAACCTGGCAACTCCTCGAGAAAAACATCAGGAAACTCACAAGCAACAGGAACATCTGTGAGTGACAACTTCTCCACTGACGTATCCCTGACCAATGCCAAATATCCCTGACATCCTTTCTTCAATAACTTCCTAGCCGTAATAGCAAAAATAAGATTCTGAGGTGCTGAACTCCTATCACCAACAAACTTAAAATCTCCTTCATCAGGAATTCTGAACGTCACCTCTTTATTCCTGCAATCAACCATGGCATAGTGCTGAGATAACCAATTCATTCCCAGAATAACATCAAACTCCATCACATCCAATAAGATCAAATCAGCGGGTAATTCTCTACCTCCCACGAGAACTGGACAACAAGAAAGAACAATATCAGTGTCCAAAGAATCGCTCAGAGGAGTGGCAACAGACAAAAAAAATAGCCATCCTCGAAGCTTGCCAACAAGATTTAGAAGCAAAAACGGGAGAAATGAATGAATGCGTGGCACCCGGATCAAACAAAACCCAAGCATCCAGGTAACACACAGAAACAATACCTGCCATGACTGCATTAGATGCCTGAGCATCCTGCTGAGTGAGATGGAAAATTCTGGCCTGTCCTTGACCTCCCTGCTGACTGGTAGAAGCCTGGCCAACACCTCTAGCACCTCCTTTAGTACCTCTACCACGACTCTGCTATGGGACAAGCTGAGTGGAACTCTGATGCTGGGCTGGTGGTAACCGAAATGGCACGGGTGCAGCACTAGCAATCGACTGCTGTGGGAATCATGGAATCTGCGGCTGTTAGTACCCGGAGTAAGGACACGATCTAGAAAAATGTCCTGTCTGCCCACATCTGAAGCATGTCAGTGGTGTCAGATAACACGGTCCCTGATGGACTCTACCGCAAGTCTGGCAAACACTAGCGGCTGACCCAGAACTACGACCACTACTGCTGCTCGAAGCACCTGACCCGAATCTGAACGATCTATGCTGACCTCCACGGCCATGTCTACTACTCCGATGCACTCGCTGCTGTTGTCTCTGACTTTGCTGAGTCGGACCTCGCTGCTGACTACTCGATCCAACATGAAAACTCGAATATGGAGTAGTCTGCAATCCACTCGACTGAACTCCTAGCTGGTAGTAATCAGGCATCGCTCCCTGCCTAACTAGCCTCAGCTCAATCTGCTTAGCTAACTCAATCATAGACTCGAGAGTAAGGCCTGCTGTAGGAATACCAGCAAATGCTGAACCCAAACTAGTAACGTAGGTAGTGACCGCAAAATACCGGTCTCGCATCAGATCCTTTGCATATCTACCCAGACGGAGAAACTCTCGGGTGTACTCCTCTACAGATCGATCTCCACGAGAAATACTGGTCAGTCGAAGATGATAACTCATACGGAGAGGCTCTGGACAGAATCTCCTTATAAATCGCTCTCGAAATTAAGCCCAGGCCATCGTCATCATGTAAGGCTGAATAATCTGAATGAACCAATCTAAGGCTGGTCCCTCGATAGACAACTCGACGATCATGATCCGCTGGTACTCGGTAGAGCAGTCCGAGTCCTAGTCTCAATCGCATGCAGAAAATCTAACGGATCGGAAGTACCATCAAACGCAATCCTGCCAACTCGAGCATAGAACAAAGCTGCCTCAGGGTCAGACATACCCTGCTGATAGGCAGGCTGAACAACTGGAGGTACAGGAACATCAAACTCAGGCCCAACAGGCTCCTCATCCTGTAACTCTCTCTGCCTACGGTGACCTGCCGCTCCCTGAGGTCTACCTCTGCCACGACCTCTACGTCTAACTGGCTGCTCATGAGGTAAAACCTCATCCTGAAAAGACTCATCATCCTTGGCCTCAACGACTGGAGGAGCGACACGCGCTCGCCTCCTCATTCTGAAAAGACAAACAGAAAGATTCAAACAAAACAGACAATGGAGGAATAACGCAGAAAACTAAGCAAGGAATACTTATCAAGACATACTCGAACCTAATTCACTGCTGTAGTCCAACAGAAAACACAACTTTAAAACTAGGGCCACAACTCACATAACTAAGCCCTGACACAGAACTCTGCTCTGATACCAACTTTGTCATGACCCAAAATAGGGGCCATGACCGGCGCTAGGGAATGGGAATTCTTTCGAATCCGGAACCCGTAGCAAGCCTAAAAATAAAATAAACATGCAATAATAATAATAACAATATTTAATACAGTGGAAATAAAAATCATAAGTATCACAATAACATTTCCACCAACTGGATTTAAATCAAATCCTCATCATTTCATAAATATAAATCTTTTAATACAAATCCAGTTCAAATATAATACAACATCTCTTTAAATATTTAATGACTATTGCAGTTTCTAGATAAAATAAACCTAAGACTTAGAGAAGCAATTTACACAAAGAAGCCGGGGCAGAAGAAATCCGGCGTACAGGCCTGCTACTGAGGTCTGAAGACGATGACTCTCCTGAAAAATAGTCAACGGAGGGGAGTCAGACCTCACTGAGTGAATTACTATAATATATATACATGCATACTAAATGACAATGCATACAATCAACAGTATATATCTAATATGTATATATACAGGCAATACACACAGATGCAGTAAAATCATTTTATATATTTTTATTAAAAATCACAGTTTCATGAAGGATCAAACAGAACCCTATGATATCGAAACCTCAATCAGTGTTAGACAACACTCTAACCATACAGGCTCACTTAATCCAAATATATCCACTTAATCCATTTAGACAGTAGACTGGCCCCGAGACACTAAGTCAACCGAGCTCCAGCAGTCTGACTGCCAGTGTGATTGGCCCCGAGACACTTGGTCAACCGAGCTCCAGCAATCACACCTCCAAACCATATCTCACACATCAAATAATCATATCCAATCAATATCCACAAATAAGTTAGTAATATAGCCTAAATGCTATAAGCGCACTGGTACGTACTCGGTCCTAGTGCTGCCCACTAGGTAGCACGTTCTATCGATATCCTTCATTAATAAATATAAAACATTCATTCACAAATAAATGATGCATGAACTTAAATAAAATAACAATATAAACCATATATATATACTGAAAATATACCAAAAGTAAACCAGGTATATTTCGAGTATATATACGTCAAATGAATCCAATCAAATTATAAATTAAGCTAGAAATATATTTAAAAACATTTTAAATATAATTTATTAACAAAACATGCATATAATTTAATATATACCAAAAATAAACCAAAAATAAACTAAATATAAACTTAAGTAATAATCAAATTATTTATGTATATTTAATCAAAATAAAATGTGTATTTCTAAATCATGCATCCTAAGCATATATATATATATAAAATCCTAAGCAACTCACACTTAGTGCACTCCTCAAGATGGGTCCGACGGGCCTGGTCCACTAGGCCTGGGTCTCGGCGCAACTAGACAAACAATAACGACAGAAATCAGAATAAACCTAATAGAAAATCCTAAAATTCAATCTAGAGTATTAAACACAAAATTGAGATTGGGGTTCGACCGGACATCACGTTTTACAAGAATTCTACCGAAAAATCGGCAGAACCTCCCCTGTAAAATGGACATCTCTCTACTCAAAAAGTAGAGCCGACCCTGCAAAGAAAGACACTTCGAAAAACAGGCTCAACTACTCATCCACAACCCCTCGGTCGGACTCCAAACTACAGTCTACCGACCGGGGTCCACAAACACAGAACAATTCCAGAAATACCAAAAATACCCTTAATAAATAGAAATTCATTTTATAAGTAGAAATTACATAATTAACCTTTAAACACATTAAAAACTGATAAAAACTCATTTTATTAGAAAAATCGTATATTATATATATAATTGAAAATAATTCACGAAAAATAGTTTTAATTAGTTAAAAATACCAAATAATTTGTAGAAATCATTTTTATACCTTGAATAACTATTAAAACCAATTAAATTACATTTTTAGCCAATTTATGATAAAATTACCAAAATACCCCTATATATATAAATATACTATAATTACTTCAAAAATTCACCAAAAATTATACAATTATCCAAAATTAATTTTCTCAACATATATATCAATAATATCAATAATTAAACTCAATTAACTAATTAATTTCAATTAAAAACGCAACTAACCCTAATTTCCCAAAGTTACATAAACTTAAATAATTCAAAATAAATACATAGAAATTCATAAAAATTCCAAATAAATTCCTATAATTCATTTCAACACCTATAATTACCATAAAACACAATTTCATAATTTATTTAATTAATTTCCGAAAATTAGAAAATAATATTAAAATATTCAAAAATACCCAAAAATCAAAATAAACTCCAAAAATTCCACAAAAATTCATACATGTAGATTAAGCTACTAGGATCAACATTTGTGAAGGGATTTTTCATGAATCAATCAATTCAAAGCTCAAAAAAAATCAAAAACCTAATGTGGCCGAAATTAAAAATTCGAAACCTAACAAATCAAGACCAATTCAGCTCAAACCAAAGCTAGAATCACACTCACCAGAGCTCAAGGAGAAGAAAGAGACTGGCGGTGTCAGAAATGGTGGTCGAAAAGTTGGTGAACGGTGAGGAGGGAAATTTCGGCCAAAATGGGGAAAATGGGAGCTAGCCGGCGCCGGGAAAGAAGCTAGGGGCGACGGAGCAGCTGGCTGGGGAAGGCGGAGCTGCTGGCGGCACACCGACGGTAGGTGGTCGGAAGTTACAGCGGGAGGGGAGAAGGATCGGGCTCAGGAAGAAGAAAGGAGAAGAAGAAAAGAAAAGGAAAGGAAAAGAAAAGAAAAAGAAAAAGAAAAAGAAAAGGAAAAAGAAAAAGAAAGAAAAAGAAAAAGAAAAAGAAAAAGAAAAAGAAAAAAGAAAAAGAAAAGAAAAAAATAATTTTAAATAAAATATTTGGGAAAAATCTCACACCACACATTATTATAATAATTTACAATTTAATAATAAATAAAATAATTAAATAACAATAAAATTAATAAACAAATAATAAAATATTAGGGTAATAAATTAAACCCTAATTAAATAAATATATACACACATTGGCTTTATTTAGTAATTTAAAAATACGTATGGGTTCATGCAAGTCTGAAAATATATTTAAAATAATTAATAATAAATTATTTACGTGAAAATTTCCCCGAAAATGCAAGTCCCGGGAAAATTTTACGTAAAGCACTGTAAATAAGACACAACAATTAAAATAGGTTTTAAATTCATATCAACTCATAAAAATATCAATATATATATACAAAAATTATTAACATTGCATATCCCGATACAATGTAAAAATATTTAAAAATACAGGATATTACAGTAGTGATGACTCAACATAACTTAATTCTCAACAAGGCAAGCTCTTAGTCATGACTCGATCTGCTAGTGAGGACTTGGCACAAAGGGTCTCTGTGCTGACTCGATCCACTGGTAACGACGTGGCACGAACTCGAATTGACTTCCTCTTGCTTTGCAAACTTCACATTTTATTCAAATCATTCTAAGGTATTTTCCATGAATCAGTTGGACCTAAAAACACATATAAAATATACAAATAAACCTAGAAAGCAATTGGAAATAAAAATAACACTTGCATAACCAAAAGCACACAATCAAATAACTACTAAAATACCTTAAATAAGTATGCATATTTGCATTGTATCAAACTCCCTCACACTTAGACCTTGCTTGCCCTCAATCAAGTATGATCAAATATTAAAAAGTTAACAAAATTTTCATTTACTCCATAATAAACGTAGCCTCATTATCAAGTCATTTTAATCGTGAATGAAGTTAGAAAAGGATAATTCAATAAGTGAATTTTCAATGCTCAATAATGATAGAATAAATAAGTCTCATAGCATAGGCAACAAGTTTGCCAATTTATCTCAATCTACTAAGAATAAAATAAAAAATGCAAAGTCAAAGTTCTAACCAAGCTACTTAGCCAAAATAATCATGCTTCAAACTTAGGAATTCTAGAGGCAAAAGCAACCTTGAGACAATGTTAAGCACACATATCAACATACTTTTCTTATGGCTTTTTTTAGACATTTTTATTCATAAGCATACTTACTAGATGTTCTCTTTCCGAATGAATGCAAATGAGGAGAAAACAAAAATGCATACAATTTACTTGAGATCCATCTACTTGTGACACTATACATCCCTTTTCAAATGAATGTAACTAAGGAGCATACTCATTTGCACATACCTTACTCAAGATGCATCACATCACAAGCATTCTTTATTATTTTTTTTTCTTTTTCTTTTTTTAAGTCTTCATCCATTATTGAAAAGTAACTTTGATATGTATTATGGCAATAGTTTCCCTAAGATTACCTAAGTCTCTAGAAAACCTAAGCTTAAATCATTACTACCTAGCCTTAAGCATAGTTAGCAAGTTGACTAAAGCATTCTTTAAACTTTAAAAATAAGAAAAAGAGATAAAAAACCATAAACTTACTACTTCTACTGTATGAAATTTAAACTTCTACCAATTGAGCAATAAGAAATTCATTATGAACAAAACATATTGACTTCGTCAAAATTAAAAAAAATATGAAGGATGTCTACTTATTAAATATAGGAGCAAAATGAATAACAAAATATATACATATATAACACTAATATACAAAAAATTAATGCAAATACACAAAAATATAGCACAGACACACAAACATAAACATATATAACACCCTAATATATATTACTACTATTAAAACTAATATCCCTTCCCCTACACTTAAAAGCATGCATTTTCCTCAATGTAAATAAAAGAAAGTAAGGGAAAGGATATAAATACTCCCCTGGTCATCGGTTAGAGTAGTAGGCAGAGACTTAATTGAGTATCCGAATTGAGCAAAGTGCAACTTTTACTCCATTTTTCGTTGATGACGAACCAATTATTTTTTGTGAAACTCCATCTCATTCAACTGCTCTTGCATGGCAATGTGATTGTTCAGAATTTGGTCCCAAATGGGAGGGTGATCATGTGAAGAGCTCGGTGCACTTTGAAGAGGATAGGTTAGTAAAGGAACATCTCCAAATGGTTGATATTAAGGAAGGTCTTCCTTCGGTTCACTTTATGTTGGATAAGCAGTTGCAGACTCTTTAACCCGAGATGATCCAGTAAGTCCACGCCAACATGAACATGATTGGGCGAGAATAAATTAGAATCCTGCATCAATGACTTCCCCTTTCACAAAAGCATGGTTAGTAAAATAAGAGCATTTAACCTTGTGAGTATAATTATCAAGATTGATATTCAAAGCCTTAGCTACTATTGTGATCACATGTCCATATGTTAAGGGTGACTCCTTACGTGGAGTACAAGACAACAATTGATTGAATATCCAATAGGTCCAACAAATTTACTTATTGTTATCAATACACCACATAAGAAACATTTATTGTGTAGAAACCCTCTTAAACTCGGACTTGCGAAAAACAACACATGTTAGAACCTTATGCAACAACCAATATTTCACATCTTTAATGAACATTTCCTTGGCTTTTTTTAGGTTGAGAAGGGGTTTGCAAATCATTTAAAAATGTCCAAAATTCATTCAACTTGAAGTTAGATGGGGGATCACATAACCCATCCTTTTTAAAACCAAACACTCGATGCATGAAAGAATAGTTTAATTGGTGTTTCTTTCCTTCCATCCTAAATTCCATAATTTGGAAATTATTCTTATTAACATCCAAGGTAGTGTAGTATTCAGTAATTAAATCAACATAAATTTTCTTATGTATAGAAATAAATTTCTTAAGACCACATTGAGTTAACATTTGATCAAACACCTCAAGCATACCCACATTGATGAAGAGAGTGTTTGGAATGTACTTACAACCCAAGATTTCTCTAAACTTGAGTGTTGTCAACTTAGCACCTTCTGCATGTGAAAGGATTAGAAACTTAGCCTTGTTAATCTTGCTTAGATTTTCTTCCTCCTTTTGATGGGATTCTTCAATGTGTGGCCTCTTGGATGATGATCCTCTAGTCTTTCTCATGGTGTTAGTGTTGCTTGAAAAAAAATGTAGAAATATATAATGGATAAATAATGAAAATGTAAAAGCAAGTAAAGAAGATGGAATGGGAAAGGGGAAAGTGTGGATTCAGGTACGTTTTAGTAGAGAAGAAAGGAAAAGTCTTATGTGTATGGAAGAGAGAATAAAGAAGATGAAGGAATATGAGGTGTGTGAGTATATGTAAGTGTTGAAATTTGTTTGGAAATTTGAGAATGGAAGAGATGGGGGATTGGGTGGTCCAAAGGGTGTATTTATATATGGTATAGGGGTGTAAGGTATAGGGGTGTAAGTGATAGTGAAAGGGTGTGTAAGAAGTAAGTGAAAAGGTGGGTATAGATTTGAAAAGGTGTGACCATTTTTGGGAAAAAGACAACTTTTCAAATCTAAAATTGAATTAAGAATAAATAAATAGTAATAAAAATATGTACATGTGCTAACTTATGGCTACTACAAGTGTGTGTAACTGGATGTGTAAAATGCACATAATTATATAAAAGGGGTGACTCAACATAGGGTGTCGAGTCGATGCGAATGCAATCTATATCGAGTCATTCCTGCGGAATGACTCGTTATGTTTTCCTGCGTGATGTATCGAATCATTCCAAGCATAATGACTTAGCATGGATTATTTCTGTAACAACTCGTTGCAATGGAACGAGTCGTGACAGTCCTTCTAATGTGCAATACAATTTCAAATTTATCAACTAATCAATATATGTAAAATAAATGCATGAAAGTGAGATAAGAAACTAATTATAAACCAAATGTATACTAAAACTAAGAATACCTAAATAAAGAAATGTGAATAAATAAGATTAAATAAATAAAAAAAGGATATAAAATTAAAAAGAAAATGTGATTTCAAAATAATAAAAAAATAATTTTATAAGTATAGAAACCTGAAGTAATTTTGCTAACTAAAATGAAATGAAATAAAAGCATAGAATATAAAAATGTGTAAAAAAATAAATAAATAATGTGTTTAGTCTTACCATGATAAATTTAAAGGTTTATAGCTTGACCTTACCTTGATTTCATTAAGATGTAGAAAGAGAGATAGATTGGGTTGGATCAATTGTATCACTGATAAAGTAAGGTTTTAGATGATGTCCATTAACCTTGAAGATTTCCCTTTTATTATTAGAAATTTCCACTACACCATGAGGACATACCTTAACAACTTTAAATAGACCTGAGCAACGTGATTTCAACTTTCCCAAAAATAATTTCAGTCTTGAATTGAAAAGGAGAACAAGCTCACCAAAATCCTTAAACAAAGTAGGCCACTAAAATCCAGATTAAAGTACCTTAGATGTTGTCTTTGAAGCTCCAAAATGTCCTCCAATATCCAAAGAATGATAATGCTTCAAAACATCTTGGACTTCATCTTAAGGAATGCATCGTCTAATAAAGCCATCTGTACACCTCTTGTAAAGCAATGGCTCTTTCCAATAGTAGAATCTGCTGTCATGTAAAAACTTTTTCATTTATCTATAATCCACTCATAAGATAATTTGCAATATCCGCAAACCATGGAAGTTCCTTAGAAGCAATATTAAGGAGATGTTCAACATGAAATGTCTCATTGATTGGCATACCATCATCATGCTTCTTTAGTCCTTCTTGATTTAATCTTGATAGATAATCTACAACTAGGTTCTCACTCCCTTTCTTATGTCTCACTTCCCAATCAAACTTTTAAAGCATTAATATCCACCGTAGGAGCCTAGGTTTGCATCTTTCTTGCTTAGAAGGTACTTGAGAGCAACATGATCTGAATAAACAATCACTTTTTACCCCACAAGGTTTGCTCTAAACTTATCAAATGTATAAACAATAGCGAGTAACTCTTTTTCTGTAGTGGTATAATTGATTTGGGCATCATCCAATAGCTTGCTAGCATAATAAATAACATAGGGCTTACCCTCCTTTCTCTAACCCAAAATAGCCCCCATTGTAAAGTTACTTGCATCACACATCACTTTAAAGAGTTGCTCCCAATTAGGTGGTTGCAAAACGGGTGCTAAAATAAGAGCCTTCTTCAATGTCTCGAATGCTTTTAGGCATGCACCATTAAACTCAAAAATGGCTTCCTTAGCAAGCAATTTACATAATGGTTTTGAAATCTTAGAAAAATCTTTAATAAACCTTTTATAAAAGCCTATATGTCTAAGAAAGCTTCTTATAACCTTAGCACACTTTGGAGGTGTTAAATTAGCAATCACTTCTATCTTTGCTCTATCAACTTTAATCCCTCTCTTTGAAAACTAAATGACTAAGAATGATTCCTTTTTGTGCCATAAAATGACATTTTTCCCAATCCAAGACCAATCCATGCTCAATACACCTATCAATAACTTTAGATAGGTTGTCTAGATAATTGGAAAAGTTAGTAGCATACATGCAAAAGTCATCCATAAAAAATTCTACACAATTGTCAAGTAGATCACTAAATATGGAAAACATGCATCTTTAAAAAGTTGTGGGTGCATTGCATAAACCAAAAGGCATACGCCTAAAGCGAAAGTACCATATGGACATGTAAATAAGGTCTTAACTTGGTCCTTAGGGTGAAAAGGAATCTGATAGAATCTACTAAGTCCATCTAAATAACAAAAATAAGAAAAATTAGCTAACCTCTCAAGAACTTGGTCAATAAAAGGGAATGGGAAGTGATCCTTCCTAGTTGCTTTATTTAGCTTTCGATAGTCTATACACATACACCATCCTGTGACAGTTCTAGTAGTTATTAAGTCATTAGATTCATTCCTAACAACGGTTAAGCCTCCTTTCTTTGGTACAACCTGAATAGGGCTCACCCATTTACTATCACTAATAGAATATATGATTCCATTATCAAGCAGCTTAGTCACTTCTTTTCTTACCACTTCTTTGAGAGTAGGGTTTAATCGTCTTTGACCTTTAATGGAAGGATTAGCATTATCTTCTAAAAGAATTCTATGCATACATATATGAGGACTAATACCCTTTAAATCATTTATAGAATAACCAATAGCATTCTTATGACTATACAATACGTCACATAAGGCGTCAATATTATCACTAAGCAAAGATGAATTAACAATAAAAGGAAATTTAAAATTAGAGTCAAGAAATGCATATATGAGATTTGATGGTAGATGTTTGAGCTCTAACTCAACTTCTTCACTTGATGTAGTATCTTTTGGATCATCCTCTCTTTTTAAAGGTTCAAACCTTGGTGGCCAATGTGAAGGTTGATATTTAGTCACTTCCATAAGATGCTTATTAGCTTTTTGTACCATGTTGATTTCCATGGAATCTTGCTTTAAATACTCATGAATCACTTCTTTAATGCACTCATCAATAATGTCTATGGATTCAATTCGACTTGCTACTTCCATTAATGTAGACTTCATTATCTTGTGCACATCAAACTCCATGTACTGATTATCCACTTCTAATGTGATCTTTCCTCTCCTCATATCAATAATTGCTCTTACTATCATAAAAAAAGGTCTTCCAAAAAAGAACAGAATCTTAAGATCTTCCTCCATTTCCAACACAACAAAATCAGTTGGGATCATAAACTTCCCCACTTTAGTTGGCACATTTTCAAGAATGCCAAGTGGATAACTGATAGAATTTTTTACCATGGATAACACATATTGGTAGGCTTAAGTTCTTCCAAATTAAGCCTTTTATAGATAGAATAGGGCATAAGGCTAATACTAGCACCAATATCATATAATGCTTTATCAAAATGAGTACCTCCAATTACACAAGGGACCGTGAAACATCCAGGATCCTTAAGCTTTATGGGTGACTTAGAGTACATAGCCTTGGACTTTTCAACAAGGGATACTAAGCCATAATCTTGAAGCTTGTTCTTATGATTGATAATATCTTTCAAAAATTTACCCTATGCCGACATATCTCTTATTGCTTCCATAAACGGTATGGTAATGATAAGTTCCTTGAGGTAATCAAGGAACTTGCCAAATTGTTTATCCAAATTACACCTTATGTACCTTTGAGGAAAAGGAAGTATTTTGAAGTCTACTTTGGGTTCATTCTCCTTGGGTGGCATGGGCGCATCTCCATTCATGCTTTTCATTGGACACTTATCATCTTTTGTACCACTGACTTCCACTTCTTCAATCCCTACCTCATCATCATCAACCATAATTATTTTCTTCTTACTAGAACTCCCTTCAACCTCCTTATTGCTTCTTAAAGTAATTGCTTGGCAAGTATCTTTTTGAGCATACTCCAATTGGCAAGGAAGCTTCCCCAATGGTTTAGTATTAGAGGAAGAGGCTTGTTGGACAATTTGTGTTTCAAGGATGCGGTTATGAGCAGCAATTTGTTCAAGCTTAGAAGCTACTTGTTTAAGTTTCTCCTCATTTTTTTATTGATGGTTATTTATTGGTTAATAAACTGCTCTATAAGATTTTCAAGATTGGGTTTAGATTGGTTAGGATTAAAGGATTATTGCTTAATGGAAAATCCAAGTGGGTTTTGGGGTTTAGTATTTGAGTTGAATTGGAGGTTTAATTGGGAGGATGGGTTGAATTGACAATGAGAATCCAGGGTGGTTTCTCCATTGGGGGTTATATGTATTTGAGTTGAATCCCAATCATGGGTTGTAATCCCCTTAGACAAAATTCACATCCTCATTTGCACTCATTGTATTGAGAATATGAATGAGGTCCTCCACAAGTCTCACAAACAACATTAGCACATTCTAATGTATTAACTTAAGATTTACTTACCAAATTGGTGAGAGCATCTACCTTTGCATTCAACATTTTAATTGTGTCAAGCTCCAAAACTCCTCTTGCTTTAGCCAGTGTGGTCTCCTCACCCATATACCCTTGAGATGTAAGTTTTTTCAACAAGGTTACAGCCTCTCTAGCCATTTTATCCATCCATTTCCCACCGAAAGTTGCATTGACAATATTTCTATTTTCATCCGTCAATCCATTGTAAAAGATTTGAGGAATCATCCATTTCGGTAAACCATGATGTGGACATTGTCTTTGAAGTTCCTTAAACCTCTCCTAAGCCGAATAGATTGTCTCACTTCCACTTTGTTTGAAAGTGGTAATCTCATTTCGAAACTTGGCCATTTTTTATAGTGGAAAATATTTGTGCAGAAATGCTTGCTTCAATTGATCCTATATTGTGATTGATTCATTTGGCAAACTAGCAAGCCAAAGTTGTGCTTTGTCCTTGACTGGAAATGGAAAGAGTCTTAGCCTTATTGCATCATCAATCACGCCATTAATCTTGAAGGTTGCACACACATTGAGGAAAGTCAAAATATGGGCATAAGGATATTCTCCTTATAAGCCTCCAAACTGATTATTTTGCACCATTTGGATAATCCTTGGCTTGATCTTAAAGTTGTTATTAGCTATAGCCGGAGCCACTATTCCACCAAAACTACTTGAGATGTCGGGCATCGTAAAATTGCCTAACATCCTTCTCTCCGGTTGAGCCATTCTAGTCAAATTCAGTTGGTTCTCTCTTCTTTGTCTTTTTTTTCTACATAAAACACGTAAAGTTAAATCAATTTTAGGATCAAAGAATAAATTACTATCACTAGTACTTCTAGTAAGCATCTACAAATGTAAATTCAAAGTTGAACAATTAAAAATTAATAAATAATAAGTAAATAATATAAAAACAAAATAAAAATAAAAACAAGACCTAAAATAACCTTTCTCTACCCTAATTTACTAAAGATTATTAATCAATATCCCCAGCAACGATGCCAAAAATTTGAAGCGGGTCAACTTGTAATACCCTAGTCTCTAGGACCTAGTATAGAGCAAGTAGGGTGTCGAACACTCAAGAGCAAGTAGGGTGTTGAACACTCAAGAATTTGGAACAACCTTGTATTAACCGAGTAGATAATTATATGGATAGGCAAAGTAAAATCAAAATGATAATAAGAATTTAAAAACAAATAACTACTCTAATACTAACTATTTTAATTATTACTACAAATTGTTAATAAAGAATATAAAGGAGAATTGCAATGTTAGTGAAATAAGGATTAAGTAAATGTTCTTATATATATTGATTGGAAATTAGTGCGTATAATCTTTAAAAGTGATTCTCATTGTCAATTTAAAGTTAGAGTCTCTAAAAGTAACTCTCGTTATCAATTAGAAGTATTTCCTCTTAGATTTTGCAAGCCCTCTCATTGTATTGCATAGATAAGATAAAATCATAAATCACATTATACCAATAAATCTTTAAAAGCAAATCCCATTGTCAATCAAGGTGATCAAACATACATAACATAAATTTACACTAATTGAAATCAAATCACTAAACTAAGTTAGAAATGTATAATCCTTATTCAATTAATCATTGCAATTCCTTCAAAGACTTAGCCAACATACATGGTTAATTCAATGAAAAGATAATCAAATACAATATAGAAAAGAAGAGATTGAGTTAATAAAACCCTTTAAATATCTTCTAATATTGCTTGGCCGAATTGATCTTCTTTTCTTCTTGGTTGGCTTTGTCTTCTAAAAATGAACTTCAAATAACAAACTAAGTAGTAATTTTCTATTAATGAAAGTAATATTTTTCAATCATCTATCTCTTTAGATGAATTCCCCTTTTTTTACTAGTCATAAATGATGTATATATAGATCTTAGAGGTAGTTATAAGAAGTTACAATTGGGAGGGCACCCTTTGGCATGAAGGATCACAACCCTATGCAATTATAGTAACTTCAAGGGCATTTTTGTCCATCTAAATGACATTATCTTTGGAATGTCCCTTCATGAAAGTTCTACATCTATGAGTTCTCTTTCCAACATAACTTGAATTAGCTTAATTGGATGTCTTTGAAGGAAATTATAATCAAAATATGAAAACTACATAAAGTTAGAAAATGATGGCCTTCTTGGACTGACTCGGCACCAAGTCACGAGTCGGCATCGACAGGCTCTAGTACGAGTCGGTATATAGTGACGACTCGACATAACTTAATTCATGGCAAGGCAAGCTCTCAGTTATAACTTGATCCGCTAGCGACGACTCGACACGAAGGGTCTCTATGACGACTTGATCCACTAGTGATGACTTGGCATGAACTTGAATTGACTTCCCTTTGCTTTACGAACTTCACATTTTATTCAAATCATTCCAAGGTATTTTCCATGAAACAATTGGACCTAAAAACACATATAAAACATATAAACAAACTAAAACAGCAATTGGAAATAAAAATGACACTTGCATAAGTAAAAACACATAATTAAAAATAAAATCAAATAAAAATAACTACTAAAATACCTTAAATAAGTATGCATATTTGTATTATATCAGTTAAGGGCAACACAATTTGGCACACACTTGTGTTGTTGCTTGTGCAATCTATTAGAATGCAAGCTTCATGTCACAAAGGTGTAACAAGAGTGTGTTACTGCTGATGCAACTTTCTATTCAAATTGAAGAAGTTTTGAAACTGTGACATAGTTTCATGCACGACCGTGTTTGAAAGTGTGCAACCTTCTAGAATCTAAAGTCAAGCTTATGCACGGTTGTGCTAAAAACTGTGCTAGAAATATTTATATGACACTGTCTCAGCACGGTCATGCGGTGGGTGTGTCAAAGAAAAGGAGACTTTTTCCTAAGCAAGAAGGGAAGAGGAATTTAAAGGCTAAAAGGTCTCCTATTAAGTTTTTCTATAAAAAGGAATGTTAAGAGGTATTTGGGGTCTATTCATTCACCACTCAAGAGGCAATTGATTCAAGAATTCAAGAGTTTTATTTTTCATTATTTCCTTCTTTATCTTTAATCTTTTAATTATGTTTGTTTGCTTCACCACAAGTATGCGTGGCTAAATTCCTTTAGGGTTTAGGTTAGGCGTAGCTATTTCATGATGTGATTAAACACAAGTTTTATTTATTAAATTGAATTTTAGTTAATTTTATGATTTGCACTTATTTTATGCCTTCATTCTCTGCCATTTTATTTTCATGTTTATAGGTAAATTTACTAATGAGATTTAGGGGAATTTATTAGCTTTAGACTTATAGGACTTAGATCACTCGACCATGAGAGTAGGTGAGCTCTTCAGGCGAAAAATAATTGCTAAGGATCTTAATGAGTTTTGATTAATTTCTTAATCATGAGAGTGAGTTAAATCTTAATCTTAACATGCTTAATTGAACTCAAGAGAGTCTTTAGGTATTTTAGAGCAATTACCCTTAATTGGATTCAATGTTTAAATTTATTTAAAGTGTTCATGATCTAATTGGAATAGTGAAACTAAGCCTAAGTTCTATATTTTTATCATATGATTTTAATTAAATTTAGATTTCTTCATTTATTTTGGTTAGAAATTCATTTTTATTTAATTTACTAGCTAAGATATTAGTACTCAATATATAGTCTTCATGGGAATGATAACTTTTTATATTGCAATCATGATCCATGCGTTTGTGGGTTTTGAACATAGTAAGTTTTTGGCATCGTTATTGGGGTTTGGCAATATTGATTTTAATTTAATTTTTACTTTTATTAGACTAGTATTACTTTTTCTAATTTTAACTTAATTTGCTAATTCATTTTTCAAGTAACTTTTGTTAGTTTATGAACACTCTATCCAAGAGATCAAACTTAGAAAAGATCAACCCTAAAATTGAGAAATTGTGCAAGAAAAATTGAAAGGAAAAGCGTGAGAAAGATAAGTAAAAGATGGCTGAAGATCAAGCACCACCATTGGGTAGGAATAGCGCTCTTCAAGAGTACACAATGCCTAATCCAGGAGATACCCATAATAGTATTGTCAGGTCAATTGTTGATGCCAACACATTTGAGATAAAACCAGTGATCATTTAAGTAGTCTCACAATTTCAGTTTATAGGTCTCCCAAGTAAAGATCCTAATGCCCATCTAGCTCAATTTTTGGAGATTTATGATACATTCAAGATGAATGGGGTTAGTTCTGATGTAGTAAATCTTAAGTTATTCCTTTTCTCTTTAAGGGATAAGGCTAAGTTATGCTTGCACTCTTTAACACCATAGTCAATTACTTCATGGGATACACTGTCAAAAACATTCTTGGGCAAGTATTTACTATAGGGAAAAATAACAAAATTTAGACAAAAAATTACAAGCTTCGCTCAACACAATGGTGAATCTTTGTATGAGGCATAAGAGCAATTCAAGGACTTGCAAATGCCAATGCCCACACAATGAAGTTCCACAATGGCTTCTCATTCAAACCTTCAATCAAGGACATACCGAGCCAATAAGGATCAATAAATGCTACAGCTCAAGGATCTTTTATGTGCAAAACACCTGATGATGCATACAATTTGTTTGAGACTATGGCACCCAATAACTATTAATGGCAAGGAGAAAGAAGTGCACTAAAGAGAGTTGCAGGAATGCATGAGGTGGATGTTTGGAATCTCCTAAATGCAAAAACTGACATGCTCATGAAGAAATTAGAGGCTTCCTTTAAGGTGCAAAATCCACTATTAGTTTATTCTAGAATGTCAAGCAAGCTTTTCTTCTCAAGATCCTTCCATTGAGCAACTCAATGCTCTCAATAATTATCAAAGGAATCAAAGGAACCCTTCCTCTAACACATAGAACTCAGATTGGCAAAATCACCCCAATTTTTCATGGACAAATTAAGGGGGAGTTCAAAGCACCAACCAAGGATACAAGCAGCATCCACTAAGTTTCTAACAAAAGAATTCTTTTAATCAACAACATGAAAGCAAGCCTAATTTAGAGAGCATGCTGGTAAAATTTCTAAAGGATTAATTGGAACACATGGAGGCCATAAAAAGTATAACTTCTCAAATGAGTCAGCTCTTTACTCATAATAAGATGTTAGAAAATCAAATTACATCCCAAGTATCTAGCTTAAGACAAAGTGGAATGTTTCCTAGTCAATTAGAAAATCCTAGGGAGTAAGCTAAAGCCATAACACTTAGAAGTGGGAAGCAATTACTTGAGGTTGAGATAAAAGAGCAAGATGAAAGGGCTGTTCAAAACACACAAGGGGAAGAACAAAAGTCTAAATTGATTGAAGAAAAGAAAGAAAAGAAGAAGGAGGAACCTCTTTAAACCCCACCATTGCCTTTCCCTTAAAGGCAACAAAAATCAAAGTTGGACAAGCAATTTAAAAAATTCATATAGTCTTTTTAGTAGTTCAAGCTTAATATACCACTTTTGGATGTGATCAATACAATGCATGCATATTCAAAATTTCTCAAGGATATCATCTCAAACAAGTGTAAGTAAGAGGAACATGAAACCATTCCCATCAATGAAGAGTCTAGCGTAGTCATTCAAAATAAGCTTTTACAAAAGCCTAAAGATTTAGGGAGTATTAATATCCCTTACACTATTGGGAATGAATTTATTGGTAAATCTCTTTATGATTTAGGTGTAAGTGTAAGCATAATGCCTCTCTCTTTTTATAGGCATTTAAACATAAGAGAACCTCAATCAACTACATTGTCATTACAACTAGTGGATAGGTCCATCATCTATCCCTATGGAATCCTTAAAGATGCGCCAATTAAAGTTGGAGACTACTATGTACAGAGAGATTTTATCATTTTATAGATGGAAGAAGACCGTTAAATCCTAATAATCTTGGGACATCCAATACTAGCCACAACTGGTGCAATGATAAATGTCAAACAAGGCAAAATTCTACTGGAAATTGGGGACAATAAGGTAGAATTTAATGTTTTCAAAATGGCAAAGCAAACTGCTACAATAGGGTCATGCATTCGAGTAGATGCAATAGATGAATGTGTGCAAGAAACATTTAAAAAACAACTCACCCAAGACCCACTTGAAGCATGCTTAGTTCATGATGCAAATGAAGATGACATCGATTAAGAGGTAGTAATGTTCAATCATTATCTCCATGTTAATCTTGCATTAAACAAGAAGCAATCAACTGGGTATGGGTCTCTAAATTCCACTTTATATTGTGTCAATACCTTAAAATAAGAAAGTGCACCTAAGGTAGAATTAAAAATTCTTCCTTTATCCTTGGGGTATGCTTTCCTTTATCCAAATTCTACATATCCAATTACTGAGAATGATGAATTGAATGATGAACAAGTAGAAAAATTGCTTAGGTGAGTTCAGCCATATAAAGAAATTATTGGCTACACCATTGATGATCTTAAGGGAATTAGCCCTTCTATTTGCATGCATAAGATACACTTAAAAGAAGACTCTGAACCTTCAATTGAAAATCAAAGAAGATTGAATCCTAACATGAAAGAAGTGGTTAAGAAGGAGGTTATAAAGTTACTTGATGTAGGGATTATCTATCCCATTTTGGATAGTGATTAGGTTAGCCCAATTCATATGGTCCCTACGAAAGGTGGAATGATAGTGGTTAAGAATGAAAATAATGAGTTAATTCCTACTAGGACTGTCACAGGTTGGCAAATGTGTATAGATTATAGGAAATTGAATAATGCGACTAGAAAATATCACTTTCCTTTACCCTTTATTGATAAACTTTTAGAGAGATTAGCAAATCATTCATTTTTCTACTATTTAAATGGTTATTCAGGCTTCTTTCAAATTTATATTCATTTTGATGACCAATGAAAAAACCACATTCACATGTCCTTATGGAACATTTGCAGATAGGAGAATGCCCTTTGGGTGTGTAATGCACCTGCCAATTTTTAAAGATGAATGATGTCTATATTTTCTGACTTTGTTAAGGACATTATGGAGGTTTTTATGGATGATTTTTCTATGTATGGTACTTCATTTAATGCATGTTTTTTTATAACCTTTCTAAAGTGTTGCAACGATATGAGGAAACTAACTTGTTCTTAATTGGGAGAAGTGTCACTTTATGGTGAGCAAAGGAGTTGTACTTGGGCATATCATGTCGGAAAAAGGAATTGAGGTTAACAAAGGAAAGATTTAAGTAACTAAAAAACTTCCACCACTAACCTCCGTTAAAAGAATAAGGAGTTTCCTTGGTCATACTAGGTTTTATCGTCACTTTATCAAAGACTTTTCCAAAATTGCTAAACCTTTGACTTATTTGCTTGCTAAAGATATCCCTTTTGATTTTAATGATAAATGTCTTGATGTTTTTCACTTGTTAAAAGAAGCCTTAATCATAGTACTTATTTTGCAACTGTTGAATTGGAGCCTCCCATTCGAGATCATGTACGATGTAAGTGACTATACTATTGGGCTGTATTAGGACAATGAAAAGACTAGTAGGCCTATGCAATTTACTACATAAGCCACACTCTAAATGAAGCTCAAATAAATTATACAATAACCAAAAAAGAAATTTTAGCAGTGGTGCATGCAATGGAAAAGTTCTAATCTTATCTAGTTAGAAGTAAGGTGGTTGTTTACACAGATCATTTAGCCCTCAAGTACCTCATAATGCAAAAAGATGTAAGCCAAGGCTTATTCACTAGATTCATTTGTTGCAAGAATTTGATTTAGAGATAAGAGATCATAAGGGGATTGAGAACTTAATAGCTGATCACCTTTCTTGCCTTGAGAACCATCATAATTCAGGCTCTCTTCCTATTCTTGATGAACTTCTAGGTGAAAAACTCATGAAAGTGCAAGAAAGTGTTCCTTGGTATGCAGATTTGGTAAATTATCTAGCATGTGGAGTTCTTCCCCTTGATTTAGATTACTATTAAAAGAAGAAGTTCTTTTGGGATGCAAAATAATAGTTATGGGATAAACCTTACTTATACAAGAGACTTGGAGGTGGTTTGATAAGAAGATGTGTGTCGGATGAGGAAATTCTAGGAATTCTCACTCATTGTGATTCACTTAAGTATGGTGGACATGCAAGTTCAACTAAGACATCGGTAAAGGTACTTCAAAGTGGTTTCTATTGGCCCTTTATTTTCAAAGATGCAAGTGACTTTGCACTTAAGTGTGATTGATGTCAAAGGACAGGGAATATTAGAAGGCAAAATGAGATGCCTCTCTCAAAAATCATGGAGATTGAACTTTTTGATGTATGAGGGATTGATTTTATGGGTCCATTCTCTAGCTCTTATGGGAACAAGTACATCTTAGTTGGGGTCAATTATGTATCTAAATGGGTAAAAGTAATTGCTTCACAAACTAATGATGTTAAGGTGGTTACTAAATTCCTTTAAAGAAATATATTTACTCACCTTAGAACTCCTAGGGCTATAATAAGTGATGGTGGTTCACACTTCTGCAATCGTTAGTTTGAGAGTCTTCTTATAATGTATGGGGTCAAGCATAAAGTAGCCACACCATACCATCCTCAAACTAGTGGACAAGTGGAGATTTAAAATAGGGAATTAAAGAGCATATTGGAGAAGACATTCAATGCTTCCCACAAAGATTGGTCTATATATTTAGATGATGCACTTTGGGTATATAGAACAACCTGCAAAACTCTAATTGGAACTTCACCTTTTCATCTAGTCTTTGGAAAGTCATGTCATCTCCTAGTTGAGCTAGAACACAAAGCATTTTAGGCCACAAGGTTTCTAAATTTTGATATATTAAAAGCTGGAACTAAAAGGCTTCTCCAATTGAATGAACTGAAGGAGTTCATAATGGATGCTTAAGAAAATGCTAAGATTTACAAAGAAAAAACTAAAAAATGACATGATAAGCATTTGCAAAAGAAAGAGCTTCAAGAAGGAGATCTAGTACCCCTCTTTAACTCAAGATTAAAGTTTTTCTAGGAAAACTTAAGTCAAGATGGTCTAGTCCCTTCATGATCAAACAAAATTTTCCTCATGAAGCAGTAGAACTCTTAAACAAGGACAATGAGACTTTCAAAGTTAATATGTAGCCTTTAAAGCCTTATTATCTTGAAGAAGCAAGTTTAGAAAGAGTGTCTCTTGCATGCTTCTTGACTTTGAATAAGTTCATGAACTCTTGGTCAAGCTAATGACCCTAAACGAGCACTATATGTGAGGCAACCCTTTCCTTGTTTTTCTTTTCTATTTTCAATAATTAGTTTTATGCGTTTTATTTTCCTTCATTTTATTTGTAATTTAGAAATTTGTATCTTTGGTTTTTCATGAGCAAAAGTGAAAGGGACAAGATGAAAAGCTAAGGATCACGTGTTTGGACATTCAACACGGACATCCACATGGTTGTGCTTCGAATAGTGTTCAGGTATGCAACACTAGATTTATCCTTCATATGAAACGCATGGTCACAACACAATTGTGTTTATAACTGTATGTCAAATTCCCATCTGCTTAGCTATTTGCACAAATTGCAACGTCGCTTTGTGTTAATTGTGTGAAAATTCTCCTCTTTAAATTTTAAGGTAGAAACATGCACGGTTTTATACATGGGTAGCATATGGTCATGTTATCCCATTTTCCATTTGTAAGCATTATCTAGAACTTTGCACATTTTGATACATGGTCACCATACGACCATGTGACGAGATGCTTTACATCACGGAGGGTAGCACTAGGACTGCACAGTTATGTCATTAATTTTTTTAGCCAACTCTTTTAGGCAGAAGGTTTCATAGTTTGTGACACATGATCCACACAACCATATTATTTATACTGTTCTTGAAATAAAATTGGGCAAAATGTTGCATAGTTTCACACACAACCTCCACACACCCGTGCAGTGAATTAAACACTTGAGTTCACTTTTAAGCAGAAGGTTGCATGGTTTTTGACATAAGCTCCACATAACCGTGCAATGTTACACTTCCCTCTATTTCACACTGCATGGAATTCCACACATGTGCATCACACTCGTGTGGTCCAATTTGTATAAATAACCCCTTTTTGCAAACCTTAGTAGTCATCTATCCCTTTCTCACTTTTTCTTTTATTTTTTATTTTTTATTTTCTTTCTAGATTTTCTTAAATTTCTTTAATTTCTCTCCCCTATTCCTATAAAATTTATCGATACCTTATCTCCTACATATTGGGAAAAAGTTGAATTCACCAAGGAAGTGGCCTTGTACCAGTGGTTGCACGACTATGCCGTCGATGTCAACTTCTATACCACCACCTTCTTCTTCCTCCTTGCACTCACTCCTTTCTTTCCCAAATAAAGAACATAAAAATCAAGTAAGTGCTTTACTCCCCTTACCCTCTCACCCATCCTATCATATTGTTACCAATGACCTTAGGCTTATGGGATTGTGTGATTTTATTTTAAGCATGATTGACCGATCTAAATAGGAGAATTTTATTAGAATAATCAACCCACTTATCAAAATTATTCCTAGAATTTCTATACAGTTTTACTCCTAAAAAGGGTTTGATTGTGTTTGATAAACATGATATGTTTCAATTTCGATTAGGAGGAAAATTCTTTTCTTTTTCATTGAATTACTTTGTTATAAATTGTGGTTTCTATGAACTCTCTTTACCACTAGTGAAGATATTAATGATATAGTAATTGACTTTGGTTTTGGTAACCTTAAGGATTATTGGTGAGAAATCATTCATAATAGGGGTAATCGAATTTATGATCCTAAAGTTAGTAAGACCACTAATATTGCTAGACCTGAGTTATGCTTTTTGCATAATTTTATTGCCTTCACTATATGTGGTAGGCGAGAGAGTACCAGAGTTGTTTGTACTAGGGATTTATTTTACCTTCAGTTCTTTGTCAATGGGTTTATTCCTCATTTAGGGTATGGTTTTGCTCTCTATACAGATGCAATGTCTAAAAAGAAGAATAGAGCATTGTGTGGGGGTGGGTACATCTCTTATCTAGCTAAATGTTTAAGTGTTTTTTTATGGTTGCTTGAACTTGTCTGAGGTGTGTCCCATGATCCTTTTTAATCTTCATTTTATGAGGAACATCATGTTAGTTACTGTTAGGGATGGGAGATATGTTTTGGTTGATGCCCCTGCCTATGAACAAACACAGTCTCCACAACCTCAGCACACTCCCCCACTATTTGAGCCTTCTACTTCTGCAACCCCCATCTTCATATCACAGTTTAAGGCTACCCTTCACTGCCACAATGACATGCTTTAGTGGCTAAGTATTGGTATCACCAACATTTGTTAGACTCACAACATTACCATGCCTCCTCACCCTATTTATCCAGCATCCACTTTTGTAGCTACCACCGAAGAAATTGATGATGATGATGATGAAACAATTGATGATCATGACCCTATTGGCTTTGATGATGATTTTGTACCATTGGATGATTGACTTTAGTTTCTGTCTATTTTAATCTTTTTTTTTTATTTCTATTTAGGATGTTGCTTTTTGCACTTATGGATGGTTCTCTTTATTTTTCTTTTGGACTTTATTTTGGTTGTATCCAGTTTTATTTTTATTTTCTCCTTTTCTAAGTTAATTGTTAGGTTCTTTTCTATTGTTTTCTATTCTTGTTAATTTTTCTTTATTTTCTCTTTGTATTAGTTTTTTCTTTTATTATTCTCCTTTTGTTTATAGCATTTTCCATGCTCAAGCGACTAATCATAGGACAATACATTTTTTTTTTCTCTTACTTTGTATTCTTTTCTTTATCTTTTTATGCATATTTCTAAGCTATTTTCCCATATTTGGGTTATTTGGGACAATGACGTCCCTAGTGTGGGGGAGTTTGGTCATTTTATTATTTTTGTTGTTATTTTTATTTTTGTCTTTTATTTTTATTTTTTTCAATTCAGTTTTCTTTGATTTTCAGTTAAAAAAATTAAAAATTAAAAAATTAAAATAAATGTATAATAATAATAATAATACTTTTTACTTATCCTAAGTTCATTAATCCTCAAATGGTTTTCTCCACATTAGAATTAGTTTGTCCTTTTAAAATTTTATATTTTCTTTCCATTTTATGCCAATTTATTACTCAACTTTAGTTAAACTCTAGATAGTGTATAAGCTTGTTTTCTGGTTCAAATACTAAAATATTGAATGATTTATTGGTTAATATGGCTGGATAGGGATATTATCTATGAACAATTTAGTTTTTATAAGCTAAACATGAATTTGGAGATTGAATTTGAGCATGATTTTGGGAGAGATTGCATTTTGGTTTGTAATTTTTTTTTAAAAGAAGAAAAAACTATCTTTTCTTTAGTAAGAGCAGTACTTAAATAAAAATTTTTATATGCTTTAAATCTACTCTAATGCTCTAATTAGAATAAAAGTATCCAAAGGACCCACTTGTTGGTATCCATGCTTAGTAATATAGGAACGACGAGGGATGACTAAGAGTAGGAAAATTTGATTAGAGATAATAAAAAAATGGTGAGATAGTGCATAAAACACACTCATCAAATAAAATAAAAATGTTATGAAACAGAGTGTAAAATTCATTCATAACCAATTTTTGTTTTTAAGGGATTATAAGCTTAAATGCTCTTCTTTTAGAGATAAGTTCATTGTATTTCAAAGAGTTATGTATTTGGGTTGTGATTAGTAAATTGTTTATATATAACATACTTTTGTCCATCTGTCTTCTTTAGTAAATATATTTTAGTCTTAGTGTTATTGGTTTCATGTCTTGGAAGCTTGAAATTTTTAATTGAAGTTAAGTTTATTCTTTTAACTTTCAAATTTGATTTTTGCTTGAGGACAAGTAAACCTTTAGTGTGGGGGAATTTGATGTGTGTAATTCTTTACATATATTTGGGTTGAATTTTAATGAGTTTTGTATACGTATTCAAATTAATTTGGGTAGGAATTGAGCTTAAACAAGAATTATTTTGGCTTGATATTTTATTTAGCTTTTATTTTTTTAATTAATTTATTTCTATTAGGAATTTTATTCAAGTGTTAACAAATATTCTCTTTTTTCCTTAAGAAACTAGCTAAGGATTACAAAGAAATCAAGGATTTGCATGAGAAAATCATGTTAAGGGCAACACGGTTTGGTACACACTTGTGTCATTGCCTGTGCAATCTACTAGAATGCAAGCTTTATGTCACACAGGTGTAACATGGGTATGTTGCTACTGGTGCATATTTTTGTTCGAATTGAGGAAGTTTTGAAAGTGCAACACAGCTTTAAGTATGACCGTGCTTGAAAGTATGCAACCTTTTAGAATCTAAATTCAAGCTCATGCACAGTTATGCTAAAAACTATGTTGAAAATATTTACATCACAAGAGCTCAGCACGATCATGCGATGGGTGTGTCGAAGAAAAGGAGACTTTTTCCTAAACAAAAAGGGAAGAGGAATTTAAAGGCTAAAAGGTCTTCTATTAGGTTTTCCTATAAAAATGGATGTTAAGAGGTATGTGGGGGCAATTCATTAACCACTCAAAAGGCAACAAACAAGAAGCTAAATTAGGATTGAAGACAATTAATTCAAGAATTCAAGAGTTTTATTTTTCATTATTTCTTTCTTCATCTTTAATCTTTTAATTATGTTTATTTGTTTCACCACAAGTATGCATGGCTAAATACCGATAACCCTCATTTAACTAATACTTTAGAAACTTTTATAATATATGCTCTGTTACTAATTAATATACCTAAGGAAAATTGCAGAGGTATCAGTGATAGGGATCGAAGAAGCTCTTACTGCTCCAGTAGTGCATAACAATTCCCTAACCTAAACATTCTTTTCAATTCTTACAAAGAAATATTTTTAATTCCTATTTTTATTTAATAGCCTTATTAATCGTCCCCCTTAAGGGTTTTTTCAATTATTATAAGAGCTTGAATTCTAGGAACTTCATTGCTAGAATACAAGATCATGGGGAGTGAATCATAAAACATTTCTTCACTTAGACCATTCTTCAATCATAGTGAATATCCTCATTGGAAGTTTAAAATAGAGCTATACCTTGATTATGATTCCATCAAACTTTGGGATATTATCCTAAAGGTTGGGAACCACCTACAACTACCATTAATGGTGTGGTATCTACTCTAGCAAGGAGTCAATGGAATAATGAGCAAAAGGAAGAAAATCATAAAAATAAAAAGACGATGATCACTCTAGTCTCTTCTATGACAAGGGAAGAAGGAGGCAAGCTTTAACATTACATGTCAGCCAAGGAATTGTGGGAGACCTTAGAAAATCATTATGAAGGTAATGTGCAAGTTAGAAGCAAAAAGGTTCAACTTCACATGTATGAATATGAACTTTTCAAGATGAAGCCTCATAAGTCAATCATGCAGATGACAAATCAACTCAACGCTCTTATCACGATGATCAAGAAACTTGGAAAGCATTTCTCCAAGGAAGAAGTAAACAATAAGATTTTAAGAATCCTACTTAAGAAGGATTAGGAATCTCAGGTTACTTCAAATAAGGAAGCTCAAGATCTCTCAACTCTTTCTATCGACATGCTTATGGGAAAGCTCTTCACACATGAGCTAACAATTAAGCAAAAAGGTGAAGAGTAAGAAGAAAAGGAAGAGAAGAAGAAGAGCATTGCCTTGAAAGCTTAACAAAATGATAGTGAAGAAGAAAATGTTAAAGGTTCTAGTGATGAAGATGATGAAATTCCCATGTCACTATAAACTTCAAGAAGTTATTGAAAAAGAAACATTTATCAAGAACAAGAAACTTCAACAAGAAGTATAAGGGAGAAGGTAAAAAAAAAACCAAAGACGTTACTTACGATGAATGCAAAAAACTAGATCACATCCAAAGTGAGTGTTCCAAACTAAAAAACAAGAGAAAAAGAATAAAAGAAAAAAGGAGGGCTTATAAGGCAACTTGGAATAACTCCTTCGAATCAGAAATGGAAGAGGAATAACAAGAAGTAGCCAACCTTTGTTTCGTGGTTAAAAGCAAAAGAGAGGTGCCATTTATATCTAATTATTCCTATGATGATGATTATGATGATGATGATGATGATGATGAATATGACGATGATGATAATGATATTGAAAGCTTTATGGTAAGGAAACTCTTACTTAAATGCAAAAACTTGTTATTTAAGAAGCATTATAAGCATGAGTTATCTAGCCTAACCAAGGAATTTAAAAAATTGAAAAATGAATTTTCTAATCTTGTTAAATCAAATGATAAATTGTCTAATGATTTGAAAACTTCAAATTCCTTGGAAGATCAACTTAAGAAAGGAAATGGTGAAAATCAAAAGCTTTCTAAGGAAGTCTTAAATTTGAAAAATTCCATTGAGAAACTCATGAAGGGAAAAGAATCTTTGAATAATATTCTTGACTCTTAAAAATTCCATAAAGATATACATGGAATTGGATATACCAATGGAATAGCTTCCTCATCATCATCATATATTTTTTGTTAAAGCCTTAAATAATTCTTCTCCTTCTACCTCAAATGAAAATTATACTCAAGCTTTCAAAGCTAAAAGATCTCATGTGTCAAACACTTAAGGAAAGTCTTATAAAACTCAACTTATATGACACAAAGAGGTAAGCGTCATGCTAGGAAAAACACAACCTAAACATGCTTACATATATACTAGACATAATTCTTATAAGCATATTGCATAACATAATGTACCTAGACATATTACACAAACCTATCAAAATACACATTGTAATTTCCAATGCATATCTCACATTATGACTCAAAAGAACTTTAGGAGACACACACCACAACATCAACAAAGGCATGCTTCACATATTAGGAATGCATATCCTCCTAGGAGAAATAAGTTTGCAAATGTTAAATGCTCATATTGCATGATCAAGGGACATACCAATAATGTGTGTTTTTGTAGAAGACTACACATGAACTTGCTTTCTATGGACTATCTTGAAACTAACCAACCTAGACCAATAAAGGTTTGGGTTTAAAAGAATGCTTAAATTATCTTTGTGTAGGTGTGCTTAAAGTCCACAAGATCAAAAAGCAAATGGTATCTTAATAGTGGATGCTTAAGGCATATAATGGGAGATAAGAAGCAATTCAACAAGTTTGATGCTAAGGATGGAGGACACATTACTTTTGGGGACAATGCAAAAGGAAAGATTATTGGTATAATCCTCAATCCTTAACTATACACTATGTTTTTCTTGTTGATGGTCTTCAATATAACTTGCTTAGTATAAGTCAATTATATGATATGGGAAATAAGGTCACTTTCTATCATAAGAATTGCTTTGTTAGTAGTCTTGATGAAGATAAAGTAATTTTCAGTGGTGAAAGAGTTGATCATGTTTATGTTATTAATTTGAATAAGATTGATAATAAAGATATTAAATGCTAGATGTTAATTTCCCATGACATATGGACATGGCATAGAATGTTAGGACATGAAAATTTTGAGCTATTGAACGATCTTTGTAAACATGAACTTGTGATTGGTTTACCTAAACTTCAATTCATTAAGAATAAACCTTGTGATGCTTGACAAAAGGAAAAACAATCCAAGTCCTCATTTAAGCTAAAAAATGTAATGTCCACTTCTAGGCTACTTGAGCTTATACATATGGATTTGTTTGGACCAACTAGAGTTGCTAGTCTTGGTGGTATGCATTATGCATATGTATTGGTTAATGATTACTCTAGATTTACTTGGGTATGTTTCCTTGTCCATAAGAATGATGCATTTAAAGCTTTTAAAAAGTTTACAAAATGAGTTTAAAAAGAAAAAGATTTTTGTATTTCTTCTATTAGAAGTGATCATGGACCAAGTTTGAAAGTGAATTTTTCAAAACCTTTTATGATGAAAATGGTATTTCACATACATTGTCTTCTCCTAGAACTCCTCAACAAAATGGGGTAGTTGAAAAGAAAAATAGAACTCTTGTAGAAATGGCTAGAACAATACTTTATGAGTATAATTTGCCTTTATACTTTTAGGCGGAAGCCATTAACACGTCTTATTACATTTCAAATAGAGTTTTCAAAAGACTAATTTTGAATAAAATTTCTTATGAGCTATAAAACAATAGAAAACCCAAAATCTCATATCTAAGAGTATTTGGATGTAAGTGTTTTATATTAAACACCAAGGATAATCTTCAAAATTTTGATTCCGAAGCCGATGAAGGAATTTTCCTAGGCTATTCTATTTCTAGTAAAGCATATAGAGTTTTTAATAAGAGAAATCTAGTAGTTGAAGAGTCAATACATGTTGTATTTGATGAATCAAAGTCACTTGATCCTAGAAAGGATATTTGTAGTGTTGATGATCTTGTAGGTAATGATTATATTATGGAAACTCAAGAAGAAAATGCTAGTAAACCTTTGGAACTTGAAGGTCCAAACTAGGAGCATAATGAGGAAATGTCTCAACCTACCTTGAAGGATGAACTTCCAAAGGATTTGGAATTCAAGAAAGCTCATTCTCAAGAACTCGTTATAGGTGACACTACAAAAGGGGTAACTACTAGATCTCAATTAAAGTCTATTGTTAATTTAGCCTTCATTTCTTAAATTAAACCTAAACATATTGATGATGTTTTGTGTGATGAATTTTAGGTCTTTACTATGGAAAAAGAGTTAAATCAATTTGAGAGAAACAAGGTTTGGACCTTGGTTCCTAGACCAAAACATCATCCTATTATAGGTGCCAAATGGGTGTTTAAAAATAAGATGAATGAATAATGTGTCATAACTAGGAATAAAGCTATACTAGTAGCTAAAGGTTATAATCAAAGGAAGGCATTGATTATGATGAAACCTATGCCTCCATCACAAGGTTAGAAGCTATTAGAATGCTACTTGCATTTGTATCATTCATGGATTTCAAACTTTATCAAATGGATGTTAAAAGTGTATTTTTAAATAGTTTTATTAAAGAAGAGGTGTATGTTGAACAACCTCCAAGTTTTAAAAGCTTTGACTTTCTAAATCATGTATTTAAACTTTCCAAAGCATTATATGGATTGAAATAAGCTCCTTGAGCTTGGTATGAAAGATAAAGCAACTTCTTATTAAAGAAAGGTTTTTCTAAAGGAAAAGTTAATACAACTCTTTTCATAAAGAAATCCACGCATGATTTATTAATTGTTAAAATATATGCTAATGACATTATATTCAGTGCCACTAACCTTTGCTTTTGTGAGGAATTCTCCAATTTAATGCAAAGAGAATTAGAGATAAGTATAATGGGTGAACTCAAATTCTTTCTTGGACTACAAATCAAGCAAATCAAAAATGGGATTTTCATCAATTAAACCAAGTATGCAAGAGATGTTCTCAAGAAGTTTGGCATGATATAGCTAAGATAAGTAAAACTCTAATGAGCACCACAACCAAACTTAACAAGGATGAGAATGGAAAACTGGTTGATGAAAAGCAATTTAGAGGTATGATAGGATCCCTTCTTTATTTAACTGCCAGTAGACTCGATATTATGTTTGCTACTTGTGTGCTAGATTTCAATCAAGTCCTAGAGAGTCTCATTTGAATGCTATCAAAAGAATTTTTAAATATCTTTATGGTACAATGCATTTAGGACTTTGGTATCCTAGGAGTTCATTCTTTAACTTGATTAGTTATTTTGATGTGGACTTTGCCGGTAGTTTAATAGATAGAAAAAAAAATTCCAGAGCTTGTCAATTTTTAGGACAATATTTAGTTTCTTGGTTTAGCAAGAAACAAGTTTCGATTGCCTTATCCATTGCTGAAGCTGAATATACTGTAACAAGTCTTTGTTGTTGACAATTTTTATGGCAAAAACAACAGTTGTTAGACTATGGTGTAAAACTTGATCACATTTTAATAAAATGTGACAATACAAGTGTTATCAACCTCAATAAAAATCTCATTCAGCATTCTAGAAATAAGCATATAGACATTAGACATATTTCTTGCGTGATCATGTTCAAATTAATGATATCTCACTTGAATTTGTTGATACAAATAATCAACTTACAGATATCTTTACCAAACCTCTCAATGAAGAGAGATTGAATTTCACTAAGCAAGAACTTGGCATGATTAATGGTTCTAGTTTATCTTGATTTTATGTTTAATTGGTGGTTAAACTGTTTTTATGTGAAATAATGTTGTGCTTATTGATTACTTTGATTGATAAATGTTTTGATTTTTATCTTAAAATTTTTTTTATGGTCGTCAGTTTATATTTTAAATTTCCTTTTGCATTTTATCAAAGGAGGAGAAATAATTTGAGTTTGCATATGTACCTAGTTAAATTTTTTTTAACATGTGTACTTAGTTTTTTTTTTAAAAAAACTTCCTTAAAAATTGTGTTTATATTAGTGACATATGATATTTTTGTTTCATATAGAGAGAGAAATTTTTTAAAAATTTTTGCATGCATATTAACATTATAAGTATGGCTAATTTTGTCGTATATCATATATGACAAAAGGCCATATTTTGCTTACTTTGTTTATGTATGTTATAGATTTTATAAAGATTTTGTGTATCTTTGTTTTCATTTCCCTTTATATCTTCTTTTTTCTTTTTGTTTTTGATAAAGGGGGAGAAATATATTTGAGTTTGTTATTTGTTACTATACATGTGTATATTATTTTGTTATTATGTTTGTACATGCATAATTCATGTATAATTTTTTCTTAGGAATTGTTTTGATCTATGATAAGGAATGAATATTTTTACAAAAATTTGGTGTATCATTGCTTTGTTCCTCTAAGAATTTTGGTCCCTTTAGGTTTATTTCCCCTTATATCTTTCTCTTTTCCTTTTGCCTTTGTACAAAGAGAGGAAAATATGTTATGGACAATTTGTGTTTATTTTTTTTATATGCTAAGTGTTATATAATTGATTAGCTATCTAAGCTCTATATAATCATGTGATAGTTAATCTCGTATAGCATCAACATTATTGTTATATATACTATGCTTGTGATGCATTTTAGTGACACTATATGCATACATGCTTGACATTATTTCCTCACATTGCCTAACATTTATTTAAAGGATCATGTTATCATATTTTATGTTTTTAATATATTTTTCATAAGAATGTCATGTTTTTATCCCTCTTACTATATTTTATATTGTTTTTATTTTTTTCAAGGGAAATAATCTATAAATTTATATTTCTTATCATGTCCATATTCGCAGGGGGAAAAATAAACACTTTACTTTGTATTATTTTTTTATTAAACTCAAAATAAGTTTGTCAAAATCAAAAAGGGGGAGATTATTGACCTTAGCAATAATCAATCTTAATTTTGATCTTAACAAACTTAATTTTGAGCATTTTTTTTTGTTTAAGTGTGTATAAGCTAGGACTCTATTGGAAGTTAAAATGAACTATGAATATCTTGGGCTGATTTGACCTCTGAGATTTAAGGAGGCTTATGACATCCTTAGAGCATTATAATGAGAAAGTTATCTTCTTTACATTTGAAGTAGACATCTTGAACTTTCTGAATTAATCTTACTTGTAAAAATCCAAGTTCATTTGGGTATGCAAATATTGAGTCGAAGTCAACATATGTAGCTGCCATTTTAGAATGCACAACTTTTAGTACTTCAAAAATATCTTTCGCTACAGAAGTCCAATTGAGGTGATTCAGAATGATATAAAAATAAAATTCAAATATATACAACTTTTGTTAACAAAGTATAGTCAAATTTGAATGTCTCTAATAGAAAATCATGGTTTAAACTCATGAACAGCTGTCTGACACTAGTATACCATTTTAGATTGCATAGCTCTTCATATTTTTACAATATCTTGAGCTACAGAAGTCCAATTGATGTGATTTAAAATGATATGAAAATCTAAGTTAAATATCTACACTTTTTATGAGGAAAGTGTAAATAAATTAGAATGTCTCTGGTTGCCAATAACAGTTTCAACACATACATAGCAGTCTGGCAACATTACTTTCAATAATTCAAAATTATAAACGTTGGATTCAAAATATAGACATTTGACACATTATTTGCACCTCCAACAGCTATACTTTTGAGTGTTTATCTATATAAATATCTCTAGAACTAAATGGAATTTAAGACATTTTTTTACTTATTATCATTCTCTATCTTAACATTCATTATAACTCTTAAATTCTCAAATATTCACTTGTTGTTTATATCTCTTGTGAGTTGGTTGTGTGTTAGAAATATAATTTTTCTTCATCTTAAATCTTAGGATAGATTAGTAAGGAAGTGAGATTTATTTCTAAATGAATTGGTTTAAGTATTGTCCATTGAAACACTTAGGATTTGGTTTCTCGAGTGAGCCTTGAAAACTCATGTTGTAAGGTTGTAAGAGTGAGCCATAAAAGTCTTGTGTAATCTCAATCTTATGAATAAGATTGTGTGTAATTGAAAATCCTAAATTTGGGATAAGTCAGGTGGACACATAGGATTATTATTGAATCCTACTCCTTAAATCATTGTGTTCTTCATTCTTCCTTCTTAACATTCTTTCAATTCTTGCAAAGAATTATTTTTAATTCCTATTTTTATTTAATAACCCTTTTCAACCCCCCCCCCCTCTAGGGCTTTTTCAAGTCAAACCTCACTGACTGAATCATTATTATATATATACATACAACCTAAGGATACATATATTCAAGCATTAGTATAATAATATTTATATATTTATAATTATTTTATACATTTATTTCATATAGATGCTTGAAATCACATTACGACAAACAAATAAATGTAGAAATATTTTAGGTGGAGGAACGGAGCAGAATCCTAAAATATTCCGCACCCTCAATCACAGAATCTCACTAGCCAACAGGCTCATTGAAATCCAAAATATTTCTCTTCTCAAATTTGACAATAGACTGGCCTCAAGACATTAAGTCAATTGAGCTACCGCAGTCTCACTGCTGGCATGATTGGCCTCGAGACACTCAATCAACTGAGTTTTTGTAATCACACCACTCTCTAACCGCAAATCTCAATAATCAATTTTTAATCATATCTCACATCAATAAAAATTTAATAGCCTAGTATCTAGCATATTGCTGCGCAACAACTCTAGTGTAGCTCACTAAGTAACACGTTCTACTTCTATCCTCCAAAATAACATTTCATAAATAAAATAGTAAAGTCATATATTAAATATGAACAACATCCAATGCACAAATAAATATTCACTTTTATATATATGCAAACATAACATAATAAAATTCATATTTATTAAAAATTATGGATGCCAATAATATTTCTATATGCAATGCATACATATAATAATAACTCATAGGTATAGTGCGCTCATCTAAAATAACTCGACTAGCTTAGTTTTGTAGGCCTCAATCTCGGCGCAGCTATGAAAAAATAATAATAAAATAATTAGGATAAAAATCCTAATCTTATATATTCTATATTTTCTATAGAAAACTAGATTTAATACACGACTCTAATAAAAAACTCAAAACCAAACATAGACCCGATGTTATGTTTTACAAGAAATCTACCAACAATTTGGTAGAATCTCCATTGTAAAACGGACATCTCTCTACTAAAAATAGAGTCATTCCTACACGAAAACATACTTCAAAAATATACCCAAAGCTCAACATCTCTAGTTAGGTCCCCGAACAACAATTCTCGCCTAACCGAGAACTAACATTACAAAAAATACAATAAAATAATACAATTTCTCAAATCATCAAAATATATCATAAAAATATTAAAGAAATTTACTTTCTAAATAAATAATAAAATTCTAGTTATTAAATAATTTTTTTTAATAAAATCCATTAATAGCATAAAATTTCCATTTTACAAATAAATTAACTTAAATTGTAATAATTAATAAAATCACTTATTAATATCATAAAAATAATAAAATGCTCATTTAAGCTCAAAAATAATAAATAGGTTTATTTTTCATATATTTCCCAAAATAACTAATAAATAATTAATAATTAGAAAATAATTATAAAAATTATTTCCATAGTTTTATTTATCAAAAATAGTCTAGAACAACATAATTAACAATAATTTCAATTAAAATCAAATAATTCACCAATTTATAATATTTTCTCAAAAATACATATTTATACGTAATCTTTAAAAATTCATATTTAAAAATCTATACATAATTTCACAAAACTTCATTAACGAAGTTTACTCTACATAATTAATAGAATTTAATAAAAATATAAAATTTTTCAAGCCGGAATAGTTACGTAAATAGTAACCCAAACCTAGAAATTCAAAAAATCATAAAAGTAATTAAAAAACACCTTTAGCTAGATTTCAACCTCAATTACATATAATCTCAAAGTAACTATGCTTAATTAAATCAAAATCAATCTCAATTTCACAAAATAATCAAAATTAACCTAAAATCAATTTCACAAAATTGAAGTCATTACCGGAGTTGTCTAAACAAATTTAGTGAGGGAAAATAAAGCCCAGAGGAAGTGCTTTTGATCAAGACTGATGACGGCAGCTGGAGTGGCCGGAATCGTTGCCAACAAGCTCTTGAATAATTCGGCAACAAGTGAAAAATTAGGAAGAAAGAGAGGGAGGGAAGAACGTGGCGTCACTAGGGAGAGTATGAGTTGCTGATGGCGGTGGCATTGCCAGTGGGTGTGCAGGGGAGAAAAAGAAAGGAAAGAAAGAAAGGAAGAAAGAAAAGGAAAGGAGGGGAAGGAGAAAAGGAAAGAAAAAAAATGATTTTGTACTTTTTTAAATAATAATACAAAATAATAATAACTTAAATTAAAAAATAATATTCTAATACTTTAAAAATCTAAATTTCCCCCAAAATATATATCCTAAAAAATTATTTAAAATTAAATAAAACTACACTAAATATACTAATCTCAAAAATAATTATATAATAATTAACATTAAATAATTCCACACTTAAATTAATAATTAAATAGAATTTGGGTTATAACAACTTTTTCCAATAATGGTCCTGTGGTTTCTCATTTGAACTTTGCTAATGATACTATCTTTTTTTGGGATAGTGACCCTCTTTATATGCCTAATTTGGTGCGTATGTTAAGATGCTTTGCATTTATTTCTGGACTACAGGTTAATTTTTTTAAAAGTCAAGTGAGTGGTGTTGATATTGATCATTCTCTATTTTTACTCATTGCTGCCAATATTTTTAGCTTGTATTCCACTTTGCTCGTTAATTATCTTGGCTTTCCTCTTGGTGTCTCTCCGAGGTGAATTTCCACTTGGAATCCTATTATCCAAAAAATAAAAAATAAAAAATAAATTGGCTTATTGGAAGGGTAGAGTTTTATCTCAAGCTGGGCGTTTGGCTCTTATAAAATCAACTCTTACATCCATGCCTCTTTATTTTGCGTCCATTTTTTGCATTCCTAAGGGTGTTGTTTGCTAGCTTAATACTTTGATCATTGATTTTTTTGGTCTGGGGGTTCTTTGAATAAGAAATCTCATCGGGTGAGATGGAAGTTCATGACTCGATTAAAGAAAGATGGTGGTTTGGGTATTTTAGATATAACAGTGCATAATAGAGCTCTTTTGTCAAAATGGTTATGGCATTTGTAGGATGAGAGCCCTACTTTATGGGCTCAAATTGTTCAACATAAGTATTTTGTGGACTGTATTGACAATATATTTATCTAATATGCTAAACATTATTCCACAATTTGGTAAGATATTTTTTTAAAAATTTTGGTAGATGATAATTTTACAAATGTCTTGCTAAATTGCATTTCCTTTAAAGTTAGTGATGGGACTTCAATTCTCTTTTGGCATGATCAGTGGGTTGAAAATGGTTGTTTGAAGGATTTATTTCCTTCTTTTTTTGTGATTTCATCACACCCTTTAGGTTTTGTTAATGATTATGGTGTCTGGCAGGAAGATAGTTAGTATCGGAGGTTATGTTGGCATAGAGATGTCACTAATGCTGAGCTTGATTAGTTGCGAATTCTACTCTTGTCTATTGGTAGAATTGCAATTTCACTGGTTTATGCTTATAGAGTTATTTGGTGAGCTTCTTCAGATAAAAGCTTTTTTATTCACAGTTTGTATAATGAGGTGTTGCATAATATTACTAGTCATGATCATATCATAATGCTTGATGTGTGGCTCAATCTTTCTCCAATAAAAACTGAATTATTTCTGTGGTTTGCCATGCTTGACAAATTGCCAACAAGAGATCATCTCTTATCTATTGCCTTATGTTCTTTGACTTTGAATAAATGTGTTTTTTGTGGTCATTTTGGTGAAACTTCTGATCATGTATTAATTTATGCAACAAGAGTTGGCGACTGTGGACTTTCTTTTGTAAGTGGTAGGAACCACAATACCTTCTTCTTTATTGTTGTGGTTTCAATAGTGGAAAGGTTTGGTTCAAGGTTATGAGCAACGTCAATTTCGGCTTTGTCTTTTCTTTGCAATCTCATGGATGCTTTGGTCTCATCGTAATGAAATAATTTTTGCAAATATTTCATTTTCATCATATTGTTTACAAAAGTTGGTATTTTTTAGAATTGCTTTATGGTATAGTGTTCTATCTCCTTATGGTTCTGTATCCACTTCAGATCTTCTTCAGACTTCTCATCACATTACAATGTTGTCTAATTCTCGTTGAAAATGAATTTTGCTTTGGTGTTTTTGGTGGTTCTAATATGTCTTGGCTTCTTGTGCTGGTGCAAAATCACATTGGGTCTATGGTTAGATTTTCTCGAAGTGTTGGGCGATTGTTTTGCTTGGATTTTGGTGTTTGCTTCTACTGTTGTGGGTGTCTGGATTCAAGCTTAATTCTTGCATTGCCAGCCCTTCTACTTGTTTGGGTTATATGGTTTCTTGTGTGTCATGATTTTAGTGTTTTCTTTTTTTGTTTTGGTTTTCAATTTTGTTGAGTGGTTAGTTGCTTGTTTCTTGTTTTTGGTTCCCTTTGTTGTTTTGTATTTAGATCCTTTTGCTTAGTTTAGGGAGGGATTTTTTCATCACTTGAGGTCTTCTCCAGTGGTTTTTCCCCTCACTTTGAATTAATATAAGTAACTTGCTTATAAAAAAAATGGCCAAATGACTTCTTAAAATACTTGGAAATTCTTGTGAGTTGACTTTGCAAATTTTTGCTTAATTTGCACTAAATAATGATAAAAAAAAAGTGCACCCAAGAACATACTTATAATTTTTTTTTTTAAAAAAAAATTATTTAAAAAATTAACACAAAATTTATATTTAAAAAAATTCTATGACTACCACCAATACAACAAAGATTTTATTTTTTAGTCAAATATCATAACAACTAGAGAAGCATCATGGATCTGCAGAAACTTTATGGTTGATCTCCAACCCTCAAAAGACTATTCATAGGTGGTCTTCAACCTACAAAAGTCTACATCTTTCACATAGTCGTTGGAGTTTTTTAAATATTGGAATTCCATTAATGCTTCAAAAGTATTAATTTGTTCATTTTCCATGGCCTTGAAAGTGATGTAATTTTGAACATGCTGATCAGCCAATGTATTCACCTTCTCAAGCTTCAAAAATTCAAGTTTTGATTTTTGAAACAATGTAATTAAATTAAATTAAACGCTAACAATTAGCTAAAACATAAGAAAAATAAAAATGTCGCTTTATATTTATATTTTTTATTTTTTACAAAAACACATGCACGGTGAATCAAATTGCTTGTTTTATTAATGTATGGGCAAATAAGCTAACGGCTTATAAGCTTTGATATTAGCATTTGTTAACTCGATTGGCTGTATTCTAGACATGTACAAGCTATATATATATATATATGTATGAAAAATTTTTTACTTAATAAAAAATTAATTTAAATTAATTAAATATAATCCAAATGTAATTGAAAATATTCTTTCTATTCTTGTTAGGTTAACTTTATTTTATCTATAATAAAAATTAAATATAATTCTAATTTGATTGAAAGTATATTCGGTTAATTTATATTTTAATTTTAACAAAAATTAAATTAATTTAAAATTTTATCTAAATCAAGTTAGATAATATTTAAAATTAATTAACTTGGTTAATTAATTTAAAATTAACCATAAAATTAAATTAATTAAAATATAGTTTTAATTTTATTAAAAATCTATTTTCTATTTTAATTAGGTTAACTTCTATTTTATTTCTAATAAGAATTGAATTAACTAAAATATAATTCTAATTTGATTGAAATTATATTTCCTATTTTAATTAGGCTAACTTATATTTTTATCTCTAGCAAAAATTCTAATTTAATTGAAAGTATATTTAATATTCTAATTAAGTTAACTTCTATTTTATCTCTAATAAAAATTAATGTAATTACAATATAACTCTAGGTATATTTCCTATTTTAATTAGGTTAATTTTTATTTTATATTTAACAACGTTCAATTAAAATTAATTAATTAAAATGTAATTCTAATTTAATTGATAGTATATTTTTTATTCTAATTAGATTAACTTCTATTTTATCTCTAATAAAAATGAAATTCTAATTCTAATTTAATTAAAAATATGTTTCCTATTTTAATTATGCTAATTTAAATTTTATCTCCAAAAATTTAAATTAATTAAAATTTTAGTGTTAATTTTGTTAAAAATATATATTTTTCTATTTCAATTAGGTATACTTATATTTTTATCTAATATAAATCAAATTAGTTAACATAATTTTATAAATCTTAATATATTAAATTTAATAAGTAAGTAATTAAAATCATAATTAATAAATTTCATGAAAATAGGAAAAGTATATAATTTGTTTCAAACGTAGATATTTTATAAATTAAAAATTAATAAATAGGAAATAGAGCATACAATTTGTGTGGAAGTATATTTTTTATAAGAAAAGTAATATAATTATCATTTTTAGATATTTTTATAAAATTTAACATAAAAGAGTTAAAAATAAATTAATTAATATTTATCATTTAATTATAATTTGAACTTAAAAATTACATTAAATTAATTTTTATGTAAATAAAAAATTAATATTAAAAATATTAAAGAAATAAAGTGTCATAATTCAAATAAAAAATTTACTAAAATTATAATAAATTATAAGTTTAATGGGGTTGTGATATATATTTAAATTGTAATATATATAAAATATAAGTTCTATTATTTTTAAATTTTTTATTAACAAATAACTAAAAAAATTATTATCTTATGATGAATTTTGACCATAATATTTCTTTTATATGAAATGAGTTCTAGAGTTAAGAGAAATTAATTAGAAAAAATATAGAAGTAATATCATATAATTATTTAAATAAAAAATTTATAAAAAATGTAATGAATTATAACTATATTAAGTCATCATTATTATTTTTTAAAAAACTTTTATTTAATAATAATAGTAGTAGTAGTAGTATGTTTTACTATATCTTATAAGCCAAATAAATTTTTTATTCACGTGTGAAATATGTAAATGTTTACTAGCTAGCATATATATATGTACAAAGATGTTTACTAGCTAGATGTTTATTTACTATCATCCAATTATATAAAAATTGGATAATTTAGTCATTTCTTAATAAAAGTAAAATTAAATTAATTAAAATATAATTTTAATTTGACTGAAAATCTATTTCTATTTCAATTAGGTTAACTTTTTATTTTATCTATAATAAAAATTGAATTAACCAAAATATAATTCTAATTTAATTGAAAATATATTGCCTATTTTAATTACGCTAATATATATATATATATAAGCTTCAAAGTTATGAAGCCAAAAATTTGACAAGTGTCTATCTTTATATTTAAGTATTTATTCTAAAAATTAATATGTCAAATTATTAAAAATTCTAATTGTTTTTATTAAAAATAAAATATTTACAATATTTATTTAGTATTATTTTTAACTAAAACATTATTGTACATATCTCAATACTACTCAAATTCTAAAGATATTTATATACTACATATTTTTTTTACCTTAAATCACTCAATTTTTTTTAAACCATTAAAATTTTAATTTTTTAAAAAAAAATTAAAAGTATAATAATATAATAATTAGTTAGTATTATTTTTCAACTAAAATATTACTATATATACTCTAATACTAATATAATAATTTTAAAAACTAATCTTATTATAACAAATCTTATATTTCATTATTTACTCCTAAAACTTTATTTATAACATCATTATATTTTCTAATTTTTATGTAAAAAAATCTCCAAAAATTCATTATTTAACTTATTCTTGTAGTGTACATTCCATCTAAAACTCTACTTTTTCATAACTTGAAAATTAAATTATTTAATTATAGAATAAAAATAGATAAAATTTGACAAGTTGTGTAAGATTTAAATTTTATTTATTAAAGGACAATTACTTTTATCACACATTGAGAAGATAGTGGTCAATGGAGCAACTGTGAATATAAACTATTGGGTTGGGCAATTTATTGTGTTAGTATGTGATAAATCATTTAAACTCATGCTTCTGTAATCATTCTAAATAATGAGTGATCATAAGAGGAAAAAATGTTGTCATAATGTGAGATATTAGTTTGGATTGTCACTCATTTATATTACACCAATAGAGGGTAATATTTTTATTTTTATTACACCAAACTTGATCTATTTATGTCCAATTTGTGATATAATTACAATTATTTACTTCCAAATATCAGAGACAAAGACTCCTACTACTACTTAAACTATTTGTTAACTCATGTATATCAATTAGCTTTAAGTTGTTATTACTATGTTGTGTATATACACATATTCAATGATATAGACAATCATCTTTCTCTCCATAACATATTCTGACTTGGTATCAAAGCACGTACTCAAGACAATGACCTCTCAAACTTCTTCTTCTTCTTCTTTTTTAGCCATGACAAGTAATAACATTGTCAATACTCTTCATTCCCCATCTTTGACTATTGCTCCTTCGCATGTTCAGCAAACTTTTTGACTTCTTGCAACTATATTCCTTGGAGTCCATTGTTGAACTACTATAATCTTCATGGCATTGTCACCGGAACTGAATATCCTCCACCTAAAGAAATCTTTGATCTCATAACCAATCAAATGATCATTAACCCCACTTACACCACCTGGGTTAATAAAGATCAATTGCTATTTTCATGGCTCTTATCTTCAATTAGCAAAGAAATCTAACCTCATCTTATAGTTTTGAAGTCCTCAACAGAAGTATGGCAAGCTCTTGCCACCATTTATAGTGTCATTAGCCATGCTTAGTGAACTCAATTACATATTGAGAGCTCCATTACCTGTCTAAAGCTGAACTCACTATATCTCAGTATCTCTATAAAGCAAAAGTTATTGCTAATTCCTTAATATTAGTAGGGTAACCAATATCCTTTTTTTTGAATTCAGCACCATCGTGTTTTACAAGCTCAGTGTCGAGTATAATGGCATTATAGGGGCTTTACAACAATGTCTCGAAGTAGTCTCATTTCACGAGCTTTATGGCCAACTTATAGCTTATGAATTGCTCCTCAACTCTCAACAACCTCCTGTTACAATTGTTAACATTGCTCAACATAATAATAACTCCTCTGGTGAATAATTTACTCAAGATTTTGCTAACCACAATCGTGGAAGATAGGGATAACTTAGTGGTTGACATGGCTTTACATTATCTTCTTATCAGATTTGCAGTCTTAACAATCATTTTGCTATCACTTGTAGGCATCATTTTGATGCCAACTACATAGCTCATGGTCGATTTGGACCATCATCATTCCAAAATTTCTTCTCTTCTTTAGCCAGGTATCAAGTAAATCTAACAAACCTTTCCTCGCAAAGTGCACTTATGCCCACTCCTCTTAATGCTCATAAGACTTCATGGTACCTAAACATAGGAGCAACTCATCATGTCACTCCTAATTTGTCTTTACTCAGCATTGCAAATGAATATCAAGGTACACAAAATTTGCTTGTTGGTAATGGCCATAGCTTGGCGATTTATCATATTGGTTTTATTGTTCTTTCATCTCCCTCTAAATAATTCATATTATAAAATATTTTACATATACCCACAATAACTAAACCTTTTTTGTCTATTCACAAATTTTACAATGACAATAAGTGTTTTTTTTTAAGTTTCATGATGATCACTATCTTGTCAAAGACTAGGTATCAAAGAACACAATACTTCATGGACTAGTTGAGCAAGGACTCTATAAGTTATACGATGCACCTTGTCCAGACATCTCAACAAGTAGGGGAGAGTAGAAATTGACCAAACAGCCTAAACTGAACTAGACCGAGCTAAAATTCAAGGTCGACTCGGTAACTAATAGTAGGTAAATGGCAATTTGGTTCTGGTTAAGTGAGAAAATAAGTGATCAGTTCTCAACTTGGTTTAGGGATAAAAATATTTGAACCGAAAAGTACTATGCTTAAGGCTACTAAATGACGTCATTATATATGTTAGTATGTTACCCTAACCCTAAAATTGATGTCCCTAATAAATTCTTATTATTCCCTTCACCCTCTTATATCTCCCCGCCCCTCTCTGTCTCTCACTCTCTTACTATCTCTCGAACTTTCCCCTCTACTCCTCTCTTTTTCTATAACCCTAAACCTAACCCTTCATCCTACTATCATTTATCTGCTTCTCCAGTCTATCTTTGCCTCTTCCCTTTCTCTAGAATAAACCTCTTCATTATCTTTGTTCTGTTTCTCGACTTCTCATCTCTATATTGTCTCTTTTTCTCAAAGATGCTTACTCTATAGTCTACATGTTTCTTTATTTCCTTACATATTCTTTGGCTCGATGTTTTTTCTCTTCAAAGACATAATATTTTGTTGCTTTATTGTTGTTTTTTTTACTGTCAATGTTCAAAAATAAACATTGACAATGATGAAATCAACTTATAATGGTGTTTTGTAGCTGGATCAACTAGATCTGATACCAGATCTACTAGATATGGTAATGGTTTTCTTAGATTAAAAGGTTTTTTAAAAATTTTGGGTTATTTTTTGGCCTTATTTGTTTAGAGGTTGATGGATTGTCTATTTGTTCTTTTATTTGATGCATGCTATACTAGTAAAATCAACTTATTTGGTTGGATTTCTAAAGTTTTTTTCGATCTCTTTGAGAGATCTTAATGATGGAAGCCCCAAATGTGTAGATTTGACCATCGGTTGATCTTGTTAGTGGAAGCTGCTTAATTTGAATACTAATCGAGTTAGAGAAACATATCAATAGTCAACATTCATGTTGATATTTTTTTGTACTTTGATTTTTGAAAATATAATTTTTACTTTCTAAGTAGTTATTTTTATTATTTTTTAAATTATTTTTATTGAAAATATATTGTTTATTTTCTATGTACATAAATTTATTTAAAATTTATTTAAAAAATTAATTGTAAAATTATTTTGCTTTTTATTCAAATAATTTTATTGGTTATTTATTTTATAGAATTTTGCCATTGAATATATACTGTTTGCTTACTGTTTGATTATTTTATTTAAAATTATTTTGTTTTCTATTTAAATAATTTTATTGGTGATTTATTTTAGAAAATTCTGTCATTGAATATATAACATTTGCTTACTATTTGATTATTTTATTGAAATAAGTGAAAAAAATTATTTTTATTGAATCAATTGAGTGAAAGAGAATTACAAATTACATGTTTAAAAAATTTTGATGTACAAAGATTACTGCTTGCTTTTATTGAATCCTTTTATTATTATTGGTTGTTATGTTCTTATTTTAGCATATGCATTTGTCATTATTTTTCGTTGGCTCAAAATCATTTCTTCTTCTTCTGTTTGGATTACATGTAATTATGTAGGTGGAAATTGAAATAGGTGCTATTAGAGGCAATCAACCTGCTACTGCTACTGGTGGTGCTAAGACCTTCAATCATGTAGAGGTGGAAGCCCCAAAGCAACCAGAAGTTACTCAAAATGAAAAAGAGAGAAAGGACATTGATAGGAGAAGGAAGGTATGGGACCACTTCAAGAAAATCAAAGGGAAGTTGGTAAGAGCTAGATGTGTTTATTATGCTAAAATCTTGAATGCTGATAGTAAAATAATGGTAAATCATCTTGTAGAAATCATAAGTTATGTTATAGGAAAAACCCTAACCCTAAGTCCAATAGACAGAGTCTTTTAACTCTTAGAACTAATGTGGATAGTTTTCATAGTGTAGGTGTAATAAGGACATGGACATTTGAATAGGAAGCTATTAGGAATGCATTGCCCAATATAGTTATTGTTGATGAGCACCCATTTAAATTTATTGAGGGAGAGGGATTTAAACAGTTCATGTCTTTTGCATGTCCTAGGTTCAAGATACCTAGTAGGTGGACAGTTAGTCGAGACTGTTATAATGTAGATATGGAAGCAAAGCTTAAATTGAAAAATTTTTCATGCATCATTGCCAAAGTTAAAGAGTCAGGATCATAACTAACTCTTGGACTTCAATTCAACGCATAAACTACATGTGCATTACTGCTCATTACATTAATTCATATTGGAAGCTCAATAAAAAAATAATTTCATTTATCCCTGTTACATCACATAGGGGTGAGTATATTGCAAAAATTTTAGAAACTATCTTCTAGAATTGAGTGTTAAACATATTTTCACACTGATAGTAGATAATGCATCATCAAATGACATTGCAATTGGTTTTTCTAAGAAAAAATTATTGTCTTAGGGCTCATCTGATGTTAAAATCAAATACTTCCACATGAGATGCCTTGCACACATCCTAAATTTAGTTGTCAGTGAGGGGTTGAAAGAAGTTGGCAATCTTGTTAAAAGGGTTAGAAAAGCAGTGAGATATATTATAAATTCACCTACTAGGTTGCATAAATTTAATAAATTGCTAACTTAATTAGTTATGAATTAAACTGTTATTTGTGTTTAGATGTGCCCACGAGGTGGAATTTAACCTATGTCATGTTAAAAACTGCTTGCTTATTTGACAAAGTATTTGAGAAGTACGAGGAGTATAAGCATGCATTTAGATCTGACTTAGGGGATGATGTACTAGAATTTATAGATTGGTTGAATGTTAAGAAACTTATTGATTTTTTGCAAAAATTTTATGAGATGACATTGAGAATTTATAGTTCTCAATATGTTACTACAAACTGTTATTTCACTAAAATTGCTGAATTGTTTAGTAATTTAATTGAGTGTCAAAGTTCTATTGATCCTAGCAAAAGATCTATGGCCTTTTCCATAAAAGCCAAATTCGATAAGTACTGGGGAAATCCTCAAAAGATGAATTTGTTGATTTTTTTTGTAAATGTGCTTGTTCCTCAATACAAGCTAGAATACATTGAGTATTCCCTGTTTGAGATTTATAGGGATTCTGTGGGTGGAAGCCTATTTGATAATGTTAAAGATGGCTTGTATAAACTATTTGATGACTACTCTACTTCTTGCAAGCCTCCTTCTCAATTTTTTTTTAATATCTGGAGAATCAATTTATGCATCTAAAAATGCTTCTGCTAAATCTGGCAAATCAGTTTCCTTGTTAAGAGCAAAATTTAAGAAGCATAAGATGGAACTTTGAATTTATAGGAGCAAAAAATATGAGTTGGATATCTATCTTACTGAGTTTGTTATTGAGGAGGATGGCTCATTTGATATTCTTAGATGGTGGAAGCTCAATTCTGACTATTCTATCTATTATAGCACGAGATGTGTTAGTTATGCCAATCTCCACAGTTGCATCTAAATCTGCTTTTAGCATATGAGGGAGGGTGTTTGATTGCTTTAGATCTTCTTTAACTCCCAAATTTGTAAAAGCATTAACATGTTCTCAAGACTATATGAGAATGTCTAAAAATCCAATCTCAATTAAAAAGTCCTTAGAGGAAATTGAGAAGTTTGAGAAAGGTACTTTACTGCATCTTGTTCTGATATATTTTTATTCAAATTTTTTAATGTAAGTTCCAATGATCTGTTTGATTTAACAATTTTGTTTTTTTTTTCTTTTCATTCTCAAAATTACCTCCAGTTGGCATGAGCCCATCAATGGGATCATCAAGTGCCGATTAATATGAAAATTCAGTAAATTTTATGAAAAGAGTCCTAGAGGGGGATGAATAGGAAAATCAAATAAAAATGAGAAATTAAAAGAATTCTTTGTAAGAATTGAATTGAAGTTGAGAAGGAAGAATGAAGAACATAAAAATTTAAGAAGTTTGGATTCAACAACAATCTTACGTCTCCACCTAACTTATCCCCAAGTTAGGATTTTCAATTACCCATAATTGTATTCATAAGATTGAGATTACATAAGAGTTTTATGGCTCACTCTTACAACCTTACAACTTGACTTTTCAAGGCTCACTCAAAAACCAAAGCCTAAGTGTTTCAATGGACAACACTTAAAGCAATTCCTTTAGAAATAAATCTCACTTCCCTTCTATTCTATCCTAAGATTTAAGATGAAGAGAAATACAAACAAATAATTGTTTAAGAGAAATTGAGAGCTTAATTGAATTCTTAAGAAATAATGAATAATAAATAAGTTTCTTAACTTTCATTTAGCTTTAGATGTGTTTATATAGAAAAACACTCAAAAATATAGTTGTTGAAGGTGCAAATAATGTGTCCAACATCTATATTTTAAATCATTGAATGTGATGATGTCAGGCAACTATTCATGGATTGAAACCGTGATTGGCTGATGAAAATATTTAAATTTCCCATACTTTCTTCATAAAAGCTATAGATATTTGAATCAGCTTTCCATATCATTTTGAATCACATAAATTGGACTTCTGTAGCTCAAGATATGTCTAAAATACTAAGAGCTGTGCAATCTGAAATGCATACTACTGTTAGGCAACTATACACATACTGAAGCTGTGATTTGCTATTGAAGAAGTTTGAATTTTCCTAGTGCTTCTATTTGGTTGCATTTTTGTGACTGTGATTTTTTTTGGGCCATTATGATGCTTCCACCTTAGTTTACATGCAAAATGAGTAAATGTGTGTGCTGATTTTTCTTAAGTGACATGTATTTGTTGCCAGAAATTCCAATGCCATTTGGACATGATTTGAGAACTATTGACAACTGAGCACTCTTTCTTTATGTTTCTATTTTTCTTTTTAGTTAGTTTGCATTTCTTGATTCTATATTATTAGTTTTTTTGAAATGCAAGAATGGTAATCTTTTGGGTGAACTCAAGCTATGTTTGTTTATAATCAGATATTTTTTTGCATGTTATGTAGGCCTTCTGCATATAATTTTTTTGGAAGCTTTATATTTTGCCTTCAAAATATTTGTTAAAGAAATGCAATATCAGAAGTGGAAGTATTCTATAGTTGCTTATAACTTACATGTTAACTTAATTTTTTTGTATCTACTTTTAAATTTGTATAGAAAGATGGTAAATAGCCTGGACACATGGAAAATAGCCTCACATAATGTAATTATGTTTGATCATTAAGGGCTTTACATAGTTTGTAATTATGTAATCAGTTTACACACATTGGGCTTGGCTCTGTTTTTATAATTGTGTAATACAAATTGGGCTTCGCCCACTATAGTAAAAATATGAAATTTTTGTTTATTTTCATTATTTTATGTCTAAGCCTATAATATGGCCCCAAACAAATCCAAACTAATCAACTGAACCGATAATATTGAAAAAATCAGTTCACCGAACTGATATGTTTTTCTTAACTTTTTAGCACGATTTGGTTACCAAATGACTATAAAATTTTACCCCTCTAGCACTAAACCGAGTCGAACTGAACCGTGCTCACCCTAATCTATAAGTGCATCTATTTACCTAGCAAACTTGGAGGCTTGGCATGCGAGACTCAGGCATCCAAACATTTAAACTGTCAAACAATTAGTTTATCATTTTTCATTTACCGTGTTCTTCCTTTAAACAAACCATAAATAAATGTTCTACTTGTTGTTTAGGAAAATTACATAGAGTCCATCTTCCCTTGACTAATCATTGTAGTTCCAAACCATTAGAATTAATCCACTTTGATGTTTGGGGTCTAACACCAATGCATTATTATTCTTAATTTAAGTATTTTATTATTTTCATAGACGATTATTCTTTATTTACATGGTTTTATCCAATAAAAAAAAGTGATTTCCATGAAATTTTCATTGAATTTAAATTAATGGTGGAAAGGCAATTTGACAGTAAAATAAAATCATTCCACTTACACTGGGCCAATGAATATCGACCATTACATAATTATTTCAAGCAACATCATATTATTCATCGAGTTAGTTATCCACATACCCATGAACAAAGTGGCACTACTCAATGTAAAATCAAAAATATTATGGATATTGGTTTAGATAGGCCTTTGTGGTGCCCTATTTAAATTTTAGGAATTTTCTTTTTAAACCACTATTTTTTTATTAATCAAATTCCTACTAATTCATTGGGCAAATGCATTCCTTTCACTTAATTAAGAAAAAAAACCCCCAGATAACACTTTTCTTTGTATCTTTGGGTGTGCCATTTACCCTTTATTAAGACCATACAACAATCACAAATTTTCTTTTCGATAATCTCAATGTGCATTCTTAGGCTACTCACCTATTCATCGTAGATATAGGTGCTTTAACAAAAACAATGGAAAAATGTATATTGCTAGACATGTTAAGTTCGATGAAAATTGTTTCTTTTTCATACTATTTTAGGTGTCTCTTCCCATTATGATGTCATGCCAGTCTCTATGCCACCTCTGCCTTATCTTTAGCTAATAAGTTTTATAATGCATGATTCTTTTCCGACACCGAGTACTACTCTTTCTCAAACTCATACTTCTTCTAAAATTTCTTCTTTCTTATCTCCTTCTTCTTCCTTATCACTTTCTCAACACTCTTCCACTCCAATTAAAACACTAATAACCCAATCTTCTACCTTACCTTTATCCACTTCTCCACACCATACCCACATCTACAACCAAGAGGGATTGAAACTATTTGGGGATCTTAGACATCTTGAAGATCAAAATAACCAACCAAACTTATCATCTCAACCCCAACCTCAATGCACACACAATATGCAATTACGCCCTACCACTTTTCAATGTAAACTAACCATTCTCCACACTTATTCATTACCCCCTTTAACCTCTTCCCTCTCTGAACCTACTTCTTTTATCCAAGCCATTAAACTACCTAAATGCAAGTAAGCCATGATAGAGAAAATGCAAGCTTTGTACAAAACTATACATGGGATTTTGTCCTTGTCCCTTATCCCACAAATGGTATTGTTATTGGTAACTTATGGTTTTACAAAATAAAATGAAGGGGTGATGGTGGTATTAAAAGGTTCATGGCATGTCTGGTAGCTCAAGGTTATACCTAAGAGTATGGATTGAACTATAAGGAAACCTTTAGTCCAGTAGTGAAACTGATGACTATTCACACTATGTTATCTATCGTTATATCAAGAGGGTGGCATTTACATCAACTTAATGTAAGCAATGCCTTTTAAATGGTAAACTTGAGGAAGATGTGTTCATGGTGCAACCCTAAGGGTATGTGGATACTAAGGATCGCAAGTATGTTTGCAAATTAAGAAAATCACTCTAGGGCCTCGAACAAGCACCACGTGCATAGTATAAAAATTAAGCAATTTTCTTCTCACAATGGGTTTTTAAGGTTCTTTTACTGATCCATCACTATTTATTTATAATTCTTGAGGTTATTAATGTTTCTTTCTTGTGTATGTAGATAATGTGATCATCACTAGAAGTAGCACTCTTATTGTGCAATAACTAATCTTGTAAGTATCCACTACATTTTCCTTAAAGGACTTAGGTGAATTAAGCTACTTTCATGGAATTCAAGTTATTCGGATAGGTGTTGGTCTTCTTCTCACACAATAAACAAACAACAAGGACATCTTAAAAAGTATTGACATTTCATCCTATAAACCTTGTTCCATGCCTATGGCTTCAGGTACAATTTTTACAAAATCTAATGTTACATTACTCTCATTTATCGAAGCCAACACATACCGTAGACTTTATGGGAGCCTTCAATATCTAACAATAAACAAACTCTACTTGTCCTTCTCGATGAAAAAAATGTGTCAATGCATGCATCATCCAACCTCCACACATTTGAAGGCTCTCAAACGTATCATCAATTATTTATAAGGAATAAAACATCAGGGCTTATTCATTAAACAATGTTCGTAAAGTTCAATTACTGCCTTCACTTATGCTAATTGGGCTTGGTGCCCAGATGATCGTTGATCGACAAGTAGATACCTCATCTTCCTCAGATAAAATTTGATCACTTGTAATTCCAAGAAATAATGCACTATAGCACGATCTTCGACTGAATCAAAGTTCAAGGCCATAGCTGATATAGGTGTCGAGATAAAGTGGCTAACTTATTTACTTCAGGAGCTTGATATGCAACTGCAATCCCCACCCCATGTGTGGTGTGAAAACATGGGGGCATCTTCTTATCATCCAATCTAATTTTTGAAGCTCATGCACAACATATTGAAGAGGATTTTCACTTTGTGGGCAACAAAGTACTTGAAAAATAGCTCACTGTCTTTGCAATATCATCAGCAGATCAGGTTGCAAATTTGATGACAAAGACGGTTAATAAACAACTGTTTCTCAAATTCAAGGACAAGTTATGGTTAGCTGCCTACAAACCATCAGCTTGGTGGGGCGTATCAGAGGCAAAGACTCCTACTACTACTTAAACTATTGAGTTTCTTGCACAAATAGTACCATAACTTTGACCCATATTTCAAAATAGTACCAAATTTTTAATTTTTTCTTTTCGGTCCCTTAATTTCTATTTTTTTTCATATCATAGTCCTTTAATGATTTCTGATCAAATTTATCATACGTAGCAGTTTGAATAAGTATACTTTTTTGTATATGCGTCATGTAAGCATCCAATTAAGAAGCCTAATCATCTTGTGGACTCTATAAAATGGAATATGCTAAAATTTTATTTTATGGGGCCCCTAAAGAAAATTTGTTCTATGCGGCCAACAAGATGATTAAGTTGTTTAATGGGATGTTTACATGGTGAATATACTAAAAATATATTTATTTTGATTATCATGTACGCTACATTTGATCGGATATATTTGAGATACTTTAATTTGAAGTAAAAATAAAAATTGTGGTACTGAAAAGAAAAAAAATAAAACTTTAGTAACTGAAAAGAAAAAAATTAAAAATCTGGTACCATTTTGAAACATGGAGTAAAATTATGATACCAATGATGCAACAAACCCTTAAACTATTTGTTAACTAATGTATATCAATTAGCTTTAAGTTGTTATTACTGTGTTTTATATATACATATTTTCAATGGTATAGAAAATCATCTTTCTCTCTATAACATATTTTGACTCTAGACATCTTTAATAGTTGTTAAAATAAATTAACAAAATAGCATGTAGAATATGTTATTTTTAAGTATTATAGATTGTAATTTAACTAATAAAAAACTTTATCTTAAAAAATTTATCCCTCAACTAAATCTTGGTTTAAATATGTAAGTTGTTGAATGTAAGTTAAAAAAAAATGTCGATAGTTATATACACATGTTTTAATTAACAAAAAAAACATTGCAAGTTTGGACTTGATGTCCACTATACATATTTTAAAAGTGCATTATCTGTTCAAAAGACTATGTTAGGGATATCATAAGGTAGCTCCTCTGGTAGAAACAAGAAGAAATTCTTAAAAAATGCTGCATTATTGTTCGTAGATGACTCATTCAACTAAGTAGGAGATAAATAAATACTAATAATTAAGTTATCTCTCCGAATGTTTACAGTAAAAATGAACTCAATTATATGCACAGTTATTGTTCAGTGACGTTATTTTGTTGTATCTAATACTTAATGTAGTCGGTATTATTTTTGTAAAAATTTTGCCATATACTATGTTTATAAAATTTTAAATTTTATTTCTAAAATGTACTCATAAAATGAATTTTGATGTCTGTTGTATATATAATTACAAACTATATGCCGCAATATATGTGTAATACTAAATAAATCAGGATATTAATACACTAAATTAGGACATTAACTCATTCAATTTTTTTTTTTATAAATTTTTAAAGTTAATTTCCAAGATATATTATTATTATTATTATTTTCTTTTATATATTACATCTTGTTTAGAAATTTAAAATGATCAAGAAATTTATTACACTATGTATTTAAGCTAAAAAATTTATTATACTATTTCTCAATATATATATATATATCCTATAATTTAAATTTTTCAATAATAAAATATATTAAAATATAAATAAATAATTTATTAATAAGTAGTCCACGCAATGCGTTGATATATGACTAGTAATTTTATAAGTCTTACTAAATATAATTTAACAACTGAATAATTAAAATTAGTAAATTTTATAAAATAATTAATTATGAAAATATTAACAATAAAAATATGGAGAGAGTGTTGTATAATTATTTAAATAAAAATTATGAATAATGTAATAAATTATTATATTATAACTCGATCAAATTTACAAAATTAGATTATTATATAAAAATAAAAATTGTAATAAAGTATTATATTATAATGGAATTCTATCAAGTTTGAAAAATTAGACTGTTATATAAATAAAATGTTACTTTTTTATTTTTGAAAATTTATCAAATTAAAATTTATTAAAAGTTTATATTTATATTAATTAATTTTTTAAAAAATTAAATATAATCATAATTTATTACTTTCAAAAATGATATTAACTATTTTTTTAAATAAAGGAATTCAGTCTTCCAAAAGGAAATTTTTTGTAGAATGTGGTGTCTGATCAGAGGATTGTTACTGATTCAGTGGCTATTAATGATGAGGTATCATGGTTACTGGACGTGATAATGAGACTTGGGGTTTTGGGGATGGGTATAATTTCCAGCTGCAGCATGCTTCATTGGACAATAATGCTCTCTCCTTTGACATGTCAGAGGCTTGTGACTTGTGAATCTAACAAGACCATTCAGATGTGGAAACAAGATGCAAATGCCAAACCACAAGCTCATCCTCTTCACTTGGAGCCACTTAATCAAATTAGGCAGTTCTAGCGGTTGTGCTTCCGGTGGTTGATGATTGTATCTTTTCTTTATTTCTGTAGTAAAAAATTGAGGATCGGACTATGAATGAAATAGAGTAAATGACAACTAAAATAATTAGAATGATAAAATTGAAAAAAATATATAACATAATTTTAAGAATTATTGCACAAGTGAATAAAATCTAAATGATTGTACTAAAAATTACCACAATGTAAATGTTGAGGAAAGTGTGGAGGGTCACAATGGTTCACTTAAATTCTATACTCCTAGGCTAAGTTTTACCAGGATAGGTAATTTAATGGCACAATAATTTGTGACAACTAAACGCAACAATAGTAACAAGAAAGAAAACACCAAAATTTAACATGGAAAACCCCAAACAAATCGGGAAAAACTACAGGCAAGACTAGAAAATTTTTACTATGAAAATAAATAAGAGTTACAAAATATTTCTCTCTAAGGAGAATACAATAAAATTCTCTCTATAATGTAGGAGATAACCCACTCTCTATATATTTTTCCACCACAAGGAGATTTCTCACAATTACTAACCAACTCACTAACTCTAACTCACATAAGGGTCACACGGCACACTCTCTTCTCGTTACTATGCTTGTATTTTTTGTTTTAGGTTACATAAAATGGTAGAGTAAATGACCTTTATATAGCCATGAATGATGGCTATTTTTCAACCCTTTTGTCAGCACCAAATTCAGTGCTAACTTTTTTTTATTATTATTATAAGTTATGTGGCTGCACTAACTTTAACTTTGACAATCTCCCATTTGAATATTTGATTGAGAATCCATAACATCTTCACACCATTCTTTTTATCTTACCTCTTCATGTTGCTTATGTTTCCATTAGGCCGCACGAGGATCGATACCAAATAAATTTATCACTGTTGATAGTTTTTGTCAAGAAATTTGCAAAATTTTCTTTGGTATGGATTTTTTGCAAATTGACAGTTCCTTCTTCCACTTTCCCTCAAATGAAGTGATAATGAACTCAAATATATTTTGACTTTGAATGAAAGGTTGGATTTCTTGCTTGATGTAAGACACTTTGACTGTCATTAAACAAAGAAACTTTCACTTGTTTGTGCCTGAGTTCTTCCATTGCCATTTTCAACCAAACTGTTTCTTTACTAGATTGTGTAGCTGCCACATATTCAGCTTCGTTGTTAACGTAGCCATAACTAATTGCAATTTTGATATCCAACTTACAACACTGCCAACAAGTATAAACATATAACCCTTTGTAGATTTTCTTTTATCCAAATCACCTGTATAATTTGAGTCGACATATCCTCTGATAATAAAGTTTGATCCTCCATAACATAATGCAACATTTGAGTTTCCTTTGATATATCTTAGGATCCTCTTCATAGCATTCCAATGCTCTCTACTAGGATTTTCCATGTACTGACTAACCACTCTCATTGCATGTGCAATGTCTGGTCTTATACATATTATAGCAGACATCAAACTTCCCACTACTAATGCATATAGTACTTGAGACATTTCCATCCTCTATACTTCACTATTACAACTCATACTGGAAGATAACTTGAAATTAGTAGGAAGTGGGGTTAAAATTGGCTTACAATCTTGCATATTGAATTTCTATAAGACTTTCTTCAAGTAATTTTTATGGAGTAGCTAAATCTTCCTATCATTTCTATCTTGGTGAATTTACATCCTTAGAATCTTAATTGGTGGTCTCAAGTCCTTAATCTCAAATTCCCTAGCCAACCTATGCCTTTAATTCTTTGATATGATTGCTACCAACATGTCATCAACATACAACAGCAAAATGACGAAGTCATTTTCACTAGCCCTTTCGAAATATGCAAAAGGATATGCATTAAGTTTATTGTATCCAAGGCTCATGATGAAGGAATCAAATCTCTTATACTAATACCTTGGTGCCTGTTTTAAACCATATACAAATTTATTTAACCTTCAAACTAAGTTCTCTTTTCCTTATTCTTCAAAACCTTCTAGTTGGAGCATATAAATTTCTTCTTTAATATTTCCATAAAGAAAAGCATTTTTTATATCTAATTGATCTAGATGTAAATCAAATGTAGCACACATTGCCAGGACCACTTGAACTATTATAAGTCAAACCATAGGGGAAAAGATTTCATTGAAGTCAATGCCTTCTTTCTGAGCATATCCTCATACCACCAATCTTGCATAATATAGTTCCACTTGATCATCATTGTTATGCTTAATCTTATAGACCTATTTGTTACCAATTGGCGTTCTTCCTTATGGTAATGACATAAGTTTCCATGTCTGATTCTTATGTAGAGCTTCTATTTCTTCATGCATTGCTGCCATCCATTGAGATGCTTCTAAACTCTTCATTGCTTCTTAAAAAGTTAATGGCTCTCCATCCTCTATTAAACAACAATATGTAACATTACTCTTCATAATATAATCAAAAAGCCAAACTAGTGCTTTTCTGCCATTAGTTAATTATCGAACTCTGGATTCTTCAAACTCAACTAGTTTTTGTTCTTCATTTTCTAATCTTGCTTCAGAAGAATCCTCTTGTTCCACCTATGCCATTGTGGCCTCTAAATTATCTTTTAATGTGCTACTATCACATTTTTCTTGTAGCTTATCTTATGCCAACATCACATCTTTATTGATGATGACCTTATAGGCAATGGGATCCTATAAGCAATACCCCTTCACTCCTTCTACATAACCTAAGAATTTGCATTTTCTAGATTTTGGGTCTAGCTTTGTAGTTTCTTGGGCATTATACATCATATACGCATGGCTTCCAAATAGATGGATGTTTGAATAATCAATAGGCTTTTTAGTCCACATCTCCATAGGTGTCTTCAACTCAATTACAGTCGATGGTGACCTATTTATGACATAATATATAGTGTTGATTGCTTTTACCCATAATTACTTTTCTAAACCTGCAGCTCTTAACATTGCCCTTATTTTTTCCAACAAGGTTCTGTTCATCTGCTCTATCACTCTATTCTGTTGTGGAGTGTATGTTATAGTGAACTACCTTTTGATGCCTCCCTACTTGTAGAATTTATTAAATTCTTCTACTGTATATTCTCCTATATTATCTGTCCTCAAACACTTGATCTTATTTCCAAAGTTAAGTTTCGCCCACGCTTTGAATACTTTGAAGACTTCAAACACATCAACTTTCTTCTTAATAAGATACACCCAACATCTCCAAGAGTAGTCATTAATAAAGGACACAAAGTACTTTGCTCCTCCTAGGGATAGTATTGATGCTTGCCATACATCAGAGTGAACCAATTCTAGAATAATTTTACTTCTAGAATTAGATGTGTTAAACTTCACATGATACTGCTTACTTATAACACAATGTGCACAAAAGGGTAAGGATACCTTTGTGAGACCAAGTAGCTTCTGCTCAGCCAGAATTTTAATTCTTTGTTTAGACATATGGCTAAGTTTGCAGTGCCACATCATTGTAGACTTTTCACTTAAATCATATGAAGCAACAAATGCCTCTGCCTCCTGTAAAGTCTCTCCCATCAGCATATACAAATTCACAATTAGCTTTTGTGCCTTCATTAGTAAGAGCGCCCCTTGAATTATTTTTATAATTCCCTTTTTGATTTCATCCACCTGAGATTATCTACCACTACTATGGATATTAGATTTTTATTTGAACCCTTCACATGTTGCATATTTTGAATAGTACGAGTTTTGCCATCATACATCCTTAATTTAATGGTTCCAATATCGATGATCTTTAAAGGATGATCATCAATTATGTTCATTGATTCTGCTGAGATAGATTTATAATAAGAAAACCAATCTTTTTAATCAGTCATATGCTAGGTAGTCAATGTGTCCAAGATCCACACATCAGAAAATTTCTTTTTGTATGTGCTAGTTGTCACCACTTCATTACATAAAGCGATGCTATCATCTGATATACTTGTAAAATTTCCTTGAGGTTTGGAATCTTTTAGATTCCAACAATCGTTCTTTAAGTGACCCTTTTTACTATAGTTGTAGCAGTTAAAATTCTTCTTACTTTTTGACCTTGATCTACCTTATGTCTGCCTCCTACTAGAGCTAGGTTTTGTTGATCTCCCTCTTATCACCACTAAAACTTCCACTTATTGTGAATTCACCATCTTATCTTCTTTATTTTTATGCCTATTTTCTTCCCCTAGAACAACTGCTGCAATTTCATCAAAGATAAGATAATCTGTAAGAATAATATTTGTCAGGTTGTTGATGAGTTGATTATACAAATCAGGCAGACTTTAAAGTAGAAGTTTAATATGTTCATTTGCCTCTACTTTATTTCCCAATGATGTGAGTTGGGAAAATAAAGTACTTAAAGTATTTATGTGCTTTGTCACTGAAGTAGATTTTGCCATCCAAAGAGTGTAAACCTTCATCTTAAGAAAATTTTTATTGTGGATTGACTTAGCCTCATAAAGTTTAGTGAGTTGATCTCAAATCTCCTTTATAGTTTTCTTTTCTTTTACACTTGATAGTATCTCATCTACTAATTCCAGATAAAGATCTGCAATAACCATCTCATCCATCTCTTTCCATTTGTTGTCATTTGTGAATTCTTTCGGCCTTCCGCTGATAGCTGTCAGACAATTATCTTTTCTCAATATTACCTTCATCTTTAATTTCCACAGTCAAAAAATTGTTTCATTAAATTTTTCAATCTCATATTTTACTGCCATTACTTCTATCAGTATTCATGAAGCTGATGCTCTGATACCACTTATAGTTAAAAACTGAGGATTAGACTGTGAATGAAATAGAGCAAATTACAGCTAAAATAGTTGAAATGATAAAATTGAAGAAAATATATAACACAACTTTAAGAACTATTGCACAAGTGAATAGAGTCTAAATGATTGTACTAAAAATCACCACAAGGTAAATTCCTAGGAAAGTGTGATGAGTCACAACAGTTCACTTAAATACCACAGTTCTAGATAGAATTTTACTAGGACAAGTAATTTAATAGCATAATAATTTACGACAACTAAACTTGATAATAGCAATAAGAAAGAGAACACCAAAATTTAACATGGAAAATCCTAAAAAAATTAGGAAAAAATCATGAAAAATACTAGAAGAATTTCACTGTGAAAAATAATAGGAGTTATAAAATATTTCTCTCTATTTTCTAAGGAGAATACAATAAAATTTTCTCTATAATATAAGAGATAACCCACTCTCTATATATTTTTCCCCATAATGAGATTTCTCACAATTACTCACCAACTCACTAACTCTCACTCACACAATGCTTACACATCCCACTCTCTACCCGTTGCTATGCTTGTGTTTTTTGTTTTTGGTTGTATAAAATGGTAGAGTAAATGGCATTTTTATAGCCATGAAGGATGGCTATTTTTCAACCCTTTTGTTAGCACTAAATTTGGTGCTGACTTCTCCTTTTTTTTTTACCCTATGGTTTGAGGTTTTGACACAAATGGGCCAATATTAATTTTTATGACACTTACTACCCTAAGTGTATGTCCATTAACATATAAAAGAAAACGCCAATAATGTCGTTAAACCTGCTGATGTGGCATGCTAATATGGCTTCCAGTTTGCTTAGGTGGCTTCTAACATATAGATTATGCAAAAAAAAAATACTCTAATGAAATCTCATTAATCCCTAATTTATACACATTAACTCCTATTAATTCCTAAACTAACAAACTCTAATCAAACTTGACCCAAAAAAAAAACTCTAATCAAAGTGAAATCTTCCAAGGCAGGGAGGAGAGGTTTGTGAGAAAATCTTCAACTGAAATGGATTTTTTTATTCTTTTGTTTCTATTTAACTCCTTAAAACTTCATAATCTTCTCATCTATACCCTTTTCTTCACACATTCATCTACATATGCCTAACTACCATTGCCCGACCACCATCGCTATCGCAGACCACTACTACCACTACCATACTACCACAAATCAACACCACCACCACTACTCTACCATAAAATTTCTTTAGCTTCATCAACAACAAATCAACACCAACACCACTAATCAATAACAAATTTCTCCTACAATTTCATTCAAACTTTTGTTCTATTGTAAACCTAAATTTTCTAAGTATTCTCTGTCATAAGATTCCTATTAACATAAAAAATTTGAGCATCAAGAACATTATCAATAGCTAACCCAAATTTCATCAACATATTACCATACCTAAATTTCCTTACCACCAACGCCCCATCACTATAGCACTAGACTAAACCCAAGCAGACTCATTTTAAAAACAAAGAAAGGAACATCTAAGACATAAAAAATCCCCTCATATTAAGAAATCAGAAAATTTCCTTAAGATTTATTCAAATCAACAAATCAATACGACCACCACAAATCAACACCACCACCAACTACCACTGAGAGAATGCCTTGCAATTTCACAGAGGACTTAGAACAGTGGTGATGACAGTGGTCATTAGCATCAAGGAAGCCACTTTTGTATAGTGGCGATTAACACCATTGTCTTTGTCCCTGTCTCGATCTCTGTCTTTGTCTCATTTCTTTATCATGATGGTTGAAGGTGAAGGAGTGATGGTGATGATGGTAGTCATTGTCACATTTCTCTATGTCTCGATCATATGTCTGGTGAAGGTAATGGTGGTGGGAAAAGAAACGCAGATGATGGTGATGGTGAAGCAATGGTGATGGTGAATTTTCTAGGTTTTTATTTTATTGATTTATGAATTAGGGATTAATGAGATTTAATTAGATTTCTTTTTGATATAATCCATACGCTGGAAGCCAAATCAAAAAATTAGAAGCCACGTCAGCACACCACATCAACAGGTTTAATAGTATTACTGGCTTTTTCCTTTATGTGTTAACAGACATACACTCAGGGTAGTAAAGTGTTACAAAAAATAACACTGGCCCATTGTGCCAAAACCTTAAACCACTAGGTAGAAAATTGTACTTTCCCTTTTTTATTATAATTTATTTGGTGCATCCATTTTTTACATTAACTTTGACAGTTATAGGATTTAATGTGAACTTACATTTAAAGTAAATTTTCTTGAAATGTATTGGGTGGCTTTTTTTTTTTTGGTCAGAGTATTGGGTTGCTTTTTGTTCATTAGAAATTAATTTTAAAATGTATTAATTGATTGTGTAGAATTATCACATCTTTCTAATTCTCAGTACGATAGCTTTTATTTTTTACCTACAAATGTTCGAATCAGTTGTTCTCGCTTAAGCAACATATTGAAATACATAAAAATAAAACTGGTAAACTAGAAATTACTGTTGATTGGAGTTTGGTATGCTCCATATGGAGTTTATTAGCTGTTTAGTTTGGTTTTGAGGTGAGTTCCTATAGGTTTGTGGTAGGAACTTTGGATCCAATGCCTAAATATTGGTACATAATCCTCTGTACATCCAACACCTAATGATACATAATTGTTCAATTTTTATTACTCTCTGAACTAGAAAAATGAAAATCATTAATTCTTGTTGGAAAATACATAATGTACACATTCTTTCTTGATTAAACTTGCTTTAGCAATGCATAGGATGATATTATATATGATACTGCAATGTACACAAATGCGATAAGGAGAAAAATACAATATGCATAGCCCTTGTTGAAAAACTGAACAACATCTTAAAACCTCAAGACTACAAACATTGGCTTTAGATCTTTGCTAGCACTAAATCCTACAGCAGCAGCTATAGCTAGTAGATATGATACAACCTGTCCAGAAAAATTTAGATAATCAAGTATTCATGTTTCAAATAATGCAGCAAATATGGAAACAAGATTAAAGTTAAAATACCCAACTTAATTTGTAATAGTTGGAACCTTTATAACTACTAGATATGGATAAAATTTAAGATACCTTGTCACCATAGAAGTCAAACATAAGGTTTCCATTGCCACATAGTACCCTATTTCTAGTACAAGATTGGATTATTGTAAAAATAATTTGCAAAATTATGTATGCCAATTCGATCACAATTGCTGCAAGCAAGTATATGTAATTATAGATAATTCAAGCTTAAAAGTGTAATGAATAAATGAAAATTAACCAGAGCTAGCTAGTATAAGCTTATTTATTTTCAACTAGTTTAGATGGTTAAGCCTCACAGCTAAGAATGAGAGAGTAAGGATGGGTTAAGGAATTGAACTCTCTCTCAACCAAATGCTTTGGCCCCATGACGAGTTGTTTTATCACCCATTCTAGACGGATTAGGCAGCTAGTACAATGCTACAAGCTTATAATTATGGTTTACCTGTATGAATAAATATCCTTGAAGTGTAGTTTACCCTTAGAATCATTAACTACATAAGTGGTTGTGTTGGTGATCAGCATAATCAGTGACGCCAATAGAAAAATAAAAATGAGAACTCTGTAAACAAGAGAAACTACCATACTAGCATTAGATTGCCATTTTTTTTTTGCCTTAAAACACATGTTATAATATGCAGATGAGAAGTGCAATTGATCTCCAAAGTCTACTCCCAATTTATAATCTACAAGGCAAGTATAGTACATATAATCTATGCTATCATTCACTTTGACTTCAATCACATAAATGAATTTATTATAAGATCATCACTATTTATGACCATATCAAACCCTTAATGGGATCTTTCCATGACATCTTCCCTTCATGGGATTTTGATAATTTTTCTTTATCAAGTTTGAATATTTACTAATTATGAAATTTCTATTAATACTTTATAATTGGACTCATTTAAAAATTACATATTAATTTCTAATTAAATAAAATTATTGAGCGGAGTATTCAAATTGACAAGTTGTAAATTAAAAGAATCATATCAATGCGGTTGAAAAATAGTAACAAGAAATTTCACGACTTGAGCAATATTTTTTTTAGTACTTTTCAATTGTACCATTATTCCTTTATCAAAATTTATTTTAAATTTTTAATGGATGAAAGATTCATCTTTTTCTATAAAAAAAAAAAACCATATCTGGTAAAAAAAAACTAAATATTCATATAAATAAGCTAATTTCAATTGACTAATTGAATCCATTGATGATTTAATTTTATAATTACTATATTTTCTAAACTAAATATTCATTTGATCTTATTAAATTTATATATATATTAATTACATGTATTATTATTATTTTTTTAACAACTGGGAGGTCAAGAAGGGAGTGGAATAATCGAACTCATAATCTCATATTATAATGTTAATCATTTGAGCCACTAAACCATAAAGAGTAGACAATTACTTGTATTATTTAAGCTACTAAACGGTGATATAATTCGCTTGATGCAAGTGAATTATTTTTCATATTTTATAAATAAAAAAAAGTTAAAATAGTTTTATCGATGAAAATTAATAAACCGAGAAAGCTAACTGAATTCACTCGGATAATTACTCATTGAGGATCCAATTTTAAGGATAGTACACACCGGACAAAAAATATTGATTTATGAGAAATGGTTTAAATTATGATTATTGAAAAAGGATATTAATCCCTCTAACGGGCACAAAGAATTATAATTTTTTTTTTCGAAGGGTATAAACATTTAATTACATACCTTGTCACCGTAGAAGTCAAACACAAGATTTCCATCACCATTCATCATTCTATTCCCTGTGGCAACATTGTGAAATGTGAAAGTTATTTGCACTCATCCGGGGTGGTGTGGTGAGGTGGTCATCTCCTGCTTGACACCTCTCCTCACCCCTGAAAGGATTAATACTCTTAAAAATTTATATATATCTAGGCCTTTTGAACTTGCGGTCTTACCCGTTTAAATTTAGATAGATTTAACACCTCCTTTTGCTAAGATACTCACATATTGACTATTGTAATTCTTTAGAAAAATAAAGGGTTATTGTAGAATTATAAATTACAGGTTTGTTGTTGCAAACACAAACCTGTAATTTATATTGCATGATCCTTGCAAATTAGACAATACCCTTTTGCACAGTTGACCATACCAACAAATTCCTGAAAAGAAATAGCTTGTAACATTTTTAGGTTTACATGGAGGCATAAACGTCCTTGAAGATAATCAAACCTAATAAAAGAGAAATAATCAAATTCTATAAAAATATAGTATCCTTATAGAAGGAGATTAAAAAATATATATTAAAAATAATAAATAGATCAAAGATGTATATTTATTGAATGTAAAGAAGTGAAATAAAATAAAATAAAATAATAAGATATCATGACTGATTTTATTGACTAAGTGCACCGATTACTCTTTCTAGAGTTAATTAGTCAATTTTTTTAGTCTAAAATTGTAGGTTTGATTTGACAAATTTTCTTTCACCCCCATTCAAGAGACTTCTAAATGCTTCCACTCACCGACTTAATATCGCTATAAATATATGTAGTATGTTAGTTTCATTTATGTGCATGAGAATGTGAGTGAGTGGTGTGCATGAGAGTTAGTGGTGTGCAAGTGTGTGGTATGTGAGTGGTGTGTTAGAGTTCAAAAAGGGTGTGTGTTATGATAAGATATATAGTTAGTGGAGAGTGTCTTGAGTGTAAACACTTACACTTATGTGAGTGTTTTGTGTGTAAGTGTTCTTGTAATAAATATTTATAATAAAGTAAGTTTATTGCAAATTAATCCTCCATGTATTCTACAAAAGGTATAAGAGCAGGCGATTAGGGACCAACTACCAAGTGCATTCAAAGCAAGTGATCGAGGATCGTGTTACGTCAAGGTGCCTCTAGTGTGCAGTCCGGGATTGTAAAGCTCATTGGTCTAGGACCAAACTTACTTGGTTGATTAAGAGTTAATAAACCAAGTAATAATGGCGGACATGCCTACATCAGTAAGTTGTCTTGAAAAACTTAATAATAATAATTATAGCACTTGGAGTACTTGTATGCATTTCTACTTGCTCTATCAAGATTTGTGGGAGATTGTTGGAGGTAGTGAGACCTTACCTCCAACAAGTTAAAATAACCTTAAAAAGTGGAAGGTTAGGGCCGGAAAAGCAATGTATGCTTTGTCCATATTAGTTGAGGATGATTTGTTACAGTGCATCAAGGAAATAAAGACACTTAAAGAGGCTTGGGACATTCTTGCTGGATTATTTACTCAAACAAATGATGCCAAGCTCCAACTACTTAAGAATGAGTTATTTTCAATCTCGCAGTAAGACATGACGGTGAGTGAATATTTCACTAAATTTAAAATTTTATGTCAATAAATTTCAAAATTAGATCCTCAAAATCAAATCATAGAGACAAGGATGAGGAGGATTATAATCCATGGGTTGCATCCCGAGCTCAATGCACTCGTCACAGTAACTCGTGGATGGGCTAAAGAGCTAACTCTAAATGAGTTAGAGAATGTATTGGCTAATCAAGAGGCTTTAAGCAAGCAAATGGCTAAAGTCTCAATCAAAGAAGATAAGAAAGCCCATTTTAGCAATAAAAAGGGTAAATATTGGAAGGCTATTAGAATAAACTTTGGAGGCAAGCCAAAGCAGGAAGGATGATAGAAACGTTAACAAGGACGGAGTTGGAAACAATAGGGAGCTCATCATAACCACCAATTAGAGGATAAAGCAAGTCGCCTTAAAAATAACAAGTGTTACAACTGTGGCAAATGAGGCCACTATGCTTAAGACTGTCGGTATAGGAGAGTTGAAGGAAATGTTGCAATGTCCTCCTAATCTCGAGTTAAAATTGAAGATGAATGGGATTTTCAAGCTTCATGTGCCATTGTAGAGCTAGTCATAAGCAACTCTTATGAGGTTATACCATTTGTCACACTTAAGTCAAAAGAGGAGCAAGCACTTGTCACTATAAGTGATAAATCCATAAACTATAATAAACATTGGATAGTAGATTCTGGGTGCTCTAACCATATGATAAGAGATAAAGGAAAACTTTCAAGCAAGTCAAAATATAAGGGGGAGCGAGTTGTTGTCATAGTAAACAACCCAAGGCTACCCATTGCTCACATTGGTAAGACAATGGTAGTGCCTTGATATAATGCGAGAAGGGCGCAGTTGAATAATGTATTCCATGTACCTGGGATAAAGAAGAACCTAATATCAGTGCCACAATTGACATCCTTAGGAGATTATGTGTTGTTCAAGCTTGAAGATGTAAAGGTTTATCGAAGTCTAAAAATTATTGGCACACCAGTTAAGGAGGGACGAAAACTAGAGTTTGTCTATGTAATGTCAACACAAATGACTTATATAGACAAGACTAGAAGGAATGAAATAGAAGACTTATGGCATGCATGCTTAGGACATGTGAACTATTATAAGTTAAAGGTGATGATAAAGAAATCTATGCTCAAGTGACTTCCTTAATATGATGTTCAAGATGACATTATATGTGCTGGATACGAGTATGGAAAAGCACACCAACTTTCATATGAAGATTCTGAGTACCGTGCAAAGGAGCCTATGGAGCTGATTCACTCAAATATATATAGCCTTATGAAACAACCATCCATAAGTGGCTTGCGATATATGATAACTTTCATCGATTACTTCTTAAGGTATATATAGGTGTACTTTATGATGGAGAAATCTAAATCTTTAAGCAAGTTTAAAAAGTTTAAGGAGACAGTTGAAAAAGAGGTTGATCGAAGGATTCATTGCCTTCATACTAACAATAGGGGCGAATATACTTCACATGAGTTCTTAAAGTATTTATAAGATTGCAAGATACATCGACAGTTGACTTATCCTAATACACCACAAACAAATGATGTAGTGGAAAGGAAGAATAGACATCTTATAGAGATATGTAGAAGTATGCTACATGCAAAGAATGTTCCACCTTGATTTTGGGTGGAATGCATGAAGACAACTGTATATATGATCAACAGGCTACCACTAGAACCACTTTGATCTATTTCAGCCTTTGAGAAGCTAAATAATATAAAATCCATTATAAGTCATTTTTGAGTCTTTGGTTGTGTATATTATGTTTTAATACCAGATCATTTATGAAGTAAGTTTTATAAAAAAAAGCAATAAAGTGCATCTTTGTGGATTATGATGATCAAAGAAATGGATGGAAGTGTTGTGATCCTATAACAAGGAGATGTCATACATCAAGAAATGTGATATTTGATGAAGCTTCATCTTAGTGGTCACCTCAAGAAGTAATTATGCCAGACTCAAAAGAAATTGAGGAGAAGATATAAGAGAGAGTTGAAAAAGATGAAGTGGTAGAAGAAGGTGAAGAAATCACTCAAGAAGAAGGACTAAAAGAAGAAATAGCCAAAGATAAGTCACCCGAGAATTCAAATTCCCCATGGTGCATAGGAGTGAATCAATAGACAGCAGAAGAAGCATGTCCAAGCCAACTTGAGGAGATTCAAGAGGATGAAGGTGTAGTAGAATATAGGCCATGTTTGAGAACAACATCAAGGAAAATTAAGAATAATCTTAAATATGCTAATGCAACACTTGTTGAAGAAGACAATACAAAAGAGCCTACAAAATATGAAGAAGCATCCATAAGCAAGGAATGGAGGAAGGCTATGGAGGAAGAAATAGATGCCCTAAAGCGAAAAGAGACTTGGGATCTAGTGCCAAAGCCTAAAGATGTAAAACCCATATCCTGCAAATGGGTTTATAAAATAAAGAGTTGTCATGATGGATTAATATGAAGGTATAAAGATTATTTGGTGGCTTGAGGATTCTCACAGAAATATGGATTAGGCTATGAAGAGACATTCAGTCCAGTGCCAAAGATTACAACAGTACGTGTTCTGCTAGTCTTAGCTGTTAGTGATATGCACTAGGTCAATCATGTATGACAATGTTTTGATTTATCATTTTATTTAATAAAGAGGCATTTTTCATTATCATTTTATGTTATGATAATTACTTGAATAGTCAATTCTTATTAAGGTCATCAAGTATGTGACTTGATAGTAAAACCCTTAGATTAAATATGAGTTCTATTCAAATTATCCCTAGTCATAACAATATGTTATGCCTAGTATGATGTTGATTGATGATTATGTTTTACTGATCATGAATATGAGATATTAAGTCAACTCATAGGTACTTATTTGGGAAATAATGTACTAGATTGACCCATCATGAGAATACTACATAGATAATTATCATAAGTAATTCTCATTGTAATAATATTGATTTAGTCCTTTGACCTTGAAATCATCATGGATTTCCACATAACTATTATATATTTTAACACAATCTAACATTGTCTTTAACAAGATGATTAAATAGATTGTTGTTGGATATGAAATGAGTTATATGAGGAATGTGAGTGATTGAGAAGGGATTTGTCCCTCATTTAATTTGAGTAAGATATCTATGGGCCCCTTTAAAAGATAGACTAAGGAAAATGTATGGCCATGCTAAAGTGAATTGATAAAGAGTTATCATTCTCAGTTTACTTAGAGTCAATAAATAATATGATTGAATTATATAAGGATGATAGAAACTATGCCTTATTTTCAATCAAGATATCATGTGACAAAAGGATTACAATATTTATTATAAATTAGGTTATGTCAGATTATTAACTTCACATGACTTGGGTAGTCATAATGTCTTGCTAGAGGCCACTTATGACTTGTAGGCCTAAATTGAGATTTAAGACCAACTACCAATGCCATGTGAACCTACAGAGTCACACACTTAGAACAGGCCCAAAAACAGATATGGGTTTGAGAAGCCCAAATATTCTCTATGGAAATAAATAGATAGTTTATTTATTTATTTAAGGTAAATGTTATATTAAATAAATAGAATTTTATTTCTGATTTAATTTTAAATAAAATCAGAACAATAATAATTGAGAAATTACCATAAAGTGGTTTTAGTAAGTGAAACCCTAATTAGAGGTCTATAAATATGTTATATTCTCTAAGGTTTCACTAACTCAATCATTAGCCACCAAAATTCATTTTTCTCCTCTTAGAAAAAATAAAACACAGAGTGTTTTTGTTCTTGATTTTTGAGAAATCAAAAGAATTGCTAGCACACAAAGTTTTCATTTTAATCAAGGGCTATTCGTGTGGATGCTTATGGAGGATGGATTTTTTTGGAGACGTCTTGAACTGAACTACCAAAATTAAAAGCTCAAGGTAAGGTGTCATCAGAGTGAACCTCCTCTCTACCTTCCAGAAGTCTTGCCTTTTCTGCATTTGTGGTAAGATTTGAAAACCCTAGTTTTAAATCAAGTAATCAAATTACTTGGATCCAGGTTAGGGTTTGTGATTAAAAGTTTTAATTTCTACTGTGTTTTTGAATCATGAAACCCAACATTAGCTGCTTGTAAGAATTAGAAACTTTGGCAGATGGATGTGAAGAATGCTTTCTTGCATTGAGAGCTAGATTGTGAAATATACATGGAGCAACCATAGGGGTTTAAAAGTAAAACTCACTAAAGCTATGTATGTAAGCTCAAGAAGGTGCTATATGGATTGAAGCAGGCACCAAGAGCATGGTATGGGAAGATAGTGGAGTTCTTAATACAAAGTGACTACACAATGACCTCAGTAGACTCCAGTTTATTTATAAAAGCTTGAGATGGAAAGTTGGCAATAATTCTAGTTTATGTGGATGATCTGATCATTACTGGAGACTATGAAACTGAGATTCATCAAATTTAAGCCAACTTATCAATACGCTTCCAAACGAAAGCTTTGGGAGAGTTAAAACATTTTCTTAGTCTTAAAGTCGAACGAGTGGAGGATGGAATCTTTTTATGCCAATAGAAGTATACTAGAGACCTTCTTGAGAAGTATAGGATGCTAGAGTGCAAGCCTATTTTAACACCAGTGGAGGCTAATGCAAAGTTATACTCTATTAAAGGAAAAGACTTAGAGGAGTCTACCATGTACTGACAACTAGTTGGCAGCCTAATCTATCTCACTCTCACGAGGCTGGATATAGCATATAAAGTGAGTTTAGTAAGTCAATTTATGCAGAATATGAAGAAGCCTCATTTAGAAGCTATTCGAAGAATTCTACGATATATTAAAGGAACCATTGACTATGGTATCTTATACAAAAAAGATGGAGCAAGTGGGATGGTTAGATATTGTGATGCTGATTATGCCGGAGATCATGATACAAGGCGCTCGACTATAGGGTATATGTTCAGCCTTGGATCAAGGCCTATCTCTTGGTGTAGCAAGAGGCAACCGATGTTGTCATTATTGAGTACCGAGTCAGAGTATTAAGCATTAGCTACATCAGCAGAAGAATATACATGGTTGATGGAATTAATGAAGGATTTCCATCAACCTGTTAAGCACACGGTACAACTATACTATGGTAATCAGTCAGCTATACACTTGACTGAGAATCTAGCATTCCACATAAGAACCAAATATGTGGAGGTGCATTATCACTTCGTGCAAGAAAAAATCCTAAATGGAGAGATCCAAGTGCAGTACGTCAAGATTAAAGATCAAGTTATAGATATATTCACTAAAGGACTTAATGGTACAAAGTTTGAAGACTTTAGAAGGCAACTTGGTGTGGTAAGTAAGCATATAATTAAGAGAGCAGTAGTTGAGGGGGAGTATTGTCTAAGTGCACCGACTACTCTTTCTAGAGTTAATTAGTCAATTTTTTTAATTTAAAATTGTAGGTTTGATTTGATAAATTTGCTTCCATCCCCATTCAAGAGACTTCTAAATGCTTCCACTCACCGATTAATATAGCTATAAATATATGTAGTATGTTAGTTTCATTTGTGTGCATGAGAATGTTAGTGAGTGGTGTGCATGAGAGTTAGTGGCGTGCAAGTGTGTGGTATGTGAGTGGTGTGTTAGAGTTCAAAAAGGATGTGTGTTGTGATAAGATATATAGTTAATGGAGAGTGCCTTGAGTGTAAACACTTATATAAGTGTTTTGTTCTTGTAATAAATATTTATAATAAAAATAAGTTTATTATAAATTAATTCTCCATATATTCTACACATTTAAGTAAATAATTAGTGGTGATCAATGAACGTTTTTTATTTTATAAAAATTACAAAAAGAAAAATAAGAGAAAAGCGACTATTAGAGTTTCCCCTTTCTTTTAAACAAATTTAATAGTAGAGCTATATAAAAATTGTCAAGAAATTTGGTCAGGAAATTGGGTTTGAGACACGTATATCTTTTCTCTGTGTTTTCCTGATATGATCTGTTCATTTAGCAAAAGCATAATTAAGCCGACCTTTCTAAATTGCTTTTTAACTTCACCAAGCGTGTCGTCATCCAAACTTTGAAAAGTTGTTTTTTTGCATTAATTTAGCTAGCGTCATAGAATAGATAAATAAAATATTTTTATAAGTTGTTTCATTTTTATTATGCATATTTATACTTTTATCCCTCTTTAATTAATTAATGCAATTTTTTCAATGGTTAGTAGAAACAATATTATATCTAATTATGTAAATTTTACATCCAAATTACTTGTTCTTATATAGTTCCTTGGACAAAAAAAAAAAAGAATTGTTTGCGTGGACAAAAGAATCAAAGTCGACCTTGTTGGTTATAATTACTATTAATTTGTTATCTGTTCTTCCTTTTTTTATCCATTTAAACTTAATGTCTACTCATTAAAACCCATAAATTTTTAAAAAAGATTTAAATAGATCCTTTAATCTTAACGTAAATACAGTATTTTGAAAAGGATAATAGTTTCATTTAGAGGTGTACATGATACGGGGAAATTCGGAAATTTAAAATCTTTGAAACTATACTAAATTTTAGGAATTTTAAAAATTAAATATCCAGTAACAATATCAAATTTAAAAATCTTCATACCAGTACAATACCATTGTTCAAGATGATTCGATACGGAGATTAGTTTCTTTCATAACTAATCGGTATGATATGATCCAAAATGGAAATTTAAAAATTTATATTATTCACAAATTTATACTATTAATTGAATTTCTATTTATTATTAAAAATTTGATATGATATATAATTGCATTTACTTTTCATTTATTATTTTTAAATTTAATTCGTATGATTAAGAACAAAACTAAAAATAATTAATTTCTAAATAAATAAGTAAATAAAATATGAACTATTTGCCATTAAGCTCACTTGAGAACTTGGTATAATAAAGAGAAATTATTGAAAATTTGATTAGTTATAATAAAAAAAAAAAAAAGAAAAAAAAAACAAAGCAGTATTAGCTTGTATATAACCACATCATGGAATCAACATATGATCCAATTCATTTAGGCCAAGCCCAAGTGGCATGCACCAATGAAAAAAAAGTATTGGAATTCGTTGAAGTGGTCTTAGATAACAATTAACAACAAACCAAAGTAATTTGGTTTACAATTCTCTTTATAATGAGAATAAGACATACCATCCCATTACAGTTAATGATCATGTTTCTGTTATAATAAGAATATTGTTGGATGATTCATGAGTTCTCATGGTATAATCATGGAAATAAACCAAAGAGAAAAGAAAGTAATAGCAAAATAATAGCAACCAAACTAAGCAGATGGCAACGATAGTAAACAAACTAAGTAGTATAATAGTAGCCACAGCTAAACCAAACAATATGGTGGCAAATGTGAGAACAAACACAGCAGCAGCAACAAAACATAGACATCATCAACAATATAATGCAAACAGCAACAATAATAAGAAAACATGAGCAACAAGGCCAAAGGAAAGAACTAACATTAATTAATTGATATTTTTTAAATGAAATCATCATATGAACTAAAAAAATGTAGCACATTGTAGAAGATGGGGTTTAGCACGCGCGCTCAAGATTTTAGCAACCATAACACTATTTGAGCTATGGGCTCTAGAGAACACACTAACAACTATCACAAAGACATGGTATGGAGATGAGGAGTCGTCACCCAGGGTAATAACTGAGAAAAATAAAAAATGGTGGTACTTGATTCTCTAAAAGAAAGCAAGCACCACAACCAGGAGATTCTAGATATGAAATACCAACTTCTTTCAATCTTTTGTTCATTTAGAATTAATTTATGAATTACTATCTTATCCTCTATTTACATGCAATTTCATATAAACCCTTATTTAAACAATTAACACCAGACAAACTAGTCATGAAAAAAAACATGTAAATAATGCATTCATTCAAGTTCACAATCCCTAAATTAGTCTAATCTACATTGATTTTAATTAAATGTGTTAAATCTACATGTTTTAATTTACAAGTAACCCTAAATACTAATGGGCCTATTTCCTATTCAATTTTAGTTAAGTGAACTTAAGTCTATTTATTTTAATTTTAAAAATGGGTCTAAATCTACCAATTATGAAGTATGTAAATTAGTGGGCCTAATTCTACATGTTTTAAATTAAAAGATGATATTAAATCTACAAGTTATGAAAAAAAAACCTTTAATTTAATGGGCTAAGTCTAATTATGTCACAACCCAAATTGGAGAGTCATGACCGGCACTAGGGAATGAGAATTCTTTCGAATCTTGAAACTATAGCAAGCCTTAAAATTAAAAAAAAAAGACATGCAATAATAAATAAAAATACACCATAATTAAAAACTTTAATTAATATAAAAATAAATCTTTATGTCATAACATAATAAAAATATGTTCATACAAGATTCAAATACAAGGTCTTCAACAATTACAACACAAGACTACTACAACAATAATACTACTACAACTTCTAGATTACAAACAAGAGTTCAGTTATAAATTTTACATAATCTAGCCGGAGTTGAAGAAGACCGATGAAGGAGTCTACTATTGAGGTCTGATAAAGTAGAATGTCCTAAAAAAAATATTGAGGGAGATCAGACCTCATTGAGTGAATTATTATAATATATATACATGCAACCTAAAGTCATATATATACAAGCAATTCATACTGATGCTAAAATCCACTTTTATTAAAAATAACATATGCATAAAATTATTTTTATTGAAGGATTGGAGCAGAACCCTAACACAGTTCGTAACCTCGATCATATAACCTCACTAGCCATATAGGCTTACTTAATTCTAAAATAATTTTGTAATGACCCTATATTTTAAATTATAAAAAATTATTTTGAGATATGCAGTATTAATAATATTTTAAAATTTTATTTATGTAATATAGTTATTTGTGAATAGTATTCATTTATTTTACGTTAAATATTTTATTATGTGTAAAGAAAATTATTTGGAAGTTAGTATTATTAGTATTATTATTAATTTTATTACTATTAGTGTTACTATTTCATGCATGTGATAATATTGTTGTTATTATTATTATTATCATTATTATTGTTGTTGTTGTGGTTGTTATGGTTATTATTATTATTATTATATACATGAGTTAGTATTAGTATTATTGTTATATGTATATTATGTTTGTGTGTTTATGTGTTGTGAATATATACAAGGGTCAGGACAATTTTTTTTAGGTAGCTTTTTCTTCCTTCTCTTCTCTTTCTTTTTCTTTTCCATTTTCTTCTTCCTTTCCCCTACTTCTCGCGACCTGAACGGTGCCACCTTCACCTCGTTGGACCGCCACAGCCACCAGCGCTCACCACCATCACCTCTAGCCTCTTCCTACCATTGACGCCAGAAGCCGTTAAAACCATCTAGAACAACAGCAACACCGAGAGACCTCCATGGACACCAATGATGATTTCGGCCACCTCAGCTCATGATTCTAGTCTCTTTCAAACCCTCTTGATCTAGGCAAGCTAGTTCCAAGCTCAGTTTGAGCTTAAATCCCCTTATTTGTGAGTTATCTTTAATTTTAGTTTAGGTGTATTTAGGGTTTTGATTTTTTTAAGTTGGTTAATGTATGTTTGATTCATGGATTTTTCTTTTGATAATGTTGTTTAGGGTAGCTTAATCTTCCTAAATATAATTTTTTTATTTCTTTGAATTATCTTGAATTATGGGTATCATTGTATTTTTTAATAATTAAAAATGAATTTTAAGTAATTATGTGTTTATTATGAAAATTTTGTTAATTAGTATTGTTAATTTAAGTTATTAATTTTAGAAGTGAGAAAATATTTTTTGGAAAATATATTGTATTATGTGATTTTTGGATTAATAAGTAAATTATGTGTTTTTATTGAAATTATAGTTAAATTATATGTTGTGAATAATTTTAGAATTTTTTATGAAATTAAAATAATTTTTACAAATTATTTACTATTTTTAACTAATTAATACTAATTTTTGAAAATATATAATAATAATTTTATATACTATTTTTGTGATTAAATGGGTTTTTAACTATTTTTATTATATATTTAAACTATTTAAGTAATTAAATGTGAATTTTACTATTTTATTTTCAATAATTGAAAAATCAGATTTTTATTAATATTATATAATTTATTTGAAATTTTATTTAATTAATGTGAAAACAATTATATTTAATATTTTTTATGTTTAAATAAATTATATTGTGGCATTTTAATTATTTTATGGATTTTAATGATTTTTAATAAATTATTATTTAATATTTATATTTTTGTAAATTGTGAACCTTAGTTGGGAATTTGTATAGTTTGGGGTCCCAACCAGAGGTGGTGAGCTTCGTGTTATTTAGAAGTGTATTTTCTTATCGGATCAGCTCTACTTTCAGTAGAGAGATGTCCATTTTATAGAGAAGGCTCTGTCAATTTTTTGGTGGAATTCTTGTAAAATGTGACGTCAGGTCAATCCTGAGTTTTTATGTTTTGACTGAGTTTTGATTCCTAGATCAAGTCTTCTTTTAGAATTCTTAGAAGTATAAGTTAGAAGTGTTCTGATATTATTAATATTTATTTTCTAGTTACACTGAGACCAAGGTTTATCGGACTAGGCCCGTCGAGTCTATCTCATGGAGCGCAAACCAATGACTTATTATTTTATATATGCATTGCATATAGTATGCATGAATAAAATTTTTCATATTTCCATAATAAGTTTAAACATGAATTATTTCATTAAATGATTTAGTATATTTGTGGTATAATTTCAGTATATTTTGATATATTTTGATATATATATGCGACGTATATATTTGATATATTCTTAATATGCATTTGGTATACTTTTGGTATATTTATGGTTTAGTTTGGTTTATATGTGGCATATATATTTGAAATATTTTTAGTATATGTTCGGTATATTTCTAGTATATAATGATATATTCTTCTATAATGAATGCCATTATATTTTAAATGATATATTTTATTATTTTCCATTAAATATTAAGATTTATTTAAAGGACGACAATAGAGTGTGCTACCTAGTGAGCTGCACTAGGATTGTGTGTGCATCGGTACGTTAGAATGTTAAGGTTAATACTGTGAGATTCATTTGAGGTGAAATTTGATTAATGGTTATTGAGAATTTCAGTGAGTGAGCAGTGTGATTGCGAAGCTCAGTTGACCAAGTGTCTCAAGGCCAATCACATTGACGTGAGACTACGGGAGCTCGATTGACTTAGTGTCTTGGGACCGGTCTACTATCCAAAATGGAATAAGAAAAATTTTTGGAATTAAGTAAGCCTGTATGGCTAATGAGATTTTTATGATTGAGGTTGCGAACTGTTAGGGTTCTGCTGCAATCCTTCAAACAAAACATTTCATGCATTTATTATTATTATTATTAAAAACAGATTTCAGCATCTGTTTGCATTGACTGTACATTGACTGTACATATATATATATATATATATATATATATATATATATATATAATGCTTGATTGCATATGAAATTAGGAGATGCGTGTATATATGTTATAATAATTCACTTAGTGAGGTTTAATCCCCTCTCAACCATTTTTTTCAGGAGATTATTCTTTAGACCTCAGTAGTAGTACTTTATGTCGATCTTCTTCCGCCCTGACTATTTTATGTAAATTTCATATCTGAACTCTGATTTGTACTCTAGAGACTGTAGTAGTAGTGTTATTGTATCAATAGTGTGTTGTTTTGGTTTTGAGATTTGTATTAGAATATTGTATGAATATTTTTATTATAAAATGACATTTAAGTATTTATTTTTATATCGATTTAAATTTTAATTGTGGCATATTTTTATTTATTTATTGCATATGTTTTTATTTTTAAGGCTTGCTACGGGTTTTAAATTTGAAAGAATTCTTATTCCCTAATGCCGGTCATAACTCTTAGTTTAGGTCATGACAAAGTCTCTTTTCCATTTTTGGATACTAGACTAGCCCTGAGACATAAAGTCAACCAAGCTCCCGCAATCTCACTGTCAGTGTGATTGGCCTTGAGACACTAGGTCAACCGAGCTCCCGCAATCAAACTTCTCTCTTTCTGTAAATCTTAATAATCAATTAATCAAGTCTCACATCAATAAAATCCCATGATGTTAAATCCTAAATCTAATGCGCTAGTATGTACACAGTCCTAGTGCAGTCCACTAGATAGCACATTCTATTGCTATCCTTTAAATAACTCTTAATATTATAAAAATAGTGAAAATGCATAATTCAAACGTGATAGCATCCATTTTAAAGAGATATACCAATTATGTACCAAACGTCTACTGAATATATACCAAAGATATACCAAATATATATCAAACATATACCAAATATATACCAAAGACATATCAAAATACATGTTAAACATATATCAAATATATGCCAAAGACATATCAAAATATATGTTAAAAATATACCAAATATATACAAAAAATATACCACATATATATCAAATGTTTAATAAAATAAATTACCTTTAAATTCATTATAAAAATTATAAATGCTTATAATTATGCATTCTATATGCAATGCATATATAAGATAATAACTCATAGTTTTGCACTCCTCTAAACAGACTCAACTGGCCTGGTCCGATAGGCTTCGGTCTCGGAGAAAATAAATAATAATAACAATATCAGAATCGAAGTCCTAATTTTATACTTCTAGAATTTCTAAAGAAAGACTTGATCTAAGACACGACTAGATCAAAATTTAAAAACTTAGGATCGACCCAATGTCACGTTTCAAGAGAATTCTATAAAAAGTTTGGCAGAGTCTACTCTGTAAAACCGACGTCTCTCTACTAAAAGTAGAGTCGATCTTGCAAATAAACACACTTCAATAATACTTAAAATCACAACACCTTGGGTTAGGACCCTGAACTACGCAATTTTCCAACTGAGAAACACAATTCACAATAATAAATAATTTAATAATAATATAATAAAAATCAATAAAATACCTCAATACAATTTATTTAAATAACAAAAACATTAAATATAATATTTTTACATTAATTAAATAAAATCTCAAATAGAGTTAAATAATATTAAAAAGAATTACATTTTTCAAATACTTGAAGTCAAATAGCATAAAGTACAATTAATTACTTAAATTACTCAATTATATTATAAAAATAACTAAAAGTCCATTTTTATCATAAAAATAATAAATAAGCTATTATTTGAATATATTTCTGAAAATTAATATTAATTAGTTAAAAATAGTAAATAATTCATAAAAATTATTTTAATACTATTTATTATTCCAAAATTATCCAAAATATAGTAATTAACAATAATTTCAATTTAAATATAAAGTTTACTAATTTATCCAAAAATTTACATAATACTAAATATTTCCAAAAATTACCCAAAATTACTATAAATTAGTAAAAAATTATTTTCTCATTTCTAAGGCTTATTATTTAAATTACCTATACAAATTAACATAATTTTCAACACAAAACATATAATTAATAAAATTCATTTTATTTATCAAAAATACAATTTTTATTCATAAACTAAATAAATTCAGAAAAATAAAATAAAAACATATTTGAGTAGCTAATGATACATACAACAACAATTCTAAAAGATTTTAGCATGGATAATACAAATTCAAGCTCAAAAAAAATCAAAAACCTAAATAGACCTAAACTAAAACTTGAGCATAACTCACTAACTGGACATTCTAAGCTCAAAGCGACTTGTGAATCGACTAGCTCAAACCGAGAGGAGTCGAACGAGCATTAGATCGTGAGCTGAAACCACCAAAAACTTCCTAGCGATACTGTAGTTGTTGTTGTTGTGTCTTGGGTTTCGCCAGTAGCAGGGGGAGGAAGAATCAGCAGACGGTGGCGGGAAGGAGAGGGAAGAGGGAGGTGGTGACGACGAGCCTTGGTGGTGGCTGACTAAGCTCGAGTGGCACTGGCAGAGATCGAGAAGGAAGTGGAAGAAGAAGAAAAAAGAAAAAAAGGAAAAAAAAAAAAGAAAGAGAAGGAAGAAAAGTCCCAAAAAAATAAAGCTTATGACCCTTTATATATATATATATATATAATTTAAAATATATAAATTACTTTCAAATAATTCCGCTACGATATCATAAAATATATAAAAAAAGTAAATTAATACTATTCACCACAAAACAATAATAATATTATTAAATAAATAAATAATATATGACAATAAACTAAACTCTTCAATTTTAAATTAATATTAAACCTAAAATATTATAAAATAACAATTAACACTAGAATTTACTTAAATCACACAAATAACCATAATATATAAAAATTTAAAATATTATTAACACTGCATATCTTAAATTAAATTTTAATAATTTAAAATTTCGGGTTATCACAAATTAATTTATTAAACTAAAGTGAGCCTATATTTAAATTAACTAAATGGGGCTAAGTTATTTCTAACCTAAATCTAGTTAATTATGGGCCTAAAGATGCATTGTAAATAAATTTAGACTTAATTAAATTAGTGAACCTATTAAATAAAATGGGCTAATTAAAAGATGGGCTAGAAAGAATTACTTTGTAATATCCCAAGTTTTTAGATATTTTTAAACTGCATCGGGATATGCAGTGTTAATCATTTTTATATATATTGATTATTATTTTCATGAGTTTGTTATTTATTAAGTCATTTTAATTATTTTTAGTTATTTTAAGAAATTTACATAAAATTTTCTCAGGAATTGTATTTTCGGGAAAATTAAGATGTAAATAATTTAATATTAATTATTTTAAATAATTTTATGAATTTGCATAAACCCATACATACTTTTAAAGTGCTAAATAAAATGTATATATGTACATTTATTTAAATTAAATTAGGGTTTAATTAATTAAATTAGTTTTTATTATTTAGTTTTAATATTAATTAATTAATTATATATGTGTATATATGTGTATATATTATTAAAATAAGTGTGTGGTGTATATTAAATGTGTGTGAGATAATATATATATATATATATATATATATATATATATATATATAATTTATAATAAAAAATCAAAAGTTCACGTTATTTACCGTTTTGCCATCGTCTTCTTCCTTTCTCCTCCCGACGTCCGTCACCCATTTCCGACCGTTGCAACTCATTTTCCTTGTCGTTGGTGTGCCTCTCAACCTTCCTCCTCCACCTCTAGCCATTCTCGCTGCCCCTAGCCACCATTTCTGATATGTTTTGGTCGGAAAAAACCAAGAAAAACTGAAATCATTTTCACCTCCGATCACAATGATTCCGACCACCAAACTCGACGCCACCATTCTCTATCTTCTCCTTGAGCTCCGGTGAGTGTGATTCCAAGCTTTGTTTCACTTAAAATGGTCTAGATTTCCCTAGGTTCTGATTTTACATTTTCGGCTACTTAGGGTTTTTAAATTTTTTGAGCTTCGATTTGATTGATTCAAGCAAACTCCCTTCACAAAATTTGATCTTAGTAGCTTAATCTATACTTTGGGATTTTTTTAGAATTTTTGGAATTTATTTTGATTTTTTTAAATTTTTTATTATTTTATTAAAAAATTAATTAATTAAATTATGAAATTGTGTTTTATGGTAATTATAGGTGTTGAAATGCATTTTATAAATTTATTTGTAATTTTTGTGAATTTTATATAATTATTAGGAATTTATTTAATTGATGTAATTTTTGAGAAATTAGGTTAATTATGTGTTTAATTGAAATTAATTGGTTAATTGAGTATATTTATTGATATTATTGAATCATATGTTGAGAAAATTAATTTTGAGTAGTTATATTATTTTTGGTGAATTTTTGGGTAATTATAGTGAATTTATATATATAGGGGTATTTTGGTAATTTGACACTAAATTGGCTAAAAATGTAATTAAATTGGTTTTAATAGTTATTTAAGGTATGAAAATGATTTCTATAAATTATTTAGTATTTTTAACTAATTAAAACTATTTTTCGTAAATTATTTTCAATTATATATATAATATTAGATTTTTCTAAATAAATGAGTTTTTATTGGTTTTTAATGTGTTTTAGGGTTACTTATGTAATTTGGATTTATAAAATGTATTTTTATTATAAAAGGGCATTTTTGATATTTTTGTAATTGTTTTGTGAATTGTGAACCTCAGTCGGTAAATTGTAGTTTGGAGTCCGACCGAGGGATTGTGGTTGTGAATTTTGTGTTATTTCAAAGTGTGTTTATTTACAGGACCGGCTCTACTCTTTGAGTAGAGAGATGTCCATTTTATATGGGAGGTTCTGCTTGATTTTCAGTAGAATTCTCGTAAAACATGATGTCCAGTCGAACTTTGATACTAATTATGTGTCTAGTATTCTAGATCAAGTTTCTAGGAATTTCTGTTAGATTTATTTTGATTTTCTATTGTCATTTGTTTGTTTAGTTGCGTCGAGACCGAGGCCTAGTGGACCAGGCCCGTCGGACCCATCTCGTGGAGCGCAATAACAATGAGTTGTTATTTTATATATATATGTTTTAGGGTGCATGTTTTAGAAATGTATGAATTACTTTAGTAAAGTATGCACAAATAATTTAAGTATTACTTAGGTTATTTTTGGTATATTTTCGGTATATTTTAAACCATATGCATGTTTTATTAATGATTTATGCTTAAAATGTTTTTAAATATATTTCTAGTTTATTTTGTAATTTAACTGGATTTATTTGAAGTATATATACTCGGAATATACCTGGTTTATTTTTGGCATATTTCTAGTATATATATGGTTTATGTTGATATTTTATTCAATTACATGCATCATTTATTTATGAATGAATGATTTATATTATAAATGAAGGATATCAATAGAATGTGCTACCTAGTGGGCAGTACTAGGACCGAGTACGTACTGTTACGCCGATAGCATTTAGGCTATATTACTAACTCATTTGTGGATATTGATTGGAACTAATTTATTTGATGTGTGATATGATTTGGGGGTGTGATTGTTGTAGCTCGGTTAACCAAGTGTCTCGGGGCCAATCACACTGACAGTCAGACTGCTGGAGGTTAACTTAGTGTCTCGGGGCCAATTTACTGTCCAAATGGAACAAGTGAATATATTTGGAATAAGTGAGCCTGTATGGCTAGAGTGTTGTCTAACACTGTTTGAGGTTACGATTCTCTAGGGTTCTATTTGATCCTTCATAAACAGTGATTTTCAGTAAATATATAAAATGATTTTGCTGCATCTATGTGTATTTGCTTGTATATATATTTATTATATATACTATTAAAGTGTGCATTATCATTTAGTTATGCATGTATATATATTATAACAATTCACTCAGTGAGGTCTGACTCCCCTCCATTGACTATTTTTCAGGAAAGTCATCATCTTTAGACCTCAGTAGCAGACCCATACGTCGGATTTCTTCCGCCCCGGCTTCACTATGTAAACTGCTTACTTGAGCTTTATTTTATAATCTAGACACCGCAGTAGTTGTAAATAGTTGTGGGGTTTATGTATTATATTTATGTGAGTTATGTATTTCAAATATTTGAACTGGAATATATATAAATGAATTATTATATATGAGATGAGGATGTTCGATTTAATTACATTAGTGGATTATTATTTTAATATTTATGATTTTATTTCCGCTACAAAAGAATATTTTAATTATGTTATTATTATTATTGCATGTTTTATTTTATTTTAAGGCTTGCTATGGGTTTTGGATTCGAAAGAATTCCCATTCCCTAGCGCCGATCATGGCCCCTGTTTCGGGTCATGACAAAGTTGGTATCAGAGTGGAGTTCTGTGTCAGGGCTTAGTTGTTTGAGTTGTGGCCCTAGTTTTCGGTATTATGTTTTATGTTGAACTACTGCAGTGAATTAGGTTTGAGTATGTCTTGATAAGTAATCCTTGCTTTAGTTTTCTGCATTATTCCTCCATTGTCTGTTTGTCTTTTTAGAATGAGGAGGCAAGTGCGGGTCACTCCATCGGTCGTTGAGGCCAAGGATGATGAGTTCTTTCAGGATGAGGTTTTACCTCCTGAGTTGCCAATTAGACGCAGAGGTAGACCTCGAGGAGCAGCAGGTTGTCATAGGCAGAGAAAGATACAGGATGAGGAGCCTGTAGAGCCTGAGTATGAGGATATTCCTGTACCTCTGATTGTTCAGCCTGCCTATCAGTAGGGTATGTCTGACCCTGAGGCAGCTCTGTTTTATGCCAGAGTTGGCAGGATTGCTTTCGATGGGACTTCCAATCCTCTGGATTTTCTGCATGCGATCGAGACTAGGACTCAGACTGCTTACACTGAGTACTAGCGGATCATGATAATTGAGCTTTCTGTTGAGGGACTAGCCCTAGACTGGTTTATTCAGAGGATCCAGCCTTTTATGATGACGATGTCCTGGGCTCAATTTAGAGAGCGGCTTATGAGGAGATTCTGTCCAGAGCCACTCCATATGAGTTATTGTCTCTAGTTGACCAGTATATCTCGTGGTGATCAATCAGTAGAGGAGTATACCCGAGAGTTCCTCCGGCTGGGTAGATATGCAGTGGATCTGATACGGGATCAATATTTCGCAGTCATTACCTACGTCATCAGATTGGGTTCAACATTTGCTGGTATGCCTATAACGGGCCTTACTCTAGAGTTGGTTATTGAGTTGGCCAATGAGATTGAGCTAAGGCTAGTAAGGTAGGGAGCTATGCCTGATTATTACTAGTTAGGTGGATTACAGACTACTCAGTGTTGGAGTTTTCATATTGGTTCGAGTAGTTAGCAGAGAGGTCTGACTCAGTAGAGTCAGAGACAGCAGCAGCAAGTGCATTAGAGCAGTAGACATGGTCGTGGAGGTCAGCGTAGACCATTCAGATTCGGGTCAGGTGCTTCGAGTAGCAGTAGTGGTTACAGTTCCGGATCAGCTACCAGTGTTTGCCAGACCTGTAATAGAGTCCATCAGGGACCATGTTACCTGACACCACTGACATGCTTCAGATGCAGGCAGACAAGACATTATGCCAGATCATGTCCTTATTCCGGGTATCAGCAGTTGTAGATTCCACGATTTCCACAGCAGTCGATTGCTAGTGCTGCACCTGTTCCATTTCAGTTGCCTCCAGCCCAACATCAAAGTTCCACTCAGCTTGTTCCACTACAGGTTCATGGTAGAGGAGCTAGAGGTATTGGCTAGGCTTCTACCAGTCAACAGGGAGGTCGAGGACATGCTAGAGTCTTCCATCTTACTCAGTAGCATGCTCAGGCATCTAATGCAGTCATGGCAGGTATTGTTTCTGTCTGTTACCTGGATGCATGGGTTCTGTTTCATGTGGGTGCCACGCATTCGTTTGTTTCTCCTATTTTTGCTTTCAAGTCTTATTGGCAAGCTTCGAGGATGGCTTTTCCTTTGTCTGTCACCACTCCTCTAAGTGATTCTTTGGACACCGATATTGTTCTTTTTGGTTGTCTAGTTCTCGTGGGAGATAGAGAATTACTCGCTGATTTGATTATGTTGGATGTGATGGAATTTGATGTTATTCTGGGTATGGATTGGTTATCTTAGCACTATGTCATGGTGGATTATCAGAATAAAGAGGTGAATTTCAGAATTCCTGGTGAAGAAGAATTTAAGTTTGTGGGTGATAGGAGTTCAGCACCTCAAAATCTTATTTCTGCTATTACGGCTAGGAAGTTGCTAAGGAAAGGATGTCAGGGATATTTGGCATTGGTCAGGGATACTTAAGTGGAGAAGTTATTACTCATAGATGTTCCTATTGCCTATGAGTTTCCTGATATTTTTCCTGAGGAGTTGCCATGTTTACCATCTCATTGAGAGATTGAGTTATGTATAAACGTGGTTCCAGGTACTACTCCTATATCTATGCCACCCTATAGAATGGCTCCTACAGAGTTGAAAGAGTTGAAGGAGCAGTTGCAAGAGTTATTGGATAAAGTTTTCATCAGACCCAGTGTTTCTCCTTAGGGTGCACTAGTCCTATTTATGAAGAAGAAGGATGGTACCCTAAGACTGTGCATTGACTACAGAGAGCTGAACAAGGTGACAATGAAGAACAAGTATCCTCTCCCGAGGATAGATGACTTGTTTGATCAGCTACAAGGTGCCCAGTTCTTTTCCAAGATTGATCTGAGGTCAGGTTATCATCAGTTGCATATTAGTAAGGCCGATGTTCCTAAAACGGCATTCTACACTCGATATGGCCACTATGAGTTTCTGGTGATGTCTTTTGGCTTGACTAATGCACCAGCAGCTTTTATGGACCTAATGAATAGGGTATTCAAACCATATATGGATCAATTTATGGTAGTCTTCATCGATGATATACTGGTATATTCGAGGAGTATGGAGAAGCATGTATATCGCTTGAGGACTGTACTACAGACATTGACAGAACATTAGCTTTATGCTAAATTCTCAAAATGTGATTTTTGGATGGAGAGTGTCGCTTTTCTTGGACACGTGATGTCTAAAGAAGGTATCCAGGTTGATCCATAGAAGATTGAGGCAGTGTCTGAGTGTCCTAGATCGACTTTTGTTATTAAGATTTGAAGTTTTCTAGGTTTAGTCGGGTATTATAGGTGGTTTTTGTAGGATTTTTCCAGAATTGCAGCCCCTATGACTCACTTAACTTAGAAGAATGTTAGATTTGAGTGGTCAAAAGCTTATGAGAATAGTTTTCAGTTGCTGAAGGAGAAGTTGACCACAGCCCCAATGCTAGCTTTGCCTAATAGTGTGGACAAGTTCACAGTTTATTGTGATGCCTCTAGAGTTGGCCTTGGTTGTGTGTTAATGCAGAATGGTAAGGTGATAGCCTATGCTTCAAGGCAGTTAAAGAAGCATGAGTAGAACTATCCTACATATGACCTTGAAATGGCTACAGTGATCTTTGCTCTCAAGATCTGGAGACACTATCTATAAGGGGTGACTTGTGAGATTTTTACTGATCACAAGAGCCTTAAGTACATTTTCCAGTAGAGAGATATGAATTTGAGGCAGAGGAGATGGTTGGAACTGTTGAAAGATTATGATTTTGAGATATTATATCATCCGTGCAAGGCTAATGTGGTAGTAGATGCCTTGAGTAGAAAGTCCTCAAGCAGTCTTGCTCATATCAGTGTTGAGAGGAGACCGTTGATCCAAGAGTTGCATTTGTTAGTGGATCAAGGTCTGATGATGAAGATCAGTAGGTCAGGTGGACTGCTAGCTCAATTTAAGGTGCGATATGTACTAAGGGATAGGATTAAAGCAGCTCAGAGCTGAGATCCTATTCTAGAAGAGCTTGTAGAGAATGTTCGAGCAAGGAAGTTTACTGATTTCACACTCGATGATGATGATGTATTGTGGATCAGTGGTAGACTGTGTGTTCCTGATGTCGATGATTTAAGAGAAGAGATCCTAGATGAAGCATATTCTATAGCCTATAGCATACATTTGGGTGTCATTAAGATGTACTACAGAATCAGAGATTTGTACTGGTAGGACGGATTGAAGAAGGATGTCGCTGATTATGTTGCTAAGTGCTTGATGTGTCAGCAAGTGAAAGCTGAACATCAGAAGCCTTCTGGGAAGCTTCAGCCTCTTCCTATTCTCGAGTGGAAGTGGGAAAGGATAGCTATGGATTTTGTGGTTGGTTTACCTCGTTCTAAGGATGGATATGATTCCATCTGGGTGATTGTAGACAAGTTGACTAAGTCTGCACATTTCTTACCTGTGAAAGCCACCTATTCTGTAGCTAGATTGGCAAAGTTGTATATGAAGTATATTGTGTGCCTTCATGGAGTACCTGTGTCCATTATGTCAGATAGAGGTTCAGTTTTTACCTCTCGTTTTTGGCAGAAGTTATAGGAAGCGATGGGCACTAGGTTAGATTTCAGTACTACTTTTCATCCTCAGACAGATGGTCAGTATGAGAGGACGATCTAGACACTAGAAGATATTATGAGGATGTGCGTTATGGATTTGGGAGGTAGCTGGGTTGAGCATTTGCCACCCATAGAGTTTGCCTATAATAACAGCTACCATAGTAGTATTGGTATGGCATTATATGAGGCGTTGTATGAGAGGAAGTGTAGATCCCCTCTGAGTTGGGATGAGATTAGTGAGAGAGCTTTAACTGGACCTGAGATGGTTCAGGATGCTGCAGAGAAAGTCACCATGATTAAGCACAGATTAGAGACCGCAGTTAGCAGGCAGAAGAGCTATGCGGATCCTAGGCGCAGAGATGTGGTGTTTCAGGTTGGAGACTTTATTTTTCTGAAGGTGTCTCTGATGAAGGGTGTTATGAGATTTGGCAGGAAGGGTAATTTGGCATTGTTATATATCAGACTGTTTGAGATTCTGGAGAGAGTTAGCAATGTTGCATATCGGTTGGCTTTGCCCTCGAGTATGTCACAAGTGCATCCAGTGTTTCATATCTCGATGTTGAGGAAGTATATTTCAGATCCTTCATGCGTGTTGTAGCCTGACACCGTAGAGGTGAATGAAGATCTGACATTTGTGGTAGAACCTGTGGCGATCGTTAATTACCAAGTTCGATAGTAACGGTCAAAGTAGATTCCGATGGTCAAGGTTTTGTGGCGTAGCAACAGAGTTAAGGAGCATATGTGGGAGATTGAAGCTGAGATGTGAGCTTCTTATCCGTATCTCTTCCCTTCTTGATCTTGTACTTATTCTTTTTTGGAATTCGGGGAGGAATTCTTGTAAGGAGGGAAGACTGTAATATCCTAAGTTTTTAGATATTTTTAAACTGCATTGGGATATGCAGTGTTAATCATTTTTATATATATTGATGATTATTTTCATGAGTTTGTTATTTATTAAGTCATTTTAATTATTTTTAATTATTTTAAGAAATTTATGTAAAATTTTCCTCGAAATTGTATTTTCGGGAAATTAAGACGTAAATAATTTAATATTAATTATTTTAAATAATTTTATGAATTTGCATGAACTCATACATAATTTTAAAGTGCTAAATAAAATGTATATATGTACATTTATTTAAATTAAATTAGGCTTTAATTAATTAAATTAGTTTTTATTATTTAGTTTTAATATTAATTAATTAATTATATATGTGTATATATTATTAAAATAAGTGTGTGGTGTATATTAATTGTGTGTGAGATTATATATTATTATAATATATAGTATATATATATATATATATATATATATATATATATATATAATCAAAAATCAAAAGTTAACGTTATTTACCGTTTTGCCATCATCTTCTTCCTTTCTCCTCTCGATGTCCCTCACCCATTTCTGGCCACTGCAACTCATACATAATCTAAAAAACTAATATAACACAAAAAAAAAAAACTAAATAAAAATAAATAAAACAACCAACAAAATAATAACGAAAAAAAGATAAATTAAAACTAGACTATATTCAACTACAAAATTCAATCAATGGCATCCCATGAATCTTCATAGATTTTGTTCTCCAAATGATATCATCTTGTAACCCTCTCTATAATCATCAACATAAACAAAAAAATAATGATTAGTGAATAAACAAAATAACCATAAAAATTAAATAAAATTGAAATCTAATAAAATCAAGATAATAAAATAAAAATAGAAGGAAGTAGAAAAGGAGATGATGGTATGGGATGCAGTATTGATTTTCTCCTCAAAGTGGTATATATCACCATTTCTTTTCAATGAATCCTTAACCCTTGATGTTATCCCTTAAAAAAGACTATAAAAAAATAAGAAGCCATCCAAAAAGAAGAAGAAAAAAAAGGGTTTTATAGAAAATGTTAGCTAAAAGACGTATCTTCCTCAATCTCCTCATAGTGATTTAATTTTGATTTAAAAGGACTTTTATTTACTAAAAAATTTAGATAAATCAATTTACAAAATCATTCAACCAATCAAAATTCACAAAACACAATTTTATTTATTGTAAAATAGATGGAAAATGCATAATTCTAACTAGAATTGTGTAATTCCGATCAAAATTATAAAATTTCGATCACTTTTTTAACTTTTAAATACAAAAAGACCCCGAAAGAATTTAATCCTTTCAATTAGGTCCTTAAAGAAAACATTACAATGAAGTCCTTAAAAATACTAATTAGATCCTTTTGAAAATGCATTTAGGCTTTTGAGGTTTCGCAATTCAAGAATTGAAGATCTATTTTATGATATTTTCATTATTGGAGTCCTCTATCACATCCACACTTTATTATCCCGAAATTGGGTGCTTACAATTGCCCCCCTTTGTCGTTGTTTGCTTGATAAATTACGACAAAGCAGATAAGCACACAATTTCTTAAGAACAAAAGTTTAGATACTTACCTGAACTCCTTGAGGCTTTTTCCTATAAGCAATTTTTGGTTCACGATGAATGCTTATGTTGCCATGTAACACTAGGACAAATTTTAAAACACCTGAGGAAATGCTATACTTGAATGTATAACATTGATTTAAAAGGACACATTATAATTGGTCATATAATATTGACTATATTCGATTATATATTACTGATTGAAAGGGATTCATTATACTCGGTCGTATGATGTTGACTATACTCAGTCGCATAGTGCAAATTGAAAGGGATACATCATATTCGGTGGTATGATATTGACTATACTCAGTCATATGGTACAAATTAAAAGATACATTGTACTTGGTCATACAATATTAACTATACTTAATCGTATAGTACAAATTGAAGGATACATTGTACTCGATCATACAATGTTGAGTATACTAAGACATATAGTATAGATTGAAAAATACATTGTACTCGGTCGTACAATGTTGACTATACTCGAACGTATAGTATGAATTGACAAGGATACATCATACTCGGTCATATGATATTAACTATACTCAGTCGTATAGTATGAATTGAAAGGATACATAACACTCAGTTGTATGATTTGACTATACTTAGTCCATATAGTGCAGATTGAAAAGGATACATCATACTCGATTATATATGTTGACTATACTTGGTCCTATAGTGCAGATTGAAGGATAAATTGCACTCGGTCATACATTGTTAACTATACTCAGATGTATAGTATGAATTCAAAGAATACATCATACTCGGTCATATGATGTTGACTATACTTGATCATAAAGTGTAGATTGAAAGACACATCACACTCGGTCGTATGATGTTAACTATACTCAGTCGTATAGTGCATATGAAAGGGATACATCATATTCAGTCGTATGATGTTAACTATACTCGGTCATATAGTGCAAATTAAAGGATACATTGTACTCGATATGTATAGTATGAAATGAAAGGATACATCACACTCAGTTGTGTGATGTTGACTATACTCTATCGTATAGTAAATATTGAAGGATACATTGTACTTAGTTATACAATGTTAACTATACTT